>QLOH01000462.1:0-600000 GCA_026901365.1 Sesbania bispinosa | reverse complement strand
ATTACCTCTTTTTATTAATAATTGTATTTATTTAATTCAAATTTGAATTTGACGCTATTTTAATAGAAAATATGTTGATTTTGCATATAAAAGTGCAAGTTTTAAATAAAGAAAGAAGATAACATCTATTTGAAGAGAGAATCTGCAGATGAGAGTTTAAATGGGAGCAAATCGAGATAAAATCATTAGTCATTTTAAACAAGGATTCTGAGGATAACTTTCTCAATTTAAATTTGAAGATCAAATCAGCACAGGATCAATTCAAAAAGAGGAAAGTAAGGAAATCAAAGCAAAACAAGAATAAGATCCGAAAGAAATCAAGCTGATAAAGAAGAAATCAGGAAAGTTGGAACGCACACCACGCTCCACTTGCGCTGAGCGCAGGTGGAGCGCAGCATTAAAATAACTCTCTGGATTCCGCGCTTCAAGTGCGTTAAGCGCAGGATGAAGCGCAGAAACACGAATTCAATTTTTCAAAAGATTTCAAAATAGATTCCTTCCAAATTTCAAATGGCTTTCCAACTTCTATAAATAGAACATTTTGCAAAGATTATAAGAGGCGATCAGTGGAGATCAGAGGCGAAGAGCTTGGAGAAATGACAAAACTAGGACTGAAGAAAAGTGTGAGAGTTTCTTTGTTGGGTTGTAATGGCTACCATGCGTAGATAAACTTCTCAATAGGATTGAATGTAGTTGATTTAATCCCCGATTGTATGTGATTTCTCATTATTATTTATGAATTCCTATTCTTATGATTTCGATATTTTTATACTTTGCTTAATGGGTAGCTTCCGCCTGTGTGCTGGAGTTATATGTTGGTTTTATAGGGCGCAATCAAGAAGTGGTTCTATAAAATTAATAGCGAGTTTAGGGGAGACTAGAGGTAGGAAACTTAAATTCTGATTGGTAAAAATACTCATAGTAGTCGCTATAGAGATATAGGGCGAATTTGATAGTTTTAACAAACGGAAAAATAGATATGTAAGAGCCGGGGTAATTTGTCGCTTGGGAGAACCCGCATAAATTATTTCTGAGTATTTTATCGTCGTTAGTCCGGGTGAAAAGAATATAGTTTGGCTAAGGTATCATAATTATATATTCATAAATAATATTGAGGGTCACATACAAGAGGGGTGCGATGAAACGAAGTTCAATCCTAGTCCAAGTAAGTGTTATCTCTCTATCTCAATTCGTTTTCTATTTCTATTTTTATTTTATACGCAATTCTCAATCAAAAATTATATATTCTATTTTTATTTAATAGTTGTGACCACTAATCTCTATAAAATTGAACTGTTCTGTATAGATACGATGACTCTACTTATTTACCGTTATACTGCCGACAACTCAACACTATTGTCTCAATGATGGCATGCATGTGGCCTTTTCTTTCACTGTGATCTACAAAATGGCACTCTTTGTCAAGTCATTGCTAGAAATGGATATGCAAAGTTGGTGGCATTTTGTAATTATCTTCAATCAATTTTGATTTGTGTGTCTACGTGTTGGATGAACTTCAATGATCTTTCTGTTTATAACTAAAAAAGTCACTTTATAATCTATTATATGGATACTGGATCAGCTACTAGTCTTCAACATATAAACCAATCAAATCATCAAAATCCAAACTAACTAAATTTGATAAAGTCAAATATATATTCTCCACCTAATTGGTGGAATACAGCTTAGCTTTTTAATTTTATGCCCCAAATTACCTTTTTTTATTAATAATTATAGTAATTATGTTTATTTAATTCAAATTTAAATTTGATGTTATTTTAATAGAAAATCTGTTGATTTTACAGATAAAAGTGCAAGTTTTAAATAAAGAAAGAAGATAACATCTATTTGAAGAGAGAATCTGCATATGAGAGTTTAAATGGGAGCAAATCAAGATAAAATCATTAGCTATTTAAATAAGGATTATGAGGATCACTTTCTCAATTTAAATTTGAAGATCAAATTAGCACAAGATCAATTCGAAAAGAGGAAAGTAAGGAAAACAAAGCAAAATAAGGATAAGATCTGAAAGAAATCAAGCTGACAAAGAAAAAATCAGGAAAGCTAGAACACACACCACGCTTCACTTGCACTGAGCGCAGCATTAAAATAGCTCTCTGGATTCCATGCTTCAAGTGCGCTGAGCGCATGATGAAGCGCAGAAACATGGATTCATTTTTTCAAAAGATTTCAAAACAGATTCCTTCTAGATTTCAAATGGCTTTCCAACTTCTACAAATAGAACCTTTTGTGAAGATCATAAGAGGTGATCAGTGGAGATCAGAGGCGAGCTTGGAGAAACGGCAAAACTAGGGCTGAAGAAAAATGTGACAGTTTCTTTGTTGGGTTTTAATGGCTACTATGCGTAGCTAAACTTCTCAATAGGATTGAATGTAGTTGATTCAATCCCCATTGTATGTGTTTCTCATTATTATTTATGAATCCCTATTCTTATGATATCGGTATTTTTATACTTTGCTTAATGTGTAGCTCTCGCCTGTGTGTCGGAGTTATAGCTTAGTTTTATAGGGCGCAATCGAGAGGTGGTTCTATAAAATTAATAGCGAGTTTGGGGGAGCCTAGAGATAGGAAACTTAAATTCTGATTGGTAAAAATACTCATAGTAATCGCTATAGAGATTTAAGGCGAATTGATAGTTTTAACAAACGGAAAAATAGATCTGTAAGAGTTGGGATAATTTGTCGCTTGGGAGAACCCGCATGAGTTATTTCTTAGTATTTTATCGTAATAATATAGTTTGGTTAAGGTATCATAATTATATATTCATAAATAATATTGAGGGCCACATACAAAAGGGGTGAGATATAACATAGTTCAATCCTAATCCAAGTAATTGTTATTTCTCTATCTCAATTCGTTTTCTATTTCTATTTTATACGTAATTCTCAATAAAAAATTATATATTCTGTTTTTACTTGATAGTTGTGACCACTAATCTCTATAAAATTAAATTATTTTTTATAGATACGATAACTCTACTTAGTGTTATGCTGTTAACAACTCAACACTATTGTCTCAATGGTGGCATGCATGTGGCTTTTTCTTTCACTGTGATCTACAAAATGGCACTCTTTGTCAAGTCGTTGCTAGAAATGGATCTGCAAAGTTGGTGGCATTTTGTAATTATCTTCAATCAATTTTGATTTGTGTGTCTACGTGTTGGATGAACTTCAATGATCTTTCTGTTTATAACTAAAAAAAGTCACTTTATAATCTATTATATGGATACTGGATCAGCTACTAGTCTTCAACATATAAACCAATCAAATCATCAAAATCCAAACTAACTAAATTTGATAAAGTCAAATATATATTCTCCACCTAATTGGTGGAATACAGCTGAGCTGTCATTCTGATTCTTAATTTAATTTCTTGAGACATAAAAAGCTCATTATTCGCGATAAAAAAGTAATCATATCTTAAATTTGGCGAATCAAACCAACAAAGATACTGTAAGGGAATTTAATTTGTTATTTTGGCAAACTAAATTGTGATATATTCATTTTCACCATGTGCACGCCATCACTCTAGCTATATATATAGGTTACACCAAGAGCCATTTTGAGTAGGGTATATATAAACAAACAATTAAGTTGTAGTTTGTTATATATGCATGGAATTTTGAATAGAGAATGCTTTTAATGACCCTCAAAGGCTTCCACCGCTCCATGCATATGTCATAACCAAAATTATGCATGCTTGGAGGCGTGGAAGCAATGGGGGTCCATTAAAGGCAACTGCTCATCTTTATCATCAAATATTAATTTCTAATATGTACATGCTATGGTTCAGTTTCCTGCAGGCTCAAGGTGTTCAGTTAGTTAGAATTTTAACTGAAGGGAGTTATATCAAGCTTTTTGGGTCTTTGATGGAAAATCCTTACAAATATAGCTATGAGGTTAATTAACTCCTCGGCTGGGAAGTGTTCGATAAAACTTTTCTCAACCCCAAGGGTTGGTTGAGTGGAGCAAGACAGAGTCTCATATCTGATCAATCGCAGGTTCGAACCCCTACTCGTCCCCTCGGGGTGAGGTAAATTGTAAGTACCTCTTTAAGTGCTCAAAGAGCCTGGAGGTTTTCTCTGCCTTGGATTGGACACCATCCCCTAATCCTAAATTTAAACTCATCAAAGATAAAACCTTTCTCAAAATGATATTGCAAAGATCCAAATCCATAACATGTAGTTAGCCTTTGAAAAAGTTAGATACCAAATTTATTTGTTTTAGAGATAAATGGATATGAGCAACAAGTTGTCGAGAAAGCAAAGTGATCAATCACACATGTTGTTTCACTTGTTTCCTTTCCTTGAAGCATTAGCTAATTGTGTGGTCTGCTGCTAATCTAGCTATTAGTTTGGTCTAGCTTGTGATCAATATGCTTCTCATCAATTTTTTGTTTCAAAATATACTTTCTACAAGACTATATATGACAGTCCTTTCACATATTTATCAGTTTGTGTATTTTTTAAGAGAAAAACATTTTTAATTAAAAGTGTGTCTAAAAAATTTAAAATAATTTGAAAATTTTAAAAATTTTACGGCATCATATATATATAATTAAATAGAAATTTTTAGTTATTTTTATAAAATATTTATTAAAAAAATAAAATCCCAAATCATGCATGGTACCATGTAATGTAAAAGTTTTTCCTTCTAACTTTAAATTTATAAATCATCAACAAAACTAACATATCTTTTATTATAAATCATATTTTTTCTTAAATTAAACTCAAATAATACACATAAAGACCATTTAATAAAAAAATAAAATCATTCATTTACCTTTAATAATCGATAAAAATATGTAGCCTGAATTGGGTGGATACAAAACATTGTTTGATCCACCTTAGAATCTTACAGTTAACTTATATATAAACGAATATATGTCAGGGTGTGTTCATATATATATAGAGAGAGGTGCATACTGACATGCTGCTATATATATTGTTTACTTCCTTTTTTTTATACAAAATACTTTGAAAATGGCCTTTTTTTTCTTCTTTTCCGACTCAACCTTTCAATACATCAAATTTACAATAAAAAGAGATTTTGGGGGAAAATAGGTATAAATAATAAAAAAATATATAATGAGAACAATTCAAATTTGCACAAATAAATAGGTAGAATGATCATTTATATCAACCAAAAAATAAGTCGGGTCATAGATATAAACAAAAAACTTTAAACAAGGACATTTTGTCTATAATGAAAGGATAAGAAAAGGATTCAAAGCTTGAAAATAAAAAAATGAAAACAATTAAATGACGTTAAAAAATGACATGCTTTAGATTTATTTAATGAAGAAAGAGGGTCCAAAATTGATTATTTTTTATGGGGAAAAGGGCCGAAAAGGCCAGAAACACAATAAAGCTACCTAACTAGACCTATGAATAACACCTCCAGAATGATAAAAAATAAAAGCAAGTTGAGCAAAATCTAGAACATACTTAAAATTACAAAAATTAACTGAGTTATCTAAACCATGCTCTTGCAAAGCAGTCTCCAAACCCATTAGCCTCTATAAAGATGTGAGCTCAAGATATACTATCAAATGTCTTGGGAATTTTCCCGATTTCTACCACCATATCGGAGGCAAGGTGAAAGGTTAAACAACCTTTATCAATAAAAGATATAGCGATTAGAGAATTAGCTTCAAATTTGATTCATTTGATATGATGAAGTTATGTATATTTTTATTTGAGATTGGGATATTGTATTATAAAATTTGTTTTTTATTAATTTATTTATATTGTAATTGTGATTTATATAAATTTGTGATTATAAATTTCCGTCGTCTTATATTTTAATTAAACTCCCTAAAGTAGGTAGTTATTGTTAGGTTGTTATAGCCTACGAAAAATGAAAGTTTACCCTAAATACTAGTAAGGAATTTGAAAACGATTCTATATATGCATAGGGACAAATTGAAAACTTTTTTAGTATAAGAATCGAATTAAAAATGAGTGTTACACATAGAAATGAATATATATGTATATATAAACAAAAAAATTATAAAGTTATATTATTATATTATTAAAAAAATAATAATTTGAATATATATTTCTTATAATGTATTGCCAATTAAAAAAATAATAACTCAAAATATTATATGATATTCTAGAATGAGGGTGATTAATCCAAATGCATGAAACAAAAAACTTTTGGAGTTGCTTTTGACACCTTTATTTTACTATTTGCACCCTAATATTGTTTGTAACTTTTAAAATTTCCATCCCAGTCTTTTCCCACCGCCGCCACCACCTCCCAACAATACCCCCACCACCACATTATTAAAGTTTTTCAGAAAAAACACTTGTAAAAATTAATTTTCAAAAATCAAATGATAAAAATAGCCTCCGAAAAATAATTTTTAGAAATTTCAGAAAAATAGTTTTTGTATATATATTTCTGAATTTTTTTACAATTTTTCAACTTTTAGTAATAGAGAAAATCTGTTGCTAAAATTAGTCTCTAAATTAGAGATGAAATTTTCCTGATGCTTACATAGGAAATTTTTCGTCTTTATTTTAGAGACAAATTTTAGCAAAGAATTTTTTTCGTCTCTAAAGTTAAAAGTTCGTAAAAGAAAAAATTTCTAGAAATTAATTTTTAAAAATAAAAAAAATTGAATAAAGTGGTGGTGGCTAGGAGGTGGAGGTGGAGGTGGATTGGAAAGTGACAATGGTGGTGGGGCTCAAAGAGGATAGTTTGGAAAAAAAATAAAAAAAAGTAGGGGTGGGGTGCAAATTGTAAAAAAGATGATAAAAACAACTCCCCAAAACTTAACTAAATAATATAGTGTTTCTATTTTAAAACTCAAACCCAACCCAGTCATCTTAGGACTAAGATGGGTTATGGACACAATGATTGTTAATCACCCTTAATGACTACTGAGTAAAGAGTTAGTTTCTACTTGCTTTTAATTATCTATACTTTATATTAACATTCTATCAATCTATATCTATTTTCTTTATGTATATATCAGCAAGATTTCATTTAGAAATAACTAATGAAAAAAAAATTAAAGATATTAGATTGATACATGGACTATTTAATAACTTTTAATTAACATCCTATCAATCTATATCTGTTTATCTATTGATTATTGAAGAGGGATAAAATGTAAGACTTCAAAAGACTCTTGCACTATATTCCAAGATTTCTCCAAGAAACGCTTTCAAGCTCTATCAATGGCTTCTTCATTGGACATCCAAATGGAACCAAAGCCACCAGATTCAAATACATCCCCTCGATGTAACAACAGAGCTTCTTTCAGAGACACTTTGGTTGGTAACAAGGATTCTGAACATGCATCAGAAAGTGTGGATTTGGTCAACCAAAATTTGTTCAGGGTCGAACATGAAGAAGGTAATAGATTGAAACCAAGATGCTATGTGGCCGATTCTGTCCTCAGCAATCTTCGCAGATCTTGGGTCGATGCAGTTGTCATTAAACTATTGGGCAAAGATGTAGGATACATCACCCTGAATTCAAGACTATGGAAGCTATGGAAATTAAGGGGAGGTTTTGAGCTCTTGGGTGTTGGGAATGGATATGTCGTTGCTAAATTAAATTTGACAACTATAAAGACAAAAATATGGTTATTAATGATGGACCATGGATGGTGTTCGATCACTACCTCTCGGTAAGATATTGGACTCCAAATTTTGTCTCTAATGACGTTAATGTGGATAGTACTATGGTCTGGATTAGATTCCTTAATCTTAGTCTTGAGTATTATGATGAAAGTGTTTTACTTGCAATGGCTAGTGTTGTGGGTAGGCCAATTAAGGTAGACGAAACTACTCTTAATATTGCAAGGGTGTGTGTAGAACTTGACCTTCATGAACCAGTTATTGGTAAAATTTGGCTAGAGGGTCACTGGTATAAGGTTGAATATGAAAGCTTACATTTAATTTGTGAGAATTGTGGGCACTATGGTCATACAAATGATTCTTGCTCTGGAAAACAAGAAAGCATGAATCAAAAAAGGACATCTGAGGTTGAGTCTGTGGAAAATAAATTAGCAGCGACAAATTTAGAGTTATGATAAATGCCATAAATTAGGTTATTTGTATACAAAATATGTGGCATTTATGGCTTAACTTTGTTATTTCTTCAGTCAATTTCTCGTCAATTTATAGAAATCTGAATTTTCATGTTAACATCTGAGAGTTGTATTATTTTGAGGTAATCTGATCCCTGGTTTTGTTTTGGATTGTAGGTAAGAAGAAGATCAAGAAAAGGTTCTTAAGAGTTGAAGAAAAACAAAGGCAAAGGAGGAAATGAAGTCTTGGAATTCGTTTGAGCGAATTCTAATTCGCTCAAGCAAATTTGAGCCAGAGAGTGGGCTTTTGTGCAGATTAATTCACTTGAGCAAATTTACTTTTCTTCATCTTGAAGAATCCTATTCGCTTGAGCGAATTTCTTTAGCTCAAGAGAATTCCCACTTATGGAATTGAATAAGAGAAGTTTCGGAAGGCAGTTACGGGAGTTCGACATTCCGAAATTAGAAATCGAAGAATGAAAGGTGCGAAGACTCTCCTTTTGATTTTTCCTCTTCAATCTTGGATTGTAAAACCATCATGAGTGGCTAATAACTCTTCTGGGATTGGATGTAATCGACTCGAACTCGGATGTATTCTGGTTATATTTTTATATAGTATATTCATTCTATCGATATTGTTATTTTCGTTCCGTTTCCATCTCTTTGATTATATCTGATCAATAGTTTCAATGTTTAGATTTTTAGATCTGACTGGAAAGTATTTTTGAAAATCCGATCTGAACGAAAAAAATCGTTGTATTGTTATACTAGGAATAGATTTCAATATAACGAATGTTGTTACACTTGATCTTAATGTTGGATGATCTGTTGGATATATGAGGAATCAATATTCAATAGGTTGATCTTACGAATTTTATATGTGAGGAATCAATATAAATGACTTTTGAGTGTTCATCAATATCAGTAATTACAATTGCTATATATTAATATACAACCAGAATACATACGAGGGAGATAGATGAAATCCAATTCCTATTTCTCACACTGATATTTTCAATCCATTTTATTACTTTGTTATAGTTTATAGAATTTACTTTTTATCATAATTATAAAATCATGAATCAAATTTCCTTACCTTTTGTATATATATTTACTTTTTGAATTAGTATAACTTTGAACTACCGACTCCTCGTGGGATCGACACTTTGAATTCATTTTCACTGTATCACAGTTGACTAATAGGTGCACTTGCCTAGAGAAATCAACAAGTTTTTGGCGCCGTTGCTGGGGAGGCGGTGTCAGTTTAAAGTTTTCTAGTTCATTAAGTATTGTGAATAGTGTAGATAGTTAATTGTATTTTATCTGGTGCTAATCCTTGTGTGAGCTGTTGATTTATGTTATTTAGGGGTCAGGTGTCTGAAGATCAACTCAAATTCGATCCTGAAATAGAAAAGACATCTCGGAAGAATCGGGGTAGAAACCGAAAAAAGAAACAAGGACAAGCCGTGGGTGAATCTTCCACTACCCTCAACACAACTTCAAACAATCCAAAACCTGAAAATATGGCTGGTGAAAGGAGAGAGTAGCCTAGGAGAACTCTGGGAGATTATGCATTGCAACAGGGTCCCAGGCATTTTTCAAGTATAGCCATGCCAGCTGCAACTAAAGCTTTGGAAATGAAGCCGGAATTTCTCAGTCTTATTAGTGCACATCAGTTCACTGGAATGGATCACGAGGATCCATACACCCATTTATCTACTTTTTATGAATTAATAGGAACAATGGGTTTTGAGGATGAGGATTTAGAACATGTGTACTTACGATTATTTCCTTTTTCTTTGGCAGGCAAGGCTAAGGAATGGTTAAAATCATACCCTAATCAGAGTTTGACTAGTTGGAATGTGGTGGAATCAAAATTTTTGAAGAGATTCTTTCCATCATCCAGATATATAAAGGCCAAGTCAGACATTACATCATTCAGACAGGGTGTAGATGAATCTCTATTTGAGGCTTGGGAAAGGTTTAAATCATTATTGAGGAGATGTCCTAATCATGGTTTCGAAGACATCACTCAATTGAATATTTTCTGTAATGGTCTTCTCCATGATACCAAGATGATTCTAGATGATGCAGCTGGAGGAACAATGTTATCAGTAGATGCAGAGCAAGCAATAAGAATAATAGAAGGTTTAGCATCTACTGATCAACAAGGTTAGCATGGAAGAAACATAGTGCAAAAGAGAGGAATGCTTGATATGAGCACCACAGATGCCATACTAGCTCAGAATAAAATTTTAACACAGCAGATTGAGGCACTGACAAAGCAGATGTCTAAGCTTCCCTAACAATTACACTCAGTGCACTTTGGTCCTGGTCCGGTGCAACAACCGCTTATTTGTAATTTATATGGAGGTGACCATCCAAATGGTCACTGTTCTTATCAGGACACTCAACAGGATGAACAATTTAATTACTTGGCTAATCAGGAGAGACCAGGTAATTTCTCTACTAATCCAAATAATAATTATACTAACAATTTTTCGCATGGGTGGAAAAATAACCAGAATCAGAACTATGGTTGGAGCCAAGAAGCTGGACCATCCAATAGACAGCCTCCTTACCAATAACAACAACATTATCCTTCTATGCATGATAGAACATCAAAACTGGAGGATACTTTGGAAAAATTCATGCAGACTTCTATGGCAAATCAGAAAAATAATGAAGTTGCAATCAGAAATCTGGAGACACAGGTTGGACAGTTGGCTAAGCAGTTAGTAAATCAGCAATCCGGACATTTTTCAGCCAACACTGAAACTAATCCAAAGGAGCAGTGTCATGCTATCACTACCAGGAGTGGTAGAGTGGTAGGAAGAGGGATTGGTGACAACCTTGTTGTGGAAGAGGAAGTTTTGAGAGGGAAAGAACAAGAAGAAGAAAAAAATGAGTGTGAGGGAGAGGAAATACAAAATAAAAGTGAGAATGTAGATATTGAGGTGAGAGAAGAAAAAGAAAAAGAGGGAGAAAATAAAGATGAGAAGAAAAAGAGGGAAAGGGGTGATAAACAGGTACCCCAACAGAAGAAACTGCCTTATTCTCTTGCTCCCTCAAAGAAGGATAAAGAAAAGGCATTTGCTCGTTTTATGAGTATCTTCAAGGGACTTCAAATTAACATGTCATTTCTTGAAGCATTGGAGCAGATGCCTACTTATGCAAAATTTATGAAAGACCTCTTGACTAAGAAGAGGAAATTTACAAAAGAAGAACCAGTGGAGTTGGAGGCCAGATGTAGTGCCATTATTTAAAAGCCCTTACCACTGAAATCAAAAGATCCTGGAAGCTTCACCATTCCTGTCACTATTGGTGCATTACCAATAAGAAGGGCCATGCTTGATCTTGGAGCTAGTATTAATCTGATGCCCTTATCTGTGCTTAAGAGAATTGGTGACTTGAAGGTGAGGCCGACAAAAATGAACCTTCAATTGGCTGATCGGTCCATCACACACCTTTATGGCATAGCTGAAGATGTTCTGGTAAGGGTAAATAAATTTGTATTTCCTGTGGACTTTGTAATTATGGACATTGAAGAAGATTGTGAGGTACCCCTGATTTTGGGTAGACTATTCATGAAGAATGCTAAGGTAATTATTGATGTAGATAATGGTAAACTCAAAGTTAGAGCACAAGACAATGAGATCATCTTCAATGTATTTCAAGCCACTCCACAACAGAAAAGTCATCAAGAGTGTTTCAAAATAGACTCTACTGAAGGAGTCTTGCATGATGACAATAAATTGCAGTTGAAGGGAAAAATTAAATTGAAAAATGAAGAGACTTCTACAAGCACTAATACCAGAAAAGCAAAAAGAAGAGGCAAGTCAAGAAAATCAAATCCACGGCCTAAAGTAAAAATGAGAGCAATATGGTCAGAAGTCAAGAATTTATGTGGGACCTTAAAATTTGAAAACAAAGCTGAAGAGAAGGTTGGTGGTGAAAGCAAGGTTCAGAAGCTCACCACAAAAGTCTTCCTGCAAGAACCTTAAATGAAACAGGCGTCAAGCTAAGCGACGTTAAACAAGCGCTTCCTGGGAGGCAACCCAGCATTTAAGTTTGTTTTGCAATTTTAAGTTTCAATTATGTGTGTGTTTGTGATTTTATACATAATTGTGTGTTTGTGTGCTTTAAGTTAATTTATGGTAGTTCATTGTCTCAATTAGCCCAAACAAGTATATTTGAGCATTTGGAAGTCATTTAAACTTGTTTTGGGTGAAAAAGAGTTTTGGTGCCAAATTGAGACCTTTGAATGCCAATAAATTACCTTAAAGTGGTCAATTATGAAAATTAGGATTTCAATTTCAATTTTTGTATATCAAACAATGAAACTTTGTTGATCTATAAGAGAATGCTATAGGAAATGAATTGAGGGTTGGATTAGAGTCCAAAAGAGAGCATTGATCAAGATTTAAATTGTTGAAATTGGTAGAAATTTTAGCTAAGTGGAAAAAGAAATGAACAACAAAAATGCAAGAAATTCGCTCAAGCGAATGTCAATTCGCTCAAGCGAATTATGCAGAAAAACCTGTAAAGGCAGTTTCTGTAAAATTCGCTTAAGCGAATGGCAATTTGCTCAAGCGAATTTTGGGGCCAAAATTGATGTTCTCTGGGCCAAATTCGCCCAAGCGAATTTGGGGGTGAAAATTCATACTCTCTGGACCAAATTCTCCCAAGCGAATTGAAATTTGCTTGAGTGAATTTGGGATGATTTTTTGTACCTTCTCTGGACGAAATTCGCTTGAGCGAATTGTCACTTATACGCGCACAGCAGGGAGGAATAACTCATTCTCACAAAATGTTCCTCTTGCTCTTTTCTCTCCTCCTGTGCGCGCGTCCAAGGGACTCCTTCAATTCAAAATTCCTCTCTCATTCTTCAATTTTTGCTTTCTAAGGTATGTACATTCATTATACTATGTTTTCATTAATTATCTTGGGTGCTCTTCACTGAAACATAGAACCCTAGGGTAGAGGATTTTGTTCATCTTTGAATTTATGAGTTGTTTGTTAAAGAGCAATCTCTTTCATGATATTGGTGCTGTTAATTGATGTTTTAATCATATGAGCATACGCCTATGTAAAATTTTTGAAATGAAAAACAATTGGATAGGTTGCACACAAGGTGTTTGACAAAATGCACAAATGAGACTTTAACCATTAAACATGCTCATTCATTAGTCGTGCACTATTCATTAATGTCTGGCACCAATTACTTGCATTGTGAGGAAAGAAACATGAAAAAAATTTAACATTTACCCATGTGCACATTAAGCTTATACATGATGACATTATGCATTTTAGATTGAACAATGTGCACATGGTTATATTGTATGGCTGAATGAATTGACTGAACTGTTTCTCATGGTTGGATGCATGTTTGTAATGTTTTGCAGAAAATGGCCAGGACTAAGAGAGTAGCCGGTCTTAACCCAACAAGACTGAACAAGGGCAAAAGGGCTAGAACTGCAACCCCTTCTCCTGAAAGGCCCAACAGAAACTTATTTAGAGATGAAAGACGCCATGAGAGATATGAGGAGATCCTTGAGTGGAAAATTATTCCAGAAAGAAAAGTATAGCTGAAACAGGGGGAATATGATAAATTCCTCAATATGCTGGTTAGAAGGAATTAGCTATAGGTGGCAAACCCGTTGCCTATGTACGATCCTGAGATTGTAAGAGAGTTCTATGCTAATGCCTACCCTCATGACGGGCAAGTTGAGAAAAAATCCAAAGTGCGGGGTAGGTGGATTCGTTATGACAGGGACGCAATCAGTGCATTTCTGGGCAACCCTCTACCACTCAGTGAAGGAGCAAAGTGCACATACCAGAGATTTAAGGCAATGAGGGACGAGTTTGATGAAAGGAAGGAAGCAATGAAGATATGCATCCCTAACCATGGGTTCATCAGAGGCACATCAGACAACCCTCTGAGAATCCAAAGGAACAGTATGAAGACCGTAGCTCAAATTTGGACCACCTTCATTCTAGCCAACATAATACCCCTTGGACATGTCTCAGATATGAATTTGGCTAGATGTCACTTGTTGTTCAACATTATGAGTAAAAGGTATAGTGTCGATGTGGCTCATATCATTTCAGAAGAAATGCATAAATTTGCCAAGACCGAGACAGGCAAGACAAATGAGAAGACTACAAATACATTGGGGTTTCCGACAATGATCACCGCCATGTGTGCTGCACAAGGAGTGGAGGTTAACCCTTCCAAAAAGATCAGGACTATTATAGATAAGCGGTACATCGAGCTCTATTGCACAAACCCCAATGAGAGGCAGGCAAGACAGCAAGAGCCACCATCACCAGAGCATGAAGTATAGGAGGAAGAGCAACCACCACAAGAGCCACCTGAGTACCACCACCAACCTCACCCAGCCAATATTAATGATCAGATTTTAGAGCAGTTGAGGATGATGAACTTAGAGATGTAGCATGACCGGTTGCAGCGCATTTCACTCCACAGGGGACAGCTTCATTTGCAGGAGTACATGTATCATAACCTGAAAGGTCCCTATGCAGGTATGGAGCCAGCACAGTTCCTCCAGTATGTATAGTGGCCTGGGGACAGTCCATCTTTTTTGGGGGGGAGTGGAGCTCGATATGCTGATGATGATGCTGATGCGGGTCATGCTGATGACATTGGTGGAGATGCAACCTTCGGAGCTGACATGGGAGGTGACTATATTCCACAGGAAGGTCCATCTGGTACGACAGATGAGGTGGCTGCTGACTTGGGAGATCCTGCAGTGCAATTTCATGAGGCTGACTTTGAGGATGATCTAGACAGGATTATCAGGGGAGACTGATTGTTCCTTGTGTGCTTACCGGTTTTATTGCTTACATGCTAACTTGGTTTCGTTGTTTGCGATTTTACTGCTGCTTTTGCTGATGATATTTTGGGTAGCTATTTTAGACTGTAGTTTTGGTATTCTGGTAGTTGGTTTACACTACAGTATATATATCTATGGTTTCATTGTTTTCTTTTCAGGATGTTGTTTATATTAGTAGTTAGAATTTTAGTTTGGTAATTCTATAGGGAATTTTTGATAAATAATTATAATTACTTTAAAATTTTTTGGGAATTATGGAAAAATCTTTCTTGAGGAATCTGGTTAAAAAGAAAATCAGGATTCAGTAAGAGTCTTAGATAGAATAACTAAACAATCCGAATGAAAGAAAATAAAATAAGAGAATGTGGTAGACTGGATAAGTAAATAGGGTTAAGACATACTTGCATGATAATTGACCAAGATTAACAAGTATTACAATAAGTGATGTAATCAAGGATAAGTCACAGATAACCTAGGTGAGAGTGTGATCCATAAACAGACTGAGAGTTTACTGTTGTTAACCAGTTGGTATTGCTTGAGAGTCCTTTTTAATAACATTGCATAAAAAGGCATGGAAATGATTAAGGCAATTTTGTGTTGTATATAAATAGCTAGAGCCAAAGAGCCAACCTAAAATTAACCAATTTTTCTTAGCCCCTTTGAGCATAATAATTCCTTGATCATGCACCCTGAACCTTAAAATTGAAAAATTGTCCATCCTTACCCTTGCACACTAAAGGAAGGAGAGTATAGTGCATGTGATTGGTGTGATTTATTAGAGGGTTGATAAAAATATGTTGAAAATGAAGAAAAAAAGGTTGGTAATACAATTTACTCCTTAAAGTAAAAAAAAAAAGAGAGAGAGAAAGAAGAAAAGAAAAGAAAAGAAAAAGAAAGAAAATTTAATAAGTGAAAAAGGAGTAAATTGTATGCAATAAGGTGAAAGTTTTGAGGTATTAAGATCCATGCTGATTATGTAATTGTAATTGAATTGGAAATGAGTGGCAATACTAATTTGTTCAGCTTCAGTGATAATAGAGAGAAACACTCACTTGTGAGCTTTGAGAGAAAAATTCCTTGATTAGAATCATGCTATTGTCACACTTGCTTTTCTTGGTAATTGATTGCATGATTGTCCTCTTTCTATTTGATAATGTGGTTGCCATATGATCTTGATTCGACTCTGGAATCTGGATGTTAAGTTGATTCTTGAAAGACCATGGAAATGATTTCCAAATAACCAGTTTCAGAAGTTTAAAGCTTGTCTGGTTGACTGCATTTATTTACTTTGCTTGAGGACAAGCAAGATTCTAGGTTGGGGGAGTTGATAAATGCCATAAATTAGGTTATTTGTATACAAGATATGTGGCATTTATGGCTTAACTTTGTTATTTCTTCAGTCAATTTCTCGCCAATTTATAGAAATCTGAATTTTCATGTTAACATCTGAGAGTTGTATTATTTTGAGGCAATCTGATCCCTGGTTTTGTTTTGGATTGTAGGTAAGAAGAAGATCAAGAAAAGGTTCTTAAGAGTTGAAGAAAAACAAAGGCAAAGAAGGAAATGAAGTCTTGGAATTCGCTTGAGCGAATTTGAGCCAGAGAGTGGGATTTTGTGCAACTTAATTCGCTCAAGAAAATTTAATTCGCTTGAGCGAATTTACTTTTCTTCATCTTGAAGAATCCTACTCGCTTAAGCGAATTTCTTTAGCTCAAGCGAATTCCCACTTATGGAATTGAATAAGAGAAGTTTCGGAAGGCAGTTACGGGAGTTCGACATTCCGAAATTAGAAATCGAAGAACGAAAGGCACGAAGACTCTCCTTTTGATTTTTCCTCTTCAATCTTGGAAACCATCATGAGTGGCTAGTAACTCTTCTGGGATTGGATGTAATCAACTCGAACTCGGATGTATTCTGGTTATATTTTTATATAGTATATTCATTCTATCAATATTGTTATTTTCATTCCGTTTCCATCTCTTTGATTCTATCTGATCAATAGTTTCAATGTTTAGATTTTTAGATCTGACTGTAAAGTATTTCTGAAAATCA
Organism: Sesbania bispinosa; assembly: GCA_026901365.1. Lineage (NCBI taxonomy): Eukaryota > Viridiplantae > Streptophyta > Magnoliopsida > Fabales > Fabaceae > Sesbania > Sesbania bispinosa. The sequence goes on along the minus strand of QLOH01000462.1, from coordinate 583,024 downwards.
GATCTGAACGAAAATAATCGTTGTATTGTTATACTAGGAATAGATTTCAATATAACGAATGCTGTTACACTTGATCTTAATGCTAGATGATCTGTTGGATATTTGAGGAATCAATATTCAATAGATTGATCTTATGAATTTTATATGTGAGGAATCAATATAAGTGACTTTTGAGTGTGCATCAATATCAATAATTACAATTGCTATATATTAATATACAACCAGAATACAGACGAGGGAGATAGATGAAATCCAATTCCTATTTCTCATACTGATATGCATCAGAAAGTGTGGATTTGGTCAACCAAAATTTGTTCAGGGTCGAACATGAAGAAGGTAATAGATTGAAACCAAGATGCTATGTGGCCGATTCTGTCCTCAGCAATCTTCGCAGATCTTGGGTCGATGCAGTTGTCATTAAACTATTGGGCAAAGATGTAGGATACATCACCCTGAATTCAAGACTATGGAAGCTATGGAAATTAAGGGGAGGTTTTGAGCTCTTGGGTGTTGGGAATGGATATGTCGTTGCTAAATTAAATTTGACAACTATAAAGACAAAAATATGGTTATTAATGATGGACCATGGATGGTGTTCGATCACTACCTCTCGGTAAGATATTGGACTCCAAATTTTGTCTCTAATGACGTTAATGTGGATAGTACTATGGTCTGGATTAGATTCCTTAATCTTAGTCTTGGGTATTATGATGAAAGTGTTTTACTTGCAATGGCTAGTGTTGTGGGTAGGCCAATTAAGGTAGACGAAACTACTCTTAATATTGCAAGGGTGTGTGTAGAACTTGACCTTCATGAACCAGTTATTGGTAAAATTTGGCTAGAGGGTCACTGGTATAAGGTTGAATATGAAAGCTTACATTTAATTTGTGAGAATTGTGAGCACTATGGTCATACAAATGATTCTTGCTCTGGAAAACAAGAAAGCATGAATCAAAAAAAGACATCTGAGGTTGAGTCTGTGGAAAATAAATTAGCAGCGACAAATTTAGAGTTATGATAAATGCCATAAATTAGGTTATTTGTATACAAAATATGTGGCATTTATGGCTTAACTTTGTTATTTCTTCCGTCAATTTCTCGTCAATTTATAGAAATCTGAATTTTCATGTTAACATCTGAGAGTTGTATTATTTTGAGGTAATCTGATCCCTGGTTTTGTTTTGGATTGTAGGTAAGAAGAAGATCAAGAAAAGGTTCTTAAGAGTTGAAGAAAAACAAAGGCAAAGGAGGAAATGAAGTCTTGGAATTCGTTTGAGCGAATTCTAATTCGCTCAAGCAAATTTGAGCCAGAGAGTGGGCTTTTGTGCAGATTAATTCACTTGAGCAAATTTACTTTTCTTCATCTTGAAGAATCCTATTCGCTTGAGCGAATTTCTTTAGCTCAAGAGAATTCCCACTTATGGAATTGAATAAGAGAAGTTTCGGAAGGCAGTTACGGGAGTTCGACATTCCGAAATTAGAAATCGAAGAATGAAAGGTGCGAAGACTCTCCTTTTGATTTTTCCTCTTCAATCTTGGATTGTAAAACCATCATGAGTGGCTAATAACTCTTCTGGGATTGGATGTAATCGACTCGAACTCGGATGTATTCTGGTTATATTTTTATATAGTATATTCATTCTATCGATATTGTTATTTTCGTTCCGTTTCCATCTCTTTGATTCTATCTGATCAATAGTTTCAATGTTTAGATTTTTAGATCTGACTGGAAAGTATTTTTGAAAATCCGATCTGAACGAAAAAAATCGTTGTATTGTTATACTAGGAATAGATTTCAATATAACGAATGTTGTTACACTTGATCTTAATGTTGGATGATCTGTTGGATATATGAGGAATCAATATTCAATAGGTTGATCTTACGAATTTTATATGTGAGGAATCAATATAAATGACTTTTGAGTGTTCATCAATATCAGTAATTACAATTGCTATATATTAATATACAACCAGAATACATACGAGGGAGATAGATGAAATCCAATTCCTATTTCTCACACTGATATTTTCAATCCATTTTATTACTTTGTTATAGTTTATAGAATTTACTTTTTATCATAATTATAAAATCATGAATAAAATTTCCTTACCTTTTGTATATATATTTACTTTTTGAATTAGTATAACTTTGAACTACCGACTCCTTGTGGGATCGACACTTTGAATTCATTTTCACTGTATTACAGTTGACTAATAGGTGCACTTGCCTATAGAAATCAACAAGTTAGCTTCTACAATGACTTTTAATCTTGAGATTTCTTCTGAAGATTTACATGGAGATTGGTTAGTTGTGACTAGAACAAAGAAGTGAAAGAATAAGGCTCAAAATAGAGGTTTCAATACTGAAGATCAGAAGAAAGGAGTAAAGAATTCTACTGTTCAGAATGATCCTATTCTTCCAAAAAACATATAAGCCTCAAAATTTGTTGCTGATTCAAAGAAGAAAAAAATAGTTGCAAGTAGTAGATTAAAGGAACAAGACCTTAAGAATGATCTACAAATGGTTTTCAATAGCAAGCCAATAGTTGCATCGTCTTCTGCTATTCCTAGAAACAAAAGACATATGAGTGATTCTTCTCCTATGTTTTCTTTTGGTCCTGGGAATGAGTCTTATTTGCAGATTCCAAAACCTAATGTCATACCTAGCAAAGAATACTTGCCTTTATCTCATGGGATCAAAACAACTATGAATGTGGATGTTGTAGCTCATAACATATTGAGATCCAGGGGGAAGAGGATCTAGATGGGAATCTGCCACCTAAATTAAAGCATGACAATAAAGGGAATGTCTTGGAAAGTGATCATGAATCTGATCAAGGAAATGAGATGGATAGTGATCATGAATCTGAACAGAGTTCAGACAATGATATGATTTTTCAAGATGCAATGATCAAACATCAATAGAATTGGGATTCTTCATGATTGTCTAGGTTCTATATCTATCCTTTCTTTTCTTATTTGTTTTATTAATGATTACTTTTAAAAAATTTGTAGCATTATCATGGAATGTCAGAGGGGCTGCCAACAAAATGAGCCAGAGATATATCAAGGAGTTAATAAAAAATTATAAGCTTGATGTGCTTATAATTTTAGAAACTCATACTTTATTTAGGAATACAATCTCTTTATGGAATAGTGTCAAATATGAGGTAGTTGCTGTTGAAGAAGCTTCTAATCACATGGGAGGAATTTGGATCATGAAGAAGTCTGGTATTCCTTATAAATTTTCTGTTTTGGATTGTCATCATCAGGTAATTACTATTGAAATTTCAAATGCAAATGATTGTTGGATTCTGTCAGCTGTTTATGCCAGTCCTAGAATTTCTATTAGAAATAATATGTGGAATCATTTGCAATCCTTACAAAATTCAATTTCTAAGCCTTGGTTGTTAATGGGGGATTTTAATGATATCTTGTTATCTTCTGAACAGAAGGGGGGATTTTTCTATCTTTAGAGCTACCTCTTTTAATAATCAACTACATGATTGTAATCTCTTAGACCTAGGAAGTTTTGGTTCAAAATTTACTTGGTCTAGAAATTGTAGGGGTGGACAATGGGTACATAAGAGGCTAGACAGGGCTTTGGTTAACTCATCTTGGAGATTAGCTTTTCCATCTGGCTCCATTGAAAATCTAAGTAGGGTATATTCTGATCATCATCCAAATTTATTGAGATGTGGATCTAAAGGAAATGTTCAAGGAGATAGACCATTTAGATTTCATGCTTCTTGGGCTTCTCATCCAGAATATTCACCACTGATTAATAAAACTTGGTCAATTTCTGAACATAATGTTTTACAATGCCTCAAGGATGTTAAGGATGCCTCAATTAAGTTTAATAAGGAGGTATTTGGATCAATTTTTAATAGGAAATTTTTTTTAGAAAAAAGACTTAGAGGAATTGAAAGAAATTTAGAAATTAATAATTGTAGTAGTCTATTACAATTACAATCCCAACTGTTTCAGGAGTATGATCAAGTTCTTTTTCAAGAAGAACTTCTATGGTAACAAAAGTCAAGGGAGAATTAGGTTCAACAGTGGTTAGAAGAGCTAAAAATAGGATTAATGGCTTATTTCTTCCAAATGGTGAGTGGTGTACCAATGATGAGGTTCTTCAAACTGAAGTTGTTTCATTTTTAAAAATCTATTTTATACTACTTTAGTTACTTCAAATTATATAAAATCACCTAATCTTTCCAAGCTTTCTGAATTAGATTAGGAATATTTATTGGCTAATGTGTCTAAGGAAGAAGTTTTTGATGCTCTAAACTCTATGAAATCATATAAGGCCCCTGGGCCAGATGGATTCCAGGCCATCTTTTTCAAATTATATTGGGAAAGAATTGGGGATGATGTATGTAAATTTGTTAATGATGCTTTTTGTACAGATTATATTCATCCTGCAGCTGCTAAAACTTTAGTGGTATTGATCCCAAAAGTTGACAGACCAAATTCTTTTAAAGAGTTTAGACCAATAAGTCTATGTAATTATTTATATAAACTTATATCAAATGTGTTAGTTAACAGATTAAGACCAATTTCGAAAGAAATAGTAAGTCCTCTTCAATCTAGTTTTATTCTAGGTAGATCTACCTCAGATAATGTTGTCATTCTACAGGAAATGGTGCATTATATGAAAAAATCAAAGAAAAAGAAAGGTGACATTATCTTTAAACTAGACTTAGAAAAAGCCTATGATAGGGTTGATTGGGGTTTTTTAGGTCAAGTTTTAAAGGAATTTGATTTTCCTAATAAAATCATATCTCTTATCTTGAATGGAATTTCATCTACTAATGTTTCTCTTCTTTGGAATGGAAGAAAATGTAATGCTTTCAATCCAAAAAAAGGGTTGAGATAGGGTGATCCATTATCCCCTTATCTTTTTGTCTTATGCATGGAGAAATTAGGAGAGATGATAAATGATTCTATTAGAAATAGGAATTTAATACCTGTTAGGATGTCTCCCCAAGTGCCGGGAATTTCATATTTGTTCTTTGTTGATGATGTTTTACTGTTTTCAAATGCCAAGCCTTCACAGGTTAGGATTTTATCTCAAATTGTTCAACAATTCTATTTCTTCTCTGGTTTCAAGGTAAATATTGAAAAATCTAGAGCATTTTGCTCTCCTTCAACTCCAATGAGAAAGGCAACAGAAATTGTCTAATATTATTGGGATTAGTCTAACTGGTTCTTTAGATAAGTACTTGGGTTTTAAAATATTTTTGGATAGACCAGTGAAATCTGACTTTAAACATATTCTGGATAAAGTCAATCAAAGACTAGCCTCTTAGAAAGGAAGACTTCTAAATAGAGCAGGCAGACTTACTTTAGTGAATTCTATTTTAAATTCAATTCCTTCTTATAACATGAAATTAAATTGGTTACCTGAGAGTATTTGTAATAGCCTGTAGAACTGCTAGAGATTTTTTATGGAAGGGGGGTACTGCTGTTGGAGTTAATCTTGTGAATTGGGAATCAATTTCAATTCCCAAAAAGCAAGGTGGGCTAGGTATTAGGAAATCAAGGCTGCATAATATCTCACTTCTAGGAAAAGTTGTTTGGAATGTTTTACAGAAAGATGAATCAAAGCTTTGGGTTCAAATTCTTAACTCTAAATATGGAGGTGGTTATAATGTTTTCAATAAATATTTGGAGATCTGTTCAAAATGCTGCAAATTGTCTAGCAGAGGGTTTTACATGTAGATTAGGGGATGGAAATTCAAATTTTTTATTTGATCATTGGTTGCCAAAGGGTCCTTTATGCAATGAAACTAATTTTATTAATACTCATGATATAAATTTAAGAGTGTGTGATTTGTGGAATGAAGGTCAGTGGAATCTTCAATCTTTATGGACTTCACTACCTGCTGATTTGATTGCTCATATTTCCAGCATAAAACCTGACTTTTATGATGGGGTAAATGATGTTATTTCATGGGGGAATTCCACTGATGGTTTACATACAACAAAGAATGGCTATAATTGGCTAATTCAGAATTAGAATCAACTGCAATTGAATAAACATCGGTCTTGGATTTGGAAGCTTCCATGCAGTGAACCTGTGAAATTTCTGGTGTGGCTGACAGCAAAGGACAGGCTACCTACAAAAGATCTTTTGTATCAGAGAAATATTACAGCTTCTCCTTTGTGCCTCCAATGTTTACAGCATAATGAAATAGTTTTACATTGTTTGAGATCATGCACACTCAGTTTAACAATTTGGGACTGCCTTGGTTTTACAAGATCAAATGAATTATTATCCTTCACAAATACTTTTGAGTGGCTGTTTTGGTCAACAAATACTTTTGGCTCATTATTTTTTGTTGGTTTATGGGAGATTTGGATTGCTAGAAATAATAAGGTTTTCAATGGTCAATCAACATCTCATATCAACTGCTTAGCAAAGTTAACAACTTATATAATTGCTTCAGAAAATTTTTTAAGCCTAAAAATCAGAATTCTGCAACTACTCCAGTTTTTATTAGATGGATCCCTCCAATTGATGATTATCTAGCCTTAAATGTTGATGGAAGCTTCAAAACAGATTCTCTGTTTGCTGGTTATGGGGGTCTACTCAGAGACAAAGATGATCTTGGATTAAAGGCTTCTTTGGATCAGTTGATATTACAGACATAGTGTATGCAGAATTGAAAGCTATATTTGAAGGCCTAAACCTTGCTTGAAATTTGGGACACAGGAAAATAATTTGCTGCAGTGATTCCTTATATGCAGTAAATCTGCTAAGAGGAGAATTTCCTTCTTTTCACAAGTACAGTGGTTTAATTATGAAGATCAGAAGACTTTTTTATTATGATTGGTCTATTCAAATTTCTCATCTTCATAGGGAAGGCAACCAATGTGCAAATGCCTTGGCCAAAAAAGAAGCTTCAATTAGGTCTCCTAATTTGACTGTTTTAGATGTTGGTCAAGGGTTTCAACAAATGCTTGATGTAGATGCTAGAGGTCAAGCTTTCCTTAAGGGTAGTCTGAGTTGAGTGTTTTAGGTTATTCTTTGTTTTTCTGTTTTTTAGTCTTTCATCATTGTACCAAAAAAAAGACTCTTATACTATTTAATAAATTTATATTAAATAATTATATTTTAAAATTTATTAATAAATTGTAAGTTATATTATGAAAAGGTCATATTTATAAAATTTCATATTAATTAAAATTTGTCGAATATCTTATTAACATATATCAAGATTAATAATTATATGCACTTTTCAAATACAAATAAAACCATTTAATAATGAATTTATTTTTTAATTTTTGAATATTTGTCACAAATAATTAAAATTTAAATTAATAAAAATTATATTTGATCTAAAATTATTAATGGTGTAAAAGTGTTAAAGTCTTACATTATGCCGGTATAACTTGATTTTCCCCTTAATTATTAAATATTATTGATTATATACAAAAAATGAGAATATGTTATTTTTAGTATTTATTATATAACTAAAATTGAATTAAAACTTTAATAAAATTGTAAACCTAACAAAGTTCATATTAAATGTTTTTTCATTTAAAAATATTTAATTTGTTAAAATAATTACAGTAATTATTTTTAAAATTTTTATTTATACAACTTGTATATAATTATTAAAAAAAATCCGACAGTAAATCACATGAGTCAACAATTTTAAAATTTTAAAATATTAGGTCACGGGAATAATTTGATATCCAACACCTTTTATGCAAAAAAGTGTTGCGCCATGCAAATCTAATAAATTTTTGGTATGACAAGAGAAGGTGAAGAACCTTATTAATTAATGAAGAAGAAGAACTGAACAATGTGTCACATTCACTAGAGAAATTGTAGTATAGTACTGGTTGCAGAATCACATACCCAGCTCCTCCTCAAGCTGGCTGAGGGTCAATTACTCTATACCATATACCCTCTCACTCACATGTCCACCTCACGTTTCCATTTTGATCCATGATCAGTCAAATACCCCACTGACTATCTTTATCAGCAGAGAGAGCAGCGATCATATATATCCACGGACTCTCGCTGTCCACCCAACTCACGAGTAAGCGTGTGTTTAGTTTAGTGTTGAAACTGACCAATCTCAAGTTTAAATTTTTCAACGCAATTATTTTTAGCGTTATAAACATGAGTTTACCACGTTTTAACGCTAAATCAAGGATGCTATAAGAGAATTTCACTTATTTTTGGCCTTTGGGATATATTGGAAATATCAATAGTTGAATAATGCATTTAGCTTTGTTAATTGGGGTTTCCTGTTTTACATGTTATAGCCATCAAGAATCTCTTTTTCTGTTTCTGGGGCTTTTTAGCCCTCCTTGTAAAAAAATTAATGGGGTTTGTGACAAATGTTGTGTACTTGGACTTGGATTAAAGAATGTGCTTAATTAATTTCAACTGCTTTATTGTGGAAAAGATAAGATTGACATCTCTTTCTCCAATTAATATCCTGATGAGACTCTTTATTAATTATTAGAGATTTCTAAGTTACACTCTTGAAACTAACTCATGCACCATCATATATACCTCAAAATTTTCTCTACCATAACTTCTTTGAACTTTAATTTATGTACCTCTATTTCGTGGCTAGGCAGCTTGCTAGCTTGGAAATAATTCATCAAATCATCAATAGCAAGCATAACACAACTTATTGCACATTAAGTCCAGAAAATATATATCACCCACGACTATGGACTCATATAATTAACATGTATATATATATATATATATATATATATATATATATATATATATATATCAATTATCACTGTGAGCAGGATTTCTGGCTTACGTTGATGATTTGCTGAAAGGTTTGGTATTTTATGTTGAAGAAAAGAAATTAAATTATGTTCAGCACGTGCAAAATTTGACCGAAAAATAAATTTTAATTAAATTTTAGTGTCCATTTGTGAAGTCAACCAAAAAGGTCGTTGTGATATCTTGTCATAGTTTTTTATGGTATTATAATTGTGTTGAGTTATTAATGTTTCTTGATTATTAATTTACATAACAAACCTATAAAATATAATTAAAAGAATAATATATAATTAAAATACTATATTATTGTTGATATTATTACTAAATGAAAAATTAGTACAGGAAGAGTGTCCAACAAACAATCTTACAAGAAGACTTAACAGCAGCCCCTGGATTTTAGGCTGTTCCTTAGTAGTTGGAGAATAAATATGCACCAAGATAGACATGTATTTCGGCAATCTATATGAGTTTAATATATAGTATAAAATTTTTTTACACAAACATCTAATCATCTATTGCTACATCATTCATTGAATTTAATAACACATGAGATGTCATATTCATTAAATGAGGTGACAACAAATCATTAAATATTTGTATAAAATTTCTTTACGCTAACTGTATATATCAATTAAATCAATTTTATATTTATTGTTTGCAACAAACTACCAATTCCCATAAACTTCACTTCAATGAGAAAACTCTCAATTCACCTTCTCTCTTTACATATGACAGTCTAATTATACTTTTAAATATTTTATATAATTTTTAAAAATGAGTTTAATATATATACACTGTCAGTGTAAAGAAATTCTACACAGATATCAAATGATGTGTTGTCACATTATTTATTGAATTTAATAACACATGAAGTGTCACATTCATTAAATGATGTGGCAACATATTATTGGATGTCTGTGTAAAATTTCTTTACACTGACACACTAACCGCATATAGTAATTAAATCCTTTAAAAATACACTCCCTCCAGTCTTTTTTATAAGACACATTTAACTGAATTACATATATCAATAAAAATAGTTAAAATTAGTTAATTTTATTAGAGTTTTAAAAAATAAATTAACTTTTTAATTTTACCCTTATTTAATATCATTAATTTATTCTACTATCATTTGATAATTGATAAAATATTAAAATTAATAAAGATAAATAAGAAAATTAGTTATAAATGTCACATTAAAATTATAAATTGTCTTATAAAAATATCATAAAAATTTATAAAAAATACCTTATAAAAATAATCGGAAGAAACAGTTTTTAAATTTGACTTATATTTGAGGCATAAAAAAAATAAAAATGCCAATGTATTACTCCCACATATTATAGGAATGATTAAAATACTAGTTTTATTTGTATTTTATTTTATTCACTATTATGTTAGGTTAATTTTTTCAAATTTTAATAAATTATTATGCTATTATCAAATAAGGATGATTATTAGTTGTATTATATAAATAATAAGAAGAATTTAGTAATTTAATATACCAAATTTAGAGGGCACTGCCATTGTCGGCGAAATGAAAATGAATCACGAAGACGAAGGAAAATATAAAATCAGTTGGTGGGACCCACCTGATAGCGTCAGTTAGTTATGTTACGTTACAAACACACCGCACCGACCGAACCTCCGCTCCGGATTTGGCTAAATGCAACGGCGTCGTATTTGCGTCACCTGAGGGCGTTTTAGTCATTACACTACCATTCCACGTGCCGTCATCATCAAACGTGGCTGTCCATCTGCCCCTTTTTCACGTTTTGCTTCACTTTCCATGGCCATAACTTGTTTCTTTAAATTATAATAAAAAATTTATAGTATAAACTTTATTGTACTCCTTTTTATTTTTTCTACATACAAATATTATTATATTTTGACAAAAACAAAAAATTTCAATCAAATATTACAAGACCAACCAATTTTATCTAAAGTGATAACAAGTTTAGTCATTTATGCGAATAAAAAATAGGTACTTTTCCTCTTATCTCAAGTGAATCTACCTAATTTGATACATTATAGAGGCCGATTATATCATGATTAATTTTTTTTTCTTAAATTCTAAATGTTAGGAGGAGTGCTATCAACTTATTTTTTAACACACTCTTCTCAATACATTTCATGTGATAAATTAAAAATTTATATATTTCATCAAATTATATTGGTCTCGCCGCTAATATATTAAGACCCATCACTTTCAACAATCATAAATTTGTGTGTTATTAGTGTTATATCTTGGTCAAATTAATGAAATTAAACTCACTTAACAAACTAAAAATGAAATTAAATTCAATTTGCGTTCATTTATTTATTATTATTAGAGAATTGATCTAGAAACATAGTAGACCACGCTAAAATATATGTCAACTCGAATCATATTTAGGAAAAGATCAAAGATTGTGAAGGTCACAAGAATTCAAGGAAGAAAGTTCATAAAATTGTCCTTTCTTGAATCGGTTAATCTTTGTGACCGCGTGCATGAAATTTCGTGCTCTTAGAAATCTAAACGTACGAAGAAAGAAAAAGAAAAGCTTTGAAGAAGAAGAAGAAGATAAGATCGCAAATCACAATTGACAAAAGAAGAAGAAGAAGAAGAAGAAGCACAAAAGGACACACCCCACCCCTTCACTTTCCTTCTCTTGCGCCATCTTTCTCTCTCTAACCCACGTCCCTTTCTTTCTCTCTCCACAAAACTTTCCCTCTCTCGCTGACGCTTCAAATACGAGCGAGAAAAACGCACCAAAGCAATGACTCAATTCACATTCTCTTCTTTCTCCTCCTTCGTTCTTTAACCTTCCCTTCACAACAATCCTACTCACTCTCTCTCTCTCTTTCAATTGCCAGCAATAACCATGGAAGATGCGAATGCTACCAAGTTGAAGCAGCAGCAGCAGCAGCAGCAGAATCATCTTCAGAGACTCCATTGCTCTGTCAAGAACTACGATTGGGGTCTACCGGGTCGAATTTCGCAGGTTGCGAGGCTCTTCGCGCTCAATTCCGGATCCCAATTCGATCCAGAGCAGCCTTATGCGGAGCTCTGGATGGGTACCCACGATTCAGGTCCATCGTTTCTGCTCTCTAATAGTGCTCAAAGTGTCACCCTCAAGGCTTGGATTTCAGAGAACCCTGATGTGCTCGGAGATAAGGTTCTTAAGAAGTGGGGTTCTGATCTCCCTTTCTTGTTTAAGGTACGTGATCCCCTTTGTGTTTTTGCGTTAATGGGTATCAAGATTTTAGCACAAGGTTGAATTTTGCGTTTGAATTGTGTGCTTTTCATGCATATTAGGTGCTTTCTGTGGGGAAGGCCTTGTCTATACAAGCTCACCCGGATAAAGAGTTGGCTAGGACTCTGCATAAATTGCAGCCTAATGAGTATAAAGATGGGAATCACAAACCCGAGATGGCTCTCGCAATGACAGATTTTGAGGCTCTCTGTGGATTTATCACTCTTAAGGTACTTGATTCTGTGGAGTTTTATGTACTTAGTTATTTATTCTTTTTAGTTCTTCGAGTGTATCAGTGCTATAAGAATAACTGGTCAAAACAATTACTTGTTTATTATGTTCAGAGAATTGGCTGTGTTATCTTTCCAATTTAAATTTTTTTTTGTGAATTTTAGCCTTATTATAATTATAATACAGAAATTGGGTAGGGTTATCTCGAATTTTCTGTCTGCAATCTTGTTATTGATGGTGAGTAAATTAGAATTTTTTATGAATTCATTGATAATTTGATGTGTTATAAATGCCACTTTTTAAAAAAATTAAAAATATTCAGTATTCATGTATAAGTATGAGTGATTGGAAAAGGACTGCCCACCTGTTAGGTATAATTCCCTAGTGATGGGACTGACACCGAATGAACCTCTATTTGTTCAGTTTACTTTCATTAATATATCAATCACATTTCCCTTTGTTCATAGGCTTCTTTCTGATGCAATGCGACCTGTGATAGCCGACCAAACAATTAATAAAGAACAACATGTGAAAAAATCAAATCATAGCCGTTTGAGCTAATAAAACATTGAAGTTTGTTATTTTTATGCAGTTATGCTGCTTTAATTTGTCATTTTCTGTCAGTTCACCAGCCTAACTGGCTCTACATGATGTGGATTTACTCATTGGTGTAATAGTGAGCAGCTTAGATGTATGGATTAAGGGAACCCATTAATTGACTCATGAGTTCATAAAATGGTGCTGCCATGGTTTATTTGTGTCAGCCTCTAAGATCGGAATTTAAGTCTGCATTTTGTCAATTGCATTAATTTAACTCATGCATTAGAAAGTCTATTTGTTTGATTAAGCAAGTGCTTGAAAACCAAAACATCACCCGTAAAATATAAGGTGCTTGAGTGGTTCTTGTGTAGTTCAGTAAGTTTTTTACAGTTTTTTTCCTTTCTAAGGGTTAGGAGCTTGCTTATGGTAGATTCTTGGATATTTTTTACTGGTTTATTTTCATGCTTCGCTGTAATGTTATTCACTTGGCAAATGAGCAATCTGCTGTTTTCTGTTTAGGAGCTTAAGGCTGTGCTTCATACTGTTCCTGAGGTTGTGGAACTGGTTGGTGCTGCAAATGCAAACCTGGTCTTACAAACCGGTGATCAGGACGGTGAAGAGAAGGTAAAACCTGTTTTGCAGGCAGTGTTCACCCTCCTCATGTCTGCTAGTAAAGAGATAGTAACAGATGCAATAAACAGATTGAAAAATCGTCTGCAAAAGGAAAGTGAGGTTAGTTGATTGCTTACTCTGGTTTTAAGAGTTTGGCTTACATGCTAAATCTATTTTTGTGAATTTATTCCTTTTATCCCATAAAGTTATTTGGATATAATATACTCTTCATGAATAACATATTTTTGTAGAGGATCAGAAACATGTGGTTATCTGTTGTTAGGGCCACTAATATTTATAGTCAAGAATAATGAATACTACTATTCTGCAATCAATTGTTATCTATTTTACATCTGCTCCTCCATATGGTACTGGATAGAGGATAGTGTGGAAGCTTTACTATTCAGAATTTCAGATGATTTCACCTTTTTGTTGCATTATTAACTCTTCAAGCTGCTCTAACAAGTAACAATAATTTGTTTCTTTTTATTAATTTTCTATTTTATGGTTAAAATTTGTGTTGCCAGCATGATTAATTGATACTATAATATGCTCATTTTGCATCAGGTGAGGCAGTTGACAGATAAGGAGCAGCTGGTGCTGCGGTTGGAAAAGCAATACCCAGCTGATGTTGGTGTCATAGCAGCCTTCTTTCTTAACCATGTAAAACTCAATCCTGGTGAAGCATTGTTCCTAGGGCCGAATGAACCACATGCATATTTATCTGGGGAGTGTGTTGAATGCATGGCAACTTCTGACAATGTTGTGCGAGCTGGCCTAACTCCCAAACACAGAGATGTCCAGACTCTTTGTTCTATGCTCACATACAAGCAGGTAAATGATACATCAAGACTTCTACTGCAGCTTTTCAGTCAGATATTCAGTTGACTTAATAGGAATTTCTTTGATAATTATTTGATAGGAATGTCAATAATGACTTGTTAAACCTTGTATTCAACCTTACGCCTGATCACTAAGCCTAGGCAGTGTCAATTTTCTTCTTTGAATTTCATCTTTGCCATGGATTAATCTGTAATTCCCTGCTGGTGCCTTCTCTTCTGTTTCTTGTGCCTTTGTACCTCATCAAGCGACATGGATTACAAGGTTGGTTATTTGTTTTTGTGCAATAGACTCAATTGTGGGAATGTGTGTGCATACCAGTAGGCATGCATATAAAGTTGAAGACTGAACAAACATTTTGTACTTGAAGACTGGATCCACACTTATCATATAAGTTTTGAAATGGCGACTCGATGGCGTGAATATGTGTGAGATGCAGTGTTTAAGGCCATTTTTTTCTCTATTTTCTTACAGGGTTCTCCTGAGATCCTGCGAGGAGTTCCTCTAAATACATATGTAAATAGATATATCCCGCCATTCGAGGAATTTGAGATTGATCGCTGTATCCTTCCTCAAGGGGAAACAGTGGTGTTCCCAGCAATCCCAGGTCCTTCCATCTTTTTGGTCACAACTGGGGAAGGAATGATGAATAAAGGATCACCCAAAGGACGTACAGTAACTGAAGGTGATGTTCTTTTTGCAGCTGCTTACACTGAAATTAGCGTTACTAGTGCATCTGAGTTGCATCTGTACAGAACAGGGGTTAATAGCAAAATTTTTCAAGCTTCCTAAGTTTAACCAGAACATTAGAGAGGTGGGTTGTTATATGTAATAGCAGTAGTTTAGTGTACATGATGCAAAAGTAATAAGATCACATACTATGTTGAGTCTGAAAGAAGAGAAGAGTTCATTGTAGTCTGTAGAGAGGTGGGTTGTTATTCGTTTATTCTTCATAATAATAATGTTAGTCTAAAGCCTTTTCTCATATATTCCTATTTTTCAATCTATATCAATAAATGAAGTGGCCACAAATGTTTTTGATGTATGCTTATGCTGAATTTTGTTGAACTGGTCGAGTTATACTCATTAGAAAACATTAAGCTTGATATAAAATTGATCTATATTTACATCATTCCACGCAATCAATCTTTAAAACATAAAACATTAAGCTGCAATGCAACATTATGCAAAGAAAAGGAAACTCGAAGCTGCGTTGCAACTCAAGAGTGAAGTGTGAATACTAGCCGACAACAGTGTTTGATTTATCCTAAAATCATGTTTCAAATGTAGATCTAGATAAATGCCACTCTTTGTAGCATTTCTCTTAATCCACGTTTAAGTAACATTTATTTGAATCTACATTTAAAACGTGATTTTATAATAAATCAAACATACATTAGATGTGGTGAACTGGGATGTCCATTGGTAAGGTTCAGCTTGAAGACCTATTGTCAATTTGTAGTTTTGTACCTACAATATCTTTTTTCTATAGGATTGGAAAATCCTAACTTAAAGAAGTGCCAGCCCCACATTTTATATAAATCATCATGTAAAACAAGTTTGCTAAACAATTTGATCACAGGTTTAATTTAAGGCTCTAAAGCTAATGACTAAACATTCAGAAAATGCATCTAGTCTTCAATTGGCACCACAAATGGAACCTCTGGGAAAAAAAGCATAAAATTGGTCTATCAAATCAAGGGCAACCACTCTCTTGATAATATGATGAAAGAATAAACCACCATTTTCATCCTCAAAGTATCACTCTCTCTCTTACTTAGTCCCTAAAATAAATAAAAATAAAGGTCGGTACTTGAACTTTCAAATATCCATAACATTAGTACTCAAACAGGGACCAATGTGATGGGATAATGAGAAAGCTGGAGGACTAATGTGGTGAATATTTAAAAGTTCAATGACTACTTATACAATTATTTTTAATTTGGGGACTAAATAGGAAAGAAATAGCTAGTTATGGATAAATTTGAGGGTTTATACGAAATAATAGAAGCTTATGACCGTTGTATAATTGTATTAGTTCTTATGTTTATATTTTCGTAGCGCTTTCCCTTTCTTAAAGGAGCCTTTTCTTTGTTTTGTAAACGTTATGCATTTTTTCCCTGGTCTATCTGTTAATTAGTACAAAGGGAAAAAAGAACTGCGAATCAAAAGCAGTTCACTTTCTCTATTTCTTGGACTACCAATCGCAACGGCTAAAATAAATGAAGACAACTACAAATGTCATATTAGACCATTATCTTAGGTATAAACTACCGATCAATGAACATTTACGTACATTTTTATAATTTGAGGTGAAAATAAAAAGGTGGACAATACAAAATGGTCATTTTCTTCTTTTATAACCATGTTTAATTTTTAAAATAGTCATGCAATACAACAAATTAAAAAAATTACAAGATAAAACCCTTATACATTTGTTAGTAAATTAAAAGACAAATTTTATTCCATACAAATAATCTAAAAGTAAAAAAAAATAGAAATTTTTCGTTTTTTTCTTTATACACTTTTTAGGTCCCCTTTCTCACTCAATTTCAATCCTTCATCCTTTTTTTTCCTTTCTTTTTACCTCAAAACTGTTTATACTGCGTAACTTCTACTCGTGCTGTCCTTTAATGGACATCAAACACACCATTAAATTGTTAACCTCAATATAAGAATGAGATTTCACTTCTAGTACAAACCTCTAATAGCAACTAAATTGACTACAGTATAAAGATTAATCGCAAATAATGCAATTTGAATTCAGGGCCGCATCAAGCACACACATTAAATACGCTCTACGGTTTGAACAAGCATCAAGCTAAAAATCCCAGAGTTCAAAAAATTGGATATAGTTGGAACATAACACCTAATGCTAAAATTCCATTAAACCAAGCAGCAATTTTCAGGCTTCTGTGATAGGATACTCGAAAACTACATCTTTTCCAGTAAGCTTCCTGTAAACTCTAGAGAAAGTCTCCAGCTTGTACTCAGTATTATTGCGTTCCTTGGGGTCCAAGAAAACCTTAATTTCATAAAATGGCATAGTCCAAATCAGAAACAATGAATAAGATACAAAGAAAGGGCAAATTGAAATTAGCATCAACCTCGGAGGCACTTTACCTTGATTATTTTTGATCCATCAATTCTATATCTGACTCTTTTACCAACAATCTCTGCAGGATACACAACATCCTCCAGCATAGCATCATGGACGGCAGTTAAAGTGCGGGTTCGAGGTCGCTGAACAGCAGACCCTTTCTTTGGAGGCCGCAGGATCCTTCT
Organism: Sesbania bispinosa; assembly: GCA_026901365.1. Lineage (NCBI taxonomy): Eukaryota > Viridiplantae > Streptophyta > Magnoliopsida > Fabales > Fabaceae > Sesbania > Sesbania bispinosa. The sequence continues at coordinate 565,513 of QLOH01000462.1, read as the reverse complement.
TGTGGCAATCAATACAACATCCTGTCATTTGGGCATCCACAAAAAAACATTATAGTGCTAACTTACTTAAAAAAAGAAAAAAAGCATTGAAAGAATATCAAAGACACATTAATTTCACATTAAAGTCCACTGTTGTAAAAACAACCTTCCCACTGAACTTCTTCTCCAACTCTCTGACAAGGCGAAGATGGATTTTGCGGAATGCCTTACTCAATCTGTAAGGCACATAGATGACTACAGCCTTGCGATTCCCAGACACATCTATTTGACTGCATGAGAAGAGTTTTGTGTCCATTATGAGCAAAAAATTGTACTCAAACAAACAGCTATTAAATCACTATCCATAACAACCTTATTCCTTACATTGCTTGGTTTATGTAGAGATCTTTTAAGTCACTTTTCAGTTCCTGATTTGTGTTCTCCAAATCAAATAGGTACTACAACAGCATCAAAATTGCAGAGTTCAATACAGAGACTGGTGTTAAGTTTATGAAATTAATATTGATATTATTCTTAAACAGAGACAATAAAAACCTGTGCAACTGTCTCCTCAAATTCAGTGGGCTCAACTTCCTTATCCTTGTGGATTTTCTTCCTTGAGGTGTACATTTTGATCAATCTGTTCCATGACATAACATAATTCATCACAATTTTATCATGGTAAATTGTTACATGCTCAAAACTACAAGTTTGAATTCGTTCAGAATTAGAACCTAAGGAGAAACAACAATCACAGTGAAAATTTTACAAAAAAGATAATGTATGTAAATCCCACAGTATTCATAGGGCTAGTTAAATGTAGATAAGACTAGAAGAGCCAATAAGGAATCATCTATCTCAGAATTTTCACTAATGATGGATGCTAAAATTTAAAAATTGAACAAGACATAAACAGGTTCTTAAAGAGTTCAAGTTAGACGATATTGGAATGAAAAGACGCATCGCATATAAAGGGTTCAGAATAACATTGTCTAAATGCAAAGAGAATATTAGATGAGATACAATTTGGTGATTACAGAGTGAGAATTGATGAAAGAAAACGCACCAATTGATTAACTTGAGTATCAGCTTCAGGGGAGAGTGGAAGTGAAGATACGGTTCCAACACGGACGGAAGCATTTTATAGTGTTAAGGTTGCCCTAATCTTCGTTATGCTGAGTGCAGCGTGATGGAAGGCCCAATATGCACTAATGCTTGCGCTTCATTTGGGTCAGCAGGTATGGCCGCGGATCATTTGCTTGATGGAGCCCACCCAAATGCTGAGTGCAGCGCGTTGAAGTCCGGCCCAGTCAGTGACGCTCTGCATGTATCTCAGCCCAATCATTGCGTGGCCCTTGATCCCATCACAATGAAGTCTTTTTTTTTTTTCTTTTTTGCTTAATTGCATCTTTGGTCCCCCTATTATTATCAATCCGCGATTTTGGTCTCCCTACTTTTTTTTATGATTTTGGTCTCCCTATTATTCCAATTTCGCGATTTTGGTCATTCTAATACAGATTTTGAAAATAGGGGACTAAGATTTTGAACTAAATCGCGAATTTGGAATAATAGGGGACCAAGATCGCAGATTAATGATAATGAGGGAACCAAAAGTGAAATTAAGTCTTTTTTGTCAAACATCACAATGAAGTCTGGTTGCAGTTCACTTGGGGAAGCAAGGATGGATTTTGAGTCTTCTATAGATGGGTTGGCATGTGATTTGTCTTGCGAGAAGGTTCTCGATGAAGCTCAGTCCAATGAAGAGTGTAGAGTACAGAGTTAACGCGAGAGTTGCTTTTAGAACCTCCCCTTTTGCTATTTGCACCCCATCCCATATCCCCTTTTCCCATACTACCCTTACCCCCCTATAGCCCCTTACCCCCTGCACCTGGCAGCCACCCCCGCCCCCCAACTGTCTCCCCCTCCCCACCCCCTTCCCAATGCCCAACAACCCCACTCCCTCACCCTTTATTTAAAAAATTTCTTTGGGGTGGGGATGATGAACACAAAAAAAATAACATGGGTTGTCTGGGATGATATTTGTAAAGAAAACAATTTGGGGGGTTAGGGTTGAGAGACTTGAGAGCTTTTAATTTAACTCTTTTAGGAAAATGGAGATGACGTTTATTAGTGGATAGGGGTACTTTTTGGACATGAGTGTTAGAATCTATCTATGGGAAACGTTCTATTTGTAAGGGGAGTGTGATGGTTGTTGGTTATAGGTGGTGGATAGATTTGTGGAGCATTGATGAGGGTGCAAATTTTTCTTCTGATTGGTTTTCAAATAATTGTATTAAAGCTACTGGAAATGGGAGAAATACTTCTTTTTGGAGGGATGCTTGGTGTACCTCAATTCCTTTTTGTGAGCGATATAGTATGTTATATTCTATTACTACAAATAAGGACATTCTAGTTGCGGATATATTTGAGAGTAGTACGAATGGAATAGAGTGGAAATGGTGTTAGAGAAGACAATTGCTTCAATGGGAATTGGCAAAATTTTCTATGCTCTTGTTAGATCTTTCCTTGTGTTAGGTTCGTGAGCAGGTTGATAATGCTTGGTGTTGGAAGGCTGGATCAGATGATATTTATTCAGTTCAATCAACCTATCATGTCATAGTGAATGCCTCTATCTATGCTAGGATACTATTGCATAAGTTTATTTGGTCTTCACTGGTTCCTTTAAAGGTCTCTTACTTTGCTTGGAGGGTGTTGTTAGATAGGATTCCATCTAAGGCTAATCCTGTAAAGAGGAACATTGTTCAACAGTCTAATGATGATTGTGCTTGGTGTGGTCAATATTTGGAGACAGCTTATCATATCTCCTTTGAGTGTTGTTATGCTTTTCAGTTGTGGATGCTTTGCTTGGAGTGGTGTGGTTTTCATTCCGCACTTTCCAACTCTTTTATTACTCGTTTTGATTAGTTTTTAGGCATCCCAAATTGTGATTCTAACACAAGGATGAGGTGGTTTGTGGTTTGGATGGATACTACATTCTTGGAAGTGGCTAAAAGCAAAGGACCATTATTTCTCATATCAGTTTTATTCATGGTCTATTGAACCCTATGTTTGTCTCAATTCTGGTTTGGCTTCCTTGTAGCGACGCAGATGGTAGTTCTTGACTTCAAATTGTTGGTACTTTCCTTTGACTATTCTCTTGGTTCTTCAGACTGGTTGTCAAGGTGTTAGATACTTGTTTTTGATGATTAGTGCATTCAATCTTTAATTCTACTGTTGGGCGTAGTTTTAGTTTGTTCTTGAATTGGGTTATATCATTTTTTTAAGGTGTTTTTGTTTTGGATTTGTTGCTAAATTTTATTATTGGTGTTTGTGTATGGGTTAGAGTACTCCTTGTACTCTATATAATTTCATTATTTACATCCAAACAAAACAATGATAGTTTTGTTGTTGGTGGTGCGTGTGTGAAGAGAATTCTTCAATTTAGATTTTATTTTTGTTTGTTCAAAATTGTTATTAATTATTTTTAACAAATTCAAAAAAAATTAATTATATCTGATTAATTAACCATTTGAAAGTTAAAAATGACATAAAAATATTATAATACTATTTTTTTGGTAACATGATTTCATTAACCGGAAAAAGCAATTACATGGGTTGGGCCCCAAAAGAAGCTGCACTGTATTAGCCGAAAAATAAAACACAATCTATCCGCTAGATACACGCAAGTAGACCCAGAGATAATTACAAAAGTAAAAAAAGGGAGATGATGCCATTATGAATGCCAATAATGTTGTTGACTTTGTTGATCATTGAAATGAGGTAATTAAAGAAAGATTTTATGTTGAAAATTCTCCTGATATATTGCTCACATTGGTACTTGTTTGGTTTATTACCTGTGTCATCCTACATTCCACAATTGCAGGTAACAGTGGAGTTGGAGAATGACTATAAATAAGATGGAGATCTCCTGGTTGCAGCAGATGGAATATGGTCCAAGGTCTTATTAAATTTTATTTGATTTCAAGCATTTTATTCAATAATTTAGTTTCACCATACAGAAATAAATGTATACTTAGCATAACAAGCATAATGGAGTGCATCAGATAAATTTACAAAGTTGTTTATAATATAAATATTATCCTTTAAGAAAATAAAGCTCATTGCTCTGTTCTTCCAATTAGAAGTGCTGAAATGAAATGTGTACTCTGTTTGTAGACAGTGGTGGATTCTCACTGCCAAACCATGTGTCACATAATGGATTTATGGTTTCTGAAATCAACTCATTTGGCCATTCCTTCAGGTTGCAATCTCACTTCACATTCTCTGTTCTTTTTTTTTTTTACATTATGTTTTTTCATAAACTGACTCGGGCCTATGGAAATATTTTGGAGAGATTATGATGCAGAAAGCGAAAGGCAGAAAGGTGTGGAGGAATTGTATAGGTTTTTGATCTTCGTAGAATTTCTAGCTGACTATCACATGCAGAGAGGAGGCTTCGACGACGATGTTGACAGCGATGCCACGGCGATACAATGTGTACCTGCAGGGACTCCGACGCTCAACGTAAGATATTAGTTCAACAGAGTAACTGTATGACAATGTAAAATCCGGGGTGGGGTATATATAGAGAAAATTAAGCGAGAAAATCCGTTACGGTTTATAACGGTTATTCGTAATTTCCGAGGTAACGCGCTGATTGGTGTGTTGTGTCACGCGCCTAACATAGTCGAGGTGTCGAGGTAGGTTGTGACTCACAATGTCAAGATAACGCTACGTAGTCATGCAACAATGCATATGCTGGTTGTACTATGCGCACGAATGTCATGGCCCAGAGCCTCTCCAATGTCGATGCAGATGTACCTCGACGGAAATGACGTCGGATTCTCAGTTGATACAATATCGTCGATATCGACTATATATATGGAGAAAGATAGTGATGATGTCGGAGTTATGGATATAAATCTACCCCAAGAACAGGTTGCAACAGATAAACCAGACATATGGCTTTGTAAGCATTACCTGAAATATGATTTTTATCCTTCACTTCACATATGACTCTTTGACAAGAAATAAGATGGATGGAATGGACAGTCAGGTATGTTATATATATTGTTTCTTATATATGTTGCTTACTTTCAAGTTAGAACTAAACTAGCTCCAAACTTGAAAAGGGAAAGATTTTCTTACATATTACTAATTACTAATAGGGTCGATATATATATATATATCATGTTTACTATGTCAGGGGTCCCAAAGAGTTTGAATTCAGAGTTATGGCATGCTTGTGCAGGCCCTTGTATCCTTGCCTCAGGTGGGAAGTCCTGCTTATTACTTCCCTCAGGGGCATAGCGAGCAGGTGAAGAAGTGAACCTCTGGCTTCTTTTCAAAATTATACATTTACATTTCTCAACATCACTTTAGTTTTAGTGCTATCTTTTGGAACACGTTGCTGCTGCCGCCGCTGCTTCATAAATATACATTATTTAGTAGTAGTTTATGTTTGAAGAGAAGTTTAAGGATTGTGGTTTATTATAGCGGGGTGGTGTTAAGAATTGATGTTATTTGAATTTTGACGTTTAGTGTTAAGAAGTTTGACGTTTGGTGTTAAGAAGTTTAACGTTTAGTGTTGTGTTACTGTGTGTGATGCACATATATCTTTGACAGACTAGTTTAATGGAAAATAATAATGAACCTAGATTGTTTAATTTACTGTTATGTTGCATCAACTGTTTATAGTTTTAACGGTCAAAGACCAAAGTTGTTAGACTGAATGACTGATTAATACAGTCTTTTGCTGAATTTATGCTGTTATGTCAATAATTTATTTTGGAGGATTCCACACTTACAATATAGAGGATCTTTTAACATACAAGTATTTGGAATAAAAAGGGGGCTCCATTCATACTATTGTAATATGGATACTGCAGCAGTTTTGTTTTATATCTTTCAGTTTAATTTAATTAATTGTAACTTAGAAGGCTAGGTTTGTTTTGAGTAAGGGATTTTGTCCTATATTAAAGGGATTTCGAAGTCTACAAGGTTTTCATATTCTTGAAAGGATGGGACTTCATAGATAGTTCATTTGCAACTATGGATTAGGATAGATGAGAGCTCACTTAGTCTACTCTAATCCAGTTACAATTTCCCTTAACTGCACCATAACTTCTGTGTCCAAGCAGCTCTGTGGGCTACACACCACACCTACAAGCTAAGGTCATACAATCTCTTTCCCTCCAAATCATTGGATCATGCCTTCAACCTTAAATCATGACTGAATCACAACCAAAATAATCTTTGCTTCATTTACTTTTAAAATTCTCTCACTGGTCACTACTATTAAACTACCACAAATACCAGCAATCAAGTCAGCTACTAAAATGAAACAAACACATGATTGCATCAATCTCCAACAATCACAGCCTTTAAAAATTAATATTTTAGAATCTGTATTACATTGATTATAGTCATTCAAATTATGTTGAGCAACTAAGTTACACATAATTTTATCCATGATTATACTAACATGATGCATGCTAATTTGAATGGTTCCAATATTACTTTCAGGCAATGACATGAGAGTCAGTACTGTCAAAATGCCAAAAGGCAAAAAAATCATTAGAGAAAAGCTTAGTCCAGATTCTATGGTTCAAGTTATGTTGGCGGCAGAGGTTAGTCAAGTCAATGTCCTATCTATTTTTATTTGTCTAGTACATTGCTTCTTATTTTTTCCTTATATTGTCTGCCTATGAAATGATGCAGTGTAACTGTTTTACGTGGACAGTGCATATTTATTAAACTCTTTAAAATATTATTTATTACTATTATATAATGTTTAATAGTAAGTAAAATAAATTTTACTGTAGTTCTAATTAGTAGTAAAATAAATATAATGTTTAAGAAATTTATTTCATTCATACTAGGATGCCAACAACTTGCACAACGTTACTTTTACCCCTCTTGGTCAATCTAAGTAGTTTACTATGATTAATTAATCAATATTTTAATTAATAGTTTACTATGATAAATTTTACTGTGGCGACAATTAGTAGTAAATAATTTACTATGATTAATTAATCAATATTTTAATTGAGATGAATTCGCTTGACCTAAAAGGAATTAAGAAAGAAGGGTAAAATGACATTGTTGAATAAAAATAAAAGATAAATAGACAGCTACAGTCATGAATTGTGTCTAATTATAAATTGAGAAGGTCACTGACTAAAAGTTATCTTTTCATGGAACTCTAGTAGGTTATTAGATATAATTATGTGTAATGTAATATACTAATAGTAAAAGAAAAATTGCTAAAATGAATCTTAAATTTTGGATTTGGGCCTAATTCAACCCCAAAAGCTAGCTTGTAGGGTGAAAATTACTCAAGATTTATATACTTTTGTTTAACCTTATTTTTAGATAATATGAGACTCTAACAATGAATTGTTATAAAAACTAACGAAACTGAAGCAACCATCCATAGTGATAGTCATGGTCCATGGAGAGATTCCATAAGGACGAGAGCCCCCATATTTTTATTTGAAAAAGAAAATTATACACAAATCTTTAGGTTTGAGGCTTATCCTAAAAAAAAGGCTTAAAGTTTATTATTTCAACTTTTTAGGTGACTTTTATTTCAATTGCAAATATGCATGTTTAAGTCTTTGGTCCTCTCGAACAAAAAAAAAAGTCTTTTCTTGATGTGTCCCAATGATATTATGTATGTATGATATGCCACGCCATTTTTGGCAAGTTTTGTAATATGCCATTTTTTTATAAGCAATGGAAATATATTAAAGGTAGTACAAGGGGCACTCTAACTCATATACAAATACAAAAGAAAAAAACACAGACCTGAAGACACAAAGACACCCCAAAAATCAATAGCATCAATCAACCCCACATTAAAGAACAACACCCCAGATTAAATCATGTAAAGGAAGACGTCTTGCAACACGTACTTACAAAACATGTATGTGAAGAAAAGTTGTAAGTCTTTAATGACCAAACCATGACAAAAAAAAGAAAAAAACATGACAATCATAGAAGATAAAACGAAACCAGTGCGGGACCAAATTAATTATCACTAAAAATACTCACACATCCGGAATAGAAACCCTACATCCCAGATTGTCAGGAAACTGAATGAAGATTTAGAAAACGGCCCACGTTGGCACTCCAAAGAAGAAATGGGTAATGAAAATTGGTATCCTAGCTTTCAGGCACCTCCACGATCTTATTTTTATCAAATCCACCACCTCCATTGGTTCCAGTTTATTGTTAGAAAAATTAACTCATTACGAGCTAACCACAAAGACCAAACCACCACCATGCATACTAGAGACCATCGCCTCCTATTAATAACAGTACATACTGACAATTGCACAAATTGTGTAAAATTCTCCACCCAACCGGAAGTAGAATAGAGATAAAACCACCCCATTGTACACACAACATCCAAACAGTATAAGCAAATTGACATTCAAAGAAAAGATGAGAAGTTGATTCTATCACTTGACCACACCACACACAACTAGCATCCAGAATACTTAAAATATTCCTTCTAGATAAGTTTTGTTTAGTAGGAATCCTATTTAACAAAACCCTCCAGATAAAGTAGGATATTTTAGTAGGAAACAAAGAACACCACAAATGGTTATGCAGTGGAAAATCCTCAAATATGGCCTCATTTATAATTACTTTATAAGCTGGCTTGACAGAGTAAATTCCTTCTGGATCATGACACCACCTCCAGCCATCTACGAGATCCTCAGATGGTCGTACTGATTGTAATACAAGTAAAAGTTGTTGTAATTGGTCTTGTTCCCATTGGAATAAACTCCGCCTCTAATTCCACCTCCACGACACACCACTATCCGACACACCTATCATACTAGCTATAGACATATCTTTGTTGTTAGCAATTGAGAATAGTCTATGAAAACGATCACAAAAAGCTACATCTCCAACCCAAACATCCTTCCAAAATAGAATATCCCTCACATTCCCCACACTCCTAGTACACCCTTTTAAGAACCAGTCTAATGTGCAACCACTACACCTATCAATAGACCAAAGATCCAACCACCAATTATAAGCTCTCCTCCTCCCCAACTCATACTCCACTCTCTCCCCATAGATAGAAGAGATCACTCTATGCCATAATTTCCCTTTCTCTACCAACCACCGCCACCTCCATTTCCCTAAAAGAGCTAGATTGAAAGTTCTCAGATCATGTAAACCCAACCCCCCAAATCTTTTGTCCTGACAAATATCCTCCCAAGCAACCCATGGAATTTTAAACTTATCCGAGGAACCACCCCACAAGAAAGAAATAAAAAGAAAGTTAAGTTTAGATAATATACCCGTGGGAGCTTTGGAAAAAGAAAGGTAATAAATCGGGATGGACTGACATACCAACTTTAAAAGGACAAGACGACCATCAAAGGATAGCACCTTACACTTCCAAGAGGACAAACGCTTCTCAACCTTCTAAATAACTGTACTCCAAGTTTTCAATCTTCTCGGATTAGCACCAATGGGCAACCCCAGGTAGAAGAAAGGAAGACCCTTAACTTTGCAATTAAGGAAAATGGAAGCCACATTTAACCAGCCCACCTCAATATTAATTCCAATTAGCTTGCTTTTATGAAAGTTTACCTTCAAGCCTGATACCAACTCAAAATTTTGGAGAATCTCTTTAATAGCCCATAAATTTTGAACAGAAGCATCACCCAAGAAGATAGTGTCATCAGCATACTGTAAGTGTGAGAGCAAAACATTTCCATCACCAACCTTATGCCCCGAAAATAGGTGAGAACTAACAGCCCTACACATTAGCATATTCAAGCCCTCCGCAACAAGAAGGAACAAAAATGGTGCCAAAGGATTACCTTGTCGTACACCCCTACTAATTCCAAACTCACCCATTGGGCTACCATTAATCAACACAGACATTCTGGACGTCCGAAGGCATTCATCAATCCACCTTTTCCATTGATTTGGGAACCCCATTCTCCCCATCACATATTGAAGAAATTTTCAGCTTACTGAATCATAAGCCTTTTCAAAATCTACCTTAAAGATTAAACAACTCCCTCCTTTCCTTTTGTTTTCTTCAACTGCTTCATTTACCATGACTACACTATCAAAAATTAATCTTCCTTTAAGGAACGCAGATTGGCATTCTGAAACTACACTCCAAACCACTTTTCGCAATCTATTAGTAAGAACTTTAGCAACCACCTTATACATCACCCCAATTAAGGAAATTGGGGGATATTCCTCAATTTTCTGAGGGCACTGTGTTTTGGGGACTAAAACAATGAAAGAGCTATTTGAACCACCTCCTAACTTACCTTTTGAATGAAAGTCCCTCATAAAGCACATGATATCTTCCTTCAAGAGATCCCAAAAATCTTTAATAAAGTTAAAATTAAGAGTCTGTTTGGGTGGAACTTTTGCAGAAGTACTTCTAGGTAAAAAAAATAGCATGCATCAAAGAGATCAAATGCATTTAACTTCTCCATAAGTTAAAATTAGTTACTTTTGGAGAAATTAAATGAGAGAGCTTTTGGAGTAGGTGGTCTACAAAGACGAATTTTAACTTATGGAAAAGTTAAATGCATTTGACCTTTTTAATTCATGTTATTTTTTTACCTAAAAGTACTTCAGCAGAAGTTCCACCCAAACAGACTCTAAATTTATTTGGTCCCTAACTCTTTGAACCTCCACAATCCCACACCGCTTATTTCACTTCCAACTCAGAAAATGGAACCACCATACTATCAACATTCATCTCAGATAAAGTATTAAACATCACCTCATCAAGATATGGCCTCCTAAAAATCTTCTCTTGAAAATGACACTCAAAATACCCTCTCATTGCTTCTTTAATTGTAATATGTCATTCTCCATACGTAACTTTAATTTAAATGCTTTTTCTTGTACAATTATACCATTAACATTTTCAATTTACTTCATTGATCGAGTTGAAAATGTATTTACACTTTGCTTTTCACATTACAAGGTTCAAATCATTTAAACGCTAGGTTTCGTTTTACGAACCATAGGATCTTTCTTTGTATATACGGAGAAGATAGTATTTTAAGGAACCATACAAATAATCATTTTCCTTCTCAATTGTTCGTGCTTCCTTCTTGTGTGTGTATGCATGCATGCTTGATCCTTGATGTTTTTAGGGAAGGGATTAAGAACACTGCCATTTTTTCTCCCCATTTAAATATTTTGTTAAAAATAAAAGAAATTAATCTAAGACAAAGATGATCACTGTATTACAACTTTTTTTGACGATTACTGTATTACAACTTAATCACACTCCTAAATGGACCTTCCTCTATTGCCTCATATTAAAGCCTATGTGTATTTGGTTTACTGCAAAATCACGTTTCAAACGTGGATTCGAGTCATCGTTATAGAGAGTAGTGTTGACCAGAATTCACATTTGAAGCGTGGTTTTACAGTAAACCAAACACACATGTATCATATATAATGATTCGAAGCAAGACATAGGCATGTACTCTTAGCAAAATGAGAAAAATGAACCAGAACTACTTCCTCAGCTATTTCCTACTTCTTACATATCTAAACCATTTAGCCATGAAAGAATAACTTCTGCACCTTTCTCCCACGAAGTGTCCAACATCATGTCATGGGCAACTCCTTCAACACATATTGGTGACACACCATAAAACTTTGCTGTTTCTTTGAGTCCCTCTTCATCCTTCAACAACAAAAGGGGTAAAAGTGCCCAATGAGAGAAGTGTGCTTTAATGAAAGCACTTGGTTACTCAACCATTTTTTTAGATATTAGAGCTTACCACGATGAAATCATTGCTTGCACCCAAAACAAGAACTTCAAGAGGCAAGTTTGGCACAGAAGGAACTGGAAGTGATGCATTCAGCTTTCTTAAATCAAACAATGGCATCCTTGAACTTTCTTTCATTAGTTCTTGATACCTGAAATGTGAAAACAAGCCAAAGGCTTTAGTGTTGGTTTGGTTTTCAGTTGTGCAGAATTGATTTTGATAGATTTATCAAATCGAATGTAAGAAAATAAATGATGCATGATTTACAAAGCACATTTGAAGGAAGTGATTTTTAATAAATTCCAGCGGAATTAATGCTGGAGTTGATTTTCACTATTTCCAACTACAAACCAAACAAGCACTTAGGCCTTGTATAAGCATGAAAACCAACAAAAATAAATGATAGAAAGATATCATGGTCATATTATTGACAACCACCATTCCATGACATGAAAACCTTCCATTTTGGTCCCATATGTTTAAAATTTTGCCAAAGCCTATTATCAGAAATAAATTCCTCAACATGCCAAAAACTATAACCAAAAATAAATTCTACAATATGTTGATCCTGGATCGATGCAAACATCATTAAAATGCATGAAAGCGGCTCACACATCCAAATTATTGCTCATGCAAAATCGTAGGGTCCATATGCCAAAGCCATGATACACAGAAACCAGATTAACTTACGAACCAAGTTTGAGGTTGGAAGTGTCGAATAAAATTTCAACGTGTAGCAAACTAGTATTGACTAGATCTTAATACCAACGAGCACAAACCCAAACACCAAAAGCTTGAAAATATTGGAGAAATATAGAACAAAATCAATTTAAACACACTACATGTAACCTTATCAACTAACCCTTGACTAGAGTTGACAGGTGAGCTTAATCAAACTAAAATGATTACTTGAACACAATTGTTAGTTCTATGTTTTATCTCCTGGCAACACACAATACAATGATTAAGAATCCATTATAATGTAGTAAAGTGTGCAATACGAATCACTAAATAGTCCATAGAGTGGAGCTAGGATCAAAATAGTTAAAGCATGGTAGAGATACAATAAAGAATAACCATAGGATACTATGTATAAACAGAAAAATCAAGTTTAAGTTCAACATGAATTCAGCATTTTCATAATTATGGGGGTTTATAAATTGCTTCTATCTTTCAGTTACAAATTCTTTCCCTATTGACTTCTTTATTTGAATTTACCCCAAAGAAAGTGATAGTTACAGTAAATCAATTCGAAGGAAGCCTAGTTGAAATGGTTAGCATTATTGTCATGTGACTATGAGATCACAAGTTTGAGTTCTAGAATTAGTTTCTTGCAAATACAATGTAAGGCTGCCTACAATAGACCCATAATGGGTCCAACTCTTCCTTAGTCCTTGCCGTGGCAGAAGTTTTAAAGCACCAAGTTGCCCTTTACGATGAATCAATGTGTCTTACTGCGAAAAATCACACATATTCATAATTATGAGGCTCAATGTGTTGCATAGCCAAGACCCAAGGTTTCATGTTACGCACACCTTTTCAAAAGAAATTTCTTCATGTATGCCACCCTGTTAATAAGCTCTGGTCACAACTATCAATGCTTTGGTACATGACTTGATTCATTTTCATAATTGATAGTTTCATTTTCATTTTCCAAATGAATATACTAACAACCCATGAATACATATCATAAAGCATTATCTTTCCATTTCAAATTGCAATGGAATTTGTCATGGGAGAATCCTTCATGGAAAACAAACCTTTTAACAACATGATCCTCCATTGTGGCTGAGAAAAATGTCTCCTTACACAGAGAAAGAGAGCTTTGAAAACCTTTTGCTGCCAAACTGCGGGTCACCTGTCAAGTGATGGGTATATGCATATAAGAAGATGCATAAAGGAAAGGTCACATTCTTCAGAAAAGTCAGTCCAAATACCTTGAAGGCAGCAATTGGGTTGGAGAAAAGATATCGCCAGACTAGCCCACTAATAGAAAAAAAGAATTCTTAATCAGTGCAATCACATTCAAGGTTCTTCATCTTTCTCTCTCTTTAAAAATAATAATAACAAACTAGAGAGTTTAGTTAGTTACCTATTACCAGAAGGAGGCACGGAGCAAGCAAGGACAGCTCCTCTAAGCTTTGGGTATAAAATTTCTATTATAAAACCCAGATCAAACAGAATTAGCATTTGAACCAGAAAAAGATAAATGTTCAGAGGAGAAGAGTATGTTTCTGATCTCTCTCTCTCTATATATATATATATATACACACACACATATATATAGGGAGTGGGGGGTTCAGAAAAATAAAAGACAAATTGATATCATAAATGGCACCTAAAGTACTAACTAGAGGCCTATAAAATCATGAAGGGTATACACATTGCACAAGTTGCATTTATTGGGAGCCTTTATAATAACATGGCATATAGCCTCTGAAGACATACATCAGTCCTCAGCATTGACCATGTAAATGATGAAGTTAGTCACTCATGGCCAGAAAGATTTTTCTTGGTTAAGATAAAATGGCACCCTTAAAATAAAATCTTTAAAAGCAACAGATCTGTTTATTTGGCCACACAAATTCACTATCGTGTTTTGATGTAAAGTTCAAAGAAACCTGAAATAGCACCAGATGTAAATAATTCTAAAATCTAAACAATTAACCATTATAGGAGCTTGGAATCCTGAGTCCTCTAATTTAACCGTTTTTCAACAAGTAAGAACATTAACAAGCCACAATCAGAAAGTACCTTTCAGTTTGTCATTTCCTAAGTTGGAAATATAGTACTGAATAATAAGTCCTCCAAATGAATGTCCAAGCAAGACAGGTGGTGATGTAATTTTTTTGTTAATAAAATTGGCAACATCTCTTGCGTGTGTCTACTGCAGAATATGGTACAAAACAGGAAACTATTAAGAGTATATGACCATAATCCACACAGTCAAATCTGTCCAAGCTATGAAACAAAAAACTGAAAGTTCATAGATGAATAAATCTTAAGTCTTAACTGAGAAAGGGAGAGGTACTATACCTGAAGCGTACCAGCAACTGAATCAGCAGGTGCATCACTTTCACCCTGCCCATGTAGAGTACATGCCAGAACAGTACCAGACAATCATGTGAACAACCAACAACGTGAAATCACCAAATATATAATACAAAATCACATATTTGAAAGTACAGAAGGTGTTGCTTTGCAGTAGCAATGTAATGTCTAAGCCAACTGAATCTGAATGTATCTCCTCCTAAGACCAGTGCTATAATAATGCTGCACTTGAACCAGCAACCATGAAATAACCCTTGATCATAAAGTGTGTGTTTGGTTTATCCCAAAATCACGTTCTGTTTACCCAAGAACCACCTTATGAACATGATTTTGGGGTAAACCAATCATGCTATAAGTAAGAGTTCCTCATCAATCGACCTAAAACCTATCCTACAGACTACTGAGGTTGGAATGTAGTGTACATATCCACAACAATATGCAGCACAAGCATTCAAGAAGGTATGTATAGGCACAATTTGCATTCAGATTCAACACCTATCATATTCATTGAAGAACTTACTATAAAATGTCACTTCATCTATTACACAGTTTGACATTTCTAGGCAACAAAGTTAGCATATCAAAGTGACCTATTACATGTACTCTGAAATGAAATGGTTGCTAGTTATCACCAGGATTACTATTTAGCCATTATATTTGAACTATTATTTTAAGTTTTAACAACAAAACTACCCTCAGATACTGTTTTTTTTTTTTGGTTCTTTTCTCATACATTGAAGGAACTAAACTAACTCAGAGAGAGAGAGAGAGGACCTGTCCTAACAAGCTAAGAGCATAGCAATCATAGCCAGAAGCTGAAAAGAAAGGCAACCAGTGTTGAGCCCAACACCAAGCAGCATGGTAGCTTCCATGAACAAATACCAAAGGTGGGCATTCAACATTTCCCCGGTCCTTTTCACTACCCTTCTGCACAATCACCTCCATGCTCAGACCAGAGGGGAGCTCGTGGAAAATACGAGACTGCCCTTGCTTCAGATCGTAAGGGACACGCATCTTCATATTGTGGACCGCTAAAGGCCTCCAAGAAACCTTGCAATTGGAACGATTTAGTAAATGGGTGTGGAATGATGAAACACTAACAGCCATTGCCATTGCCTTTGCCTTTGCCTTTCTTCTTCTTCAAAGTTTTGGTCTTTAGCTCCAAAAAGATAAGGGTAGCGCAGAAGCAAGCAACTGCAACAGTGCAACTGCAAACAGCAACTGCAAGTTCTTCTTCTTCTCTTCAAAGTTTTCTTTTTTATTTTTTGCCATTATTCTTAAAGGATTAGCCTTATTTTTAAAAAAAAAATAATAATAATTTTGTTTTCAACCTTTTCAGAGAATTCTTTTGGATCGTAAAGCCCAAAATCTTTTGAGATGGGCCGGGCTCTGTATTGGTCCAAACATAAATTCGCCACAAACGGGAACATCCTGCTCTTGTTGTTGTTCAGCCACTCTCCGCGAAGGTAAAAGGTAAACCCTTTTGCTTTTCTGTTCAATTATGTGCTCTGTTGTTTGAATCTCAATATTTTATTCATTCAACTGCTCTGCTTGGTTTGTTTGGTTCACTACTAAGCGGTAACTAGGAAAGTGTTATTATTTGTATATTGTACATATACTGTTTGATGAAATGCCTGTGTATGTTTGTTTGGTATGATGATGATTTATGCTGAACCTTGAACTTTGTATGGTTGAGGATATGAGTTGAGCTTGTCTTCTGGACTTCTATTTAAATATTTAACTAATTCTTTGTGCTCGAATTCCTGAATTTGCTTGCTTGCTTTGCTTGTTTATTTGATTATTGATGACTTAATATGCACACTGTAATTGCAGGGTTGTGGATTTCAATTTAGAAGCTTGATTGATTTTTAGCTTCAATTCTTTTTTTCTTTTCCTGGTTTTATAGTTCTGGTGTTTCAGAATAAGTGCAAATCATTGATTACTGAGCTTGATTTGGAGTTGTGTAACACCTTGCCTCAACTGAAATATTTAGAGTATGTATTATGTAAACAACTAAAACTAGTACTTCCACCTAAGTCACCTCTGCCACTGTGGTTGCCTTAGATCTGCTTTGACTTCTAATATTTTTTGGGTTGCTAATAATATCCAGTTTGTTGTCTTTGGTTACTTTGTAGTTCTGTTGTCATTGATAGTATCAGTAATCATTGCCACTCTTAAATAATGAAGCACCTATGACCTAACCATCTCTTCTATTTTCTTTAATTGTTCAAAATACAGAGATGGAAACAGAATCATGTGATGCAGTGCCTCCTAGAGTTCAGGTGAAGGCCACATTTCGTCTTGGCACAGAATCATATTCTGTTCAGGCAACCAAAGGTTTGTCATTATCAGAGCAATTAGTTTCACTGAAAGAGGAAAGCATGGCCGTATTGAAGGATTTCATAACAAGGCATAATGTTCCTCAGGATGTCCCAGACGAGTCATTAGAACCTTCTTCAGAAGACGATGATGATATTCCTGAGAAGCCTCAAGCGAAGTCTAAGAAAACTAAGTTCACTTAGCTTTTGAAATATGTCAGATCTGTCTGAGTGATTTGATGTGTGTACTGTATGATTCAACATTAACCATTTAGTATGCGTCTAGTTTACAATTGACTAGAATTAATTCTGAAATCAATGGTTGAAAATGAGTGATGTACATTTTACGAAGTATGTTGAACAAAAGTGATTTTAAATCAATTTTATAAAATTAATTCTGAACTGTGTTTTAACTACTAACCAAACAAGCACTTAGTTTGTTTGAAATTTTACAGAAATCTGTTTGGTGATAGACAGCACGTACCAACTTTTAGCTTTATGGAAATAGGATTGTGCTTCATATTTTTACAGTTTATCTTCCGTTAATTTGCCATTGTCTTCATGATTCTTTCTGCACCTGAAGTAATGTTTTGATTAACAATATAACAACTTAAGCATTTTGCCCATGTAAAGTAACGCAAAATTTAATGTTTTAGCAACTAATTTTGATATTAGCTGAGAATTCCAGATACGCTTGAAAGAAAAGGTTGATTAAAAGTTTGCTTTGCAACTTAAAGTATTACACTCTCAGCCTTGGCAAGAGATACACTTGGGATAGAACAAATAACTAATTAGGTAATATTTGAATGGAAGACCAAAGAAGAAAAGTACTAATGAAATATAAGTAACTTCAACTCAAACATGACTTTCTCATATTCTAAAACTTCAAACGAAATATTTGTTTGCTTCTGCATAAGCAGGTGCCCTCTATAAACCATGACCTTCTTTTCTGGTAGTTTTGGTCATTGCCTTGGTGATGACATGAGTAAGAATCCCAATAGGGCAAAAGAACAAGCAAAAAGAAACTGAATGCCGGGTTTCAATCTGATTCTCCAGTCCATCTTGGAAAATATGTCTGGATTTAGAACCACAAAAACTATCAGAAAAATAACTAAAGAATGAGAAACCAACAGTAAGGAGGAATAGTGGGTAGGGAGGGTGTAAAAAAAGATAGATAAAATGCAGGACCTTGCAGCAAAAAGATCAACAACCAACAGGTGAATCCAGGCAGAGGCTAAAGTCATCTCACTAGAGAACATTTTTCCTATACTAGTCAGCTGCAAAAAGTATGCAAATATACATGATTATCAGTTGGGTAAAAGTAAAACTCTTTTGGTTTGGGAAAGGAAACTTAACTTCATTGATGAATGAATACACACCTCTGGTAGTAAGTATTTACTTGCAAAAATCAATCGGACTGTCTCAGGGGTCCAAGAAAGGTACAATAAATATGCATATAGAGCACCAAGCACTACATACGGTAAAGTACTTTCCATAGACTTTTTGGTCTGCATTTTTTCATTTAAGGAAAATGAATCAGGTACATGAACATCAACTACAGAATCATAACCCAATAAATGGAGAAGGTGTGGAAGACAGTATATATGTATATCTATGTAAGTTTTTGCATATAATCTATACTTCAAGAAAAGATGTTGTTAAAGAACCAAAAAATTCAAGAGGAATTGTGATCACTGATCATAAATTTTCTCAAATACTGTAAGAAACATACTAGTTCAGATTTTGGAGCTAGAACCATTAGTGTGTAAAATGGGAGCACTGCTACTGTTCCCCATGTAAATACAGTGCTAGCAAGTTGAGATCCTAAGAACCCTGCAACGTAAAGGTAGAAAAATGAATACAAGGATCAAATATCGTCACCACCAATTATACAGAAAGAAGGAATGCTCAGTCAACTTTATACAAAGAGTACAGATGACCAAAGTGACTAAGATAATTATACAAAGATTACTGCATAGAATTATTAATGATGATAGACTCACTCATTCCTGTTACATCTTACATCACGTGATAAATTCATTCATTCCCATTACATTTTACATCACAATAGCAAAAGGTCAACAGCTACAAGCAAAACTTTATACCCAACCAGAATGATAGTAGGAAACTTAGACTTTACAAGAGTAATACTTGGTCAATCTCCTCCAGTCTGGGGAATGCGAGGAAAATATAACAAAACTAAACAAGGTTTCTCCATTCTCATGTATCAAGACAAAAAGTACACAAGATTGATGCAAGGATTGCTCAATAGATGCAGTGAAACCTGGTGTCTTGCATACTTTCTGGAGAACTGCTTAAACTTATAGAGCAGAACTGATGGCAAGAGCTTTAAGCACTAACAAAATCATGTTTCAAGTGTTTTAGAACTAGCAGTTCAATTCGATATTAAAGTTTTTAGTGACCCTGGAAATGAACTTGTTCAAGGATTTGAAAGTTAAGAGTATGCTACAGTATAACAGAAAAATAGGAACACAGAGCAGCAAAGATAGCTGAGATCAGCAGCCACATGAAAATGGTTGAAAAGGGAATACAAAGCAAAAGGAACAATGTTAATATCAATAACTGGTTTCCAAAACTTAAAAAGAATGAACCTGAGCAACTTAGTGAAGCATGAACTCAAGACCCTTCAGCAACACATTGCAAAGCTGTATCAGACATAGCATTGTACATACACCATGACCCCCTCCCCCTCCAACAGGGTATTTCATCAAGTATTTAATGTAACAAATCCTCAATTTGTTTTTTTTTTCAAGTTAAACAACATTAATTTACAGCTAAGAAACAGCTTGCATCGATGATCATGAGCAGGAATTGACAGTAGACAACTGAAAGTAATTTTAAAGCAAAGAGACCTTATAACAAAACCTCCAACAGAGTTTCAAAAGTAGCAAATGTAGCATAAAAAAGGATTACATGAAGCATGTACTTGACGGCTTTTTGGATAATGAACCAATCTTGTAGCTTTTGGTTTCACAACAATTCTGGATCCTCCTATGAAACTCCAATCTCCATTTAAGTTGACTCTACTTCTCAAAATCCGTTGGCTACAAAGTTCAGCACCATGACTTCTGATAGGGAAAGGAAAATTTAGCCCCTTCCCAACTGCACCACAGAGTTTTATATCCTGCCCCAAGTGATCAAACTACGAGAAATAGAATCTCACTTGTAAGAAAACTTCTCAAAGCTAGAAATACACACCATGTTATCCACACATAAGAATAGATGAACCCCATTGATTGATCTTCAATTTTTTGCTCAGCGTGAAATAACCATAGTTTTTGCATAAGGGGAAAACTAAGAGAATTTAGAGGTTTTGATAACACAGCATGCACCTAGTATAGATCCATAGAAAGCAAAACAAACAACCATGTCAAATCTATTAAATTTAAAAGGAAAAAAAGTTGTAGAAATGCCCATTTCCTTAGTAATGCCTTGGTGATTCAAATCTATGCCATAAGGCAATTTTCAATCAGATATCCATTCAAAGTTCAAAATTTTAAAGTTCAAACAGAAAACCCATATAAGGAAAAAAAAAAAAAACAGAGTAGTAAGACCCCAAAAATCACCTCATTAAGAAAAAGTAAGGAATGAAAACAAAAAGACAAGAAAAATGCAGATAAGATTAGAAGCACTATGAGCAGATCAAACGCAGGACAACCCAGAAAATGTACCTTCAATGCTAATGGAGAATGGGAAAAGCAAGAAGAGAAAGACATGACTGAAGCAAAATCAGAATACCCAATAACAGATTCAGCAACAATGGCCACTTCTTCATATATAGTATAAAATAGTACAGAACCGAAAAGGGTGATGAAGAGAGAAAGAGAGCACTGAATGAGAGACCGGAAAAACAGGAGGAAAGTGGGTAATTGCCCACTAACTCAAATAGTTGGAGTTATATGGAAGGAAGAGGAAGACAAACAAGTACAAGTGACAAGTTAGCCAAAATTAGCAGTGCAACGTTAAATCTCCCACTTGCACCATCTTTTGTCTTTCCAATGTCTTTCTGGTTCTGTTCTGATAATGAGTGAGTTATTTATTGGATTGGATTGGATGGTTACATTTTCCACTCTTGTTCCACTCTTGTTTTCACCAGGGTACAAACCAATCCATTAGGACTTGGGTCTATTTTTTCTTGATTCAAAGCTCCACTCATTTCAAACTCATCTATTGAAACGAGTCAAGCATCTACTAAATTGAATAGTTTAGTCAATAAAAAAGGGATCTTTTAGAATGAACTTCCATTTTAAAGTGGCTAAGGTAATCTACACTACTAGCACCCCACTTTTTTACTATTCACATATCTTAAATGGGTCCCACCATTATATATAATTGAATTATTATTAAGCATCTCTCATCTCCATCCCAACATCTCACTTCTTTACTATTCACATATCTTAAATGGGTCTCACAATTACACATTACTTATTATTTATATATTATAAATTTTTAATTTAAAAATAAAAAGTAAAAAATTGTCAGTAAAATGGAGTGCTTATTTAAGCCTAATTTGCGCTCCATCCGGAGAAATGTTTAAACACCTCTACTATTTGTTTTTTTCGAGGTAAGAATTTTTCTATGCTACCGCGATGCAAATGCCCTAAGTAGGAGTGTATATATTTTTTATTTACTTTAAAGTATATATTTTGAGAAAATATTAGCGTAAAACTCTTTTACACTGCATATTAATTAAACTCTTTTTTTTACTCTTTAAAAAGCAGGACTAAAGTATATTCTTCTTATATATGAAATTAGCCCATGAGCTAATAAGTTGAACACGTAAAACCTCATATTCAGTTTATTTATAAACAATTTAAGATTTTGAATTCATTGGCTTAGACTCATCTCCAGCATTGGTGATTGTATTAGTTTTCTAACTAGAAAAACAAAAGTGTTTGTTTAAGGATTAAGTACCAAATTTTCAAAGAATGGCTTTTCCAAGAAAAGAAAACAAGTTTAATTTAACATTGTAAATATCTTATATATGCAGTCTAAAATAAACAAACAAGCACATCCTCCAAGTTAACAATCTCTGGAAGTCTACATCGCACTTTGTCAACATTGAGGCATTAGCACCATCACTCATCTATTTGCAGTACATAACAGATTGATGATAAAGTAGAACCCTGGCTCTCAAACAGTGATTCGAACAATGATAAAGAATGAGAGTATTATTGTTCAGTTTTCTACCTTAATGACAGAAAAGATAATTGATCAAATTATATTGAGTTTGACTCAGTGATTATGAGTTCAATACATTCTGTTTAGCAGAAAAATGGATATTCCTTAATCATTATCAAACAATCACTTATTCGCAAACCCTCTGTGAGGTTAATAGTTTTCATTTTGCATGATCAGAGCTGAAGGTGCTTGAGCTTGACTGCTTGGTCTAAGATGGAGGAACCATGCCATTCAGACAGATCTTCATCATATCTAACAAAAGTCTTCTAGTAACGATATAAACACTATTCATGCAAAGATGTACTCACCATTTACACTATTGACACAAAGCATGGATAATGTCTAGTAATTGACTTAAACTTTGGAGGACAAATACAATTTTTCAAATTTGACACTCTGCTCTATCTACTTCTATACAATCAATAGCAACTTTCCTTTGTTTTCCTTCCCTGAAACAATCTCAACATTCACATGCAGAAAATATATTATCAGGAAGAAGTTGAAGAATGTTGCAAGCTGTGCTCATCAAGCCATAAAATGATGTCACTCAAAACTTGGCTTATTACTTCATCAGGCTCACCCTCAAGAAGAGAATGGTAGGCATCCTTGTAAAGTTTAAGCTTCTTGTCTGAACTGCTAGCTTTTTCGTAGAATGCTTTGCTCACCGAGGGATCAGTGACAATATCAGCTTCCCCATGAAGGATTAGCAATGGCAAAGACACCTATAATTACAGCCATAACATGTGAACCTTAGAAGAAATAACAGTATTGAAGTATAAATGAACCTTAACAGAAATCATAAAATATTTCATTAATTATTAGCAAGAACCCTCCTCAATCAAACGCCAGCTTTGCAGTTCTTCTTTATAAAATTGGGGGTTGATATTTGTCTTTTATTTTAAAACATGAGCATAAATAGTCTCACAAAACAGTCCAGGAAGACAAGAGAGTTTGCTCACACAGGTGCAGTTTATGTATACATTTAACAAGTCAAAAGATCAGAGCATACTTCTTCCAATCTCTGTTCAATTTCTTGGGTAGTTTTAAGCATTTCGACAGCAGTCCACAACCGTGGTTTATCTTTGTAAGCAACAACATTATAAGCTGTCTGCAATGCATACAGACATCAGAAAGAGTAAGGACTACTAATATAATTATTACTGAGAAAGAAGTGACTGCAAAAAATGAAGTAAAAAATCACAGTTCAAATATGCATAAGAAAAGATGCCACAATTGTCCAAGCACATTCAAGGTTATACGGATAGATGTATTAACCTGTCTGAACTTTGATATCTAGATGATATTTAGAGCTAAACTAGTAGACAGAAAATAGTATTCTATTGGATTAAGATATACCAACCATTTCTCTCTTCTTCGATTCTCTAAATGCTGCCACTGCTAAATCCTTCTGTGGAACTAACTTGTGCTTTGGAAGAATATTGGCTATGCCAATAAGAATCTGAGTCAGAAACTTTGGTGGAACCATGTCATCTGCAATCTACATAGAGTGTCTGGTCAAAAAGGGATCATAGCAAATCCAACCAGAACTCCTAACTTAAATTTGTTTTAAGAAAAGTACTTTACACATTGGTGCAACAAGAATGGCACCATCCCACGCCTTAGGTTGTTTAAGGTGCATCTTCAAAGCAACAGCTCCACCCATAGACTGTCCAAAGAGGAAGCTGGGAAGAGAATGGAATTCTGGGTTTTCTGCCACAGAATGAACCGAAACTTTTTTGAGATTGTAGTTATATCAAAATTCAAAACCCCATTTTATTAACTTGTTTCAAATGTAAGAAACATTAATTACAGATACTGGATTTACATTTCACAATTACTAAATAATGAACTTTATTGTTTACAGGGAAAAAAAGTATGATAGTGATAGGTATGCCCCAGATCACACCTTCCATGTGAAAACCACAGTACAAGTTTCCATTCAAACATGCACATTCGATAAACATCACATCAAATTAGAGTCACTTTTTTTGAGCTAGTAATGACACTTATAAAATGACAGCTGAAATTGTTTCTTGATCAGAAACAAACTCAAAGTTCACCAACTGATCATGAGAAGAGTTCTTCAATAATTCCAAGAAATGCTATTGGCACATTTTCCAATTGACAATTCCACTTCAATAACTAACTGCCTACATTCTATTTGGAACCTTTGATGTTTTATTTTTTATGATTCATCAGTTTACTCTCAGTTTTTTTTATATTCTCCATGACCCTTCTATGATGAAGCATCATTCCACAATCCACATAGACTACTTTGAGAAGGAACACTGCAAAGGGCTATACAAACTAAAAGAAAATATTCATCAGCACTAAGTTCCTTAATTCCATGCCGAAAATACACGTGCCACCAAAGTACATTATTATAGTCCCCTTCCTGAAAAGAAACTAATTCTACCACAGAAGATTTGTAGTATTCAAATTTCAAGAAGATGATAACTGAGTATTCAAGACATGAGCTGATGCAAATACCTTTGATCTTGGAGTATTGCTCGATAACATCATCAACAAGACCATCAAAACTGGGAATGTAGCAATGGAGACCTTCTGAAAGACCGAATCCTGGATAATCCATAGCAAAAACACCATATCCAGATGATGCCAATTTTCTAGCTATGCCTGCAAATAATATCATGATATGATTGAATTGGTACTCCACAAATGTAGCTTAATCAAGTTACTAGCAGCAACCAGAAGTTAACACCAGCCACATGCCTTCAAAGAAAAAAGTGCAAGTGTCTCCATAACCATGACAGTAAAATACAGCTGCTTTAGGCCTACCAGCCCCAGGAAGCCAACTTTTACAGAAGATTTCTAGGCCCCTTGAGTTCACCTCATATGACTGTTGCAAAGCACATCAAAGTAAGGCAACATAAGAAAAGGGGGGATGGGGAGGAGGATATTAGCATAGAAGCATGACAATGACAAGGTGACATTGATGCCAATTCAAAATAATACTAAACCAAGCTCCATTTTTTGAGGTAAATCCTCATTTGAAACATTAAAAAATATTATGAAAATCATTTCAGAGTAAACTCCATACCTCCTTCAGTTTTAGTCCATCGCATGGAGTCTGCAAAGCATAAAGGAATTGATCTTAATATTTGTAGGAAGCAAAATTAATCAACTTTTAAGTGTACTGTCCATAGAGAACAAGACAGTGAGCAGGCCATAATACTAAAGCCAGGGAAAAGAAAACATTAAGTTCAGGTATGTAAGCAATTCAACCATCTATATTAAAATGTTATTGAAAGTTTCTATAGATTGTTTACCAGTCTTATACCCCTCCTACAAAAAGGGCCAACATGAAATTTACTACAATGTAACAGAATACAGTATGGGAAACAAAAAGAATCAAAATTTAACTTGAAGGAACAAAACAAAACAAACCTATGAAAGAAAAAAAAACAAATCAAGAGGGAGGAGGGATAAGGTACAGCCACACATACCTTAAACAATATATGGTCAATCCCAAGCTGAATATCCTTGAAGGCCTCACGAGCGCGCCTTCTAGCAGACACTTGATCCATATTAGCATCCAAAATCTGTTGCAACTCATTGTCAACTCCTGGAAACCTCATGGCCAATGTCTTTATCCCTTTCCTCCTTTGCTGCAAACAAACTCCACCCCTGAATTCTACTCTACACCATTCCAAACACTTGGATCAGAACCAATGGAAACTCACACACCCCAGTTGAAAAAGCAAGAAGCTTTTCACTTCTCTTTGGAACAAAAATACAAGCAACTGGAGCAGAATATGAAAAAGCTGAACTTTTTTGTGCGCTTTTAAAGTACCGTCCAAATGGTGGCTCTTGAAGAGCTTTGTGCTGGGTCTCAGTCTCAGAGCCATACGAATTTGATCGATAGTTTATTGGAAACCGCAAACTTGGCAAACAAATCTAAACTTTAGGAGTTTGGAAAAGAAAGAAAATTACAGAGAACAGATATCGGAGCTTGGGATAAACTATAAAGCATGTTTGAGATATGCGACTGGATACATGATAATGTGTTAATAACATCGTACGTATTTGAGTAAAAAATGTCTTATAAATAAAATAAAATCGATGGTAGTATAAATTATAAGAGAAGTGCCCATGAGTGCCCAATTTTTTTACTAGTATGTGTAGCGATGTCACATTCAACAAAACTATAATAAAATTTTTAACCTAATACATGTTTAAGAAGGTCCTTACACAAACATTTGGATTTTTGCAAGGATCTAAATTTATATTCATGTGTGTGTATAATGCTTTTTTAAATAGTTATTTTACTTATATAAGTTAGTCTTTCCTATGCATTACTTTATAATTAAATATTAAATTTAACTACTCATATTTTATGTTTATATATATAGTTGGTTAACTTTTTAAAATTATTATTTTATTTAATTTATTTGTACCCACATGTTACCTTTTATTTTCTTTATTGATTTTTATAAATGAAGTGTGAAAATATATGTTTTTAGTCCCTCAAAATATTACATTTTTTACACATTAGGTGAATTTTACCTACAAGGTAAGTGGTTCAATTCCTGAAGTTACTACTCTTGAAATGATTTTACCTAACCACTGTTCTAGCTAGGCCTCGGGTTAAATCCGCAACTATGCTTGTGGGTATTCCTGGTTAAAATCCAAAAAAATATTACATTTTTTCTTTTTACAATTAGTCTCAATTTAAATTTTGGTCTTACTATTGAGTGTCTTAAGGATAATGATTATGAATTCAATAAATATAAGGTTTTTATTGGAAATCATGGTATTTATTGCATTTATAACAATAAATACTACACACTATAATAAAAAAAATCTATTTTGAGTTTCTTAGGGTACTTGTTAGTCTTTCCCTTTAAATTTCATTAACTTTTAGAATAGAATTCAAATGGAAACTAATTAAAAACACATGATAATTTTAGGGAGATAAGGCATACTATACTTAACATGTGAAAATAAATATGGTATTTGTTAAGGGTTTTTCTATCGGGTGACTAAGAGCTAGTGCTGTCAATATGAGCCCAACCCGGTGAGCCAACCCGACTTAACCTGACTCACCAGTGGGTTGGGTTACTAAAATCACAACTAACATTTCCCACGGGCTGACCAGGCCCGACTCATTTAACTCGCGAGCCAAGGTGGATTTGATCCAGTTTAAGTCAAAATTGTACTTGAAATTTCATAGCCCTAAAATCCTGAATAGGTCACCATTTCGAATCATTTGGTGCCTCTCCCTCGCCCTGCTTGCCATTCTTCTTCATTCATTCTTCTCTTCCCCACACCCATATGCTCCACTGATATTTTCACTGCAGCCACCGACGTTGTGCTTATGTCCTTCGATCTGTGACTACTTGCAGCCCCGCACCAACGTCCTTCGATCTGCGACTTCTAGCCATCGACATTGCGCTTTGTTTAGCTCTGTTGTCGTGTGTCCTTCAATCTGTGACTGCCCACATCGACGTCTGACGGCGACCACCTTGCTTGGCCATTCAACATTTCTCGACCTTGCTTGTCCTTCAATCTGCAATTTGCTTTATGTGAACCTGTTACTGTGCAGTCTGTGTTCCATGTTGCTTTCACTGGTCCCCACCAACATCAACACCTTTGCCTCACAACCTGATACTCGCTGTTGTTGGCTTCCTAGGCAAGTATACCTATTAGTCAACTGCAGTAATATGAAAATAATTTCAGAGTGTCGATCCCACGAGGAGTTGGTAGTTCAAAATTTCACTAATTCAAAAAGTGAATATATACAAAAGAGAATATTTTGTTTCATGATTGATATGATAACTAAACACAATTCTAGTAAGCAATAATAAAGAGTAAAGTTGGTTTGAAATATCAGTGGGAAAAACTGGGATTGAATTTCATCTATCTCCCTCGTCTATATTCTGGTTGTATATCAATATATAGCCTTTGTAACTATCGATATAGATGCATACACAAAAGTCATTTATATTGATTCCTCAATTATAAAATTCATAAGATTAATCTCTTGAATATTGATTCCTCATATATTCAATAGATTATCCAGCATTAAGTTCAAGTATCAAAGCATTCAATATATCAAAATCTATTCCTAGTATAACGATATATCGACTATTTTCGTTCAGATCGGATTTTCAGAAATACTTTCCAGTTAAATCCAAAAATCTAAATCTAGAATCTATTGATCAGATAGAATCAAGAACATATAAACAGAACGAAAATAACAATATCGATAGAAACGAAATCACTATATAAAAATATAACCAGAATATATCCGAGTTCGAGTCGATTTACATTCAATCCCAAAGAGGAGATTAGCCACTCATGGTGACTTTACAATCAATAGAGATGAAGGAGAAAACCAAAGATTCAGCTTTCGCAACTTTCGTTCTTCTTCGGAGACTTCGTTCTATTTTTAGAAATGTCGAACTGACGAAAACTACGTTCAAATTCTGTTTTGTTCAATTGGGTAAGTGAAAATTCGCTTAAGCTAAAAATTTAGCTTAAGCGAATTGCTTTCTTCATGTTGAAGGAATTCTCATTCGCTTAAGCCATTTGAAATGGCTTAAGCGAATTTTTGGCAGAAACATCACCCCTTCTCTGGACAAAATTCGCTTAAGCCATTTCAAATGGCTTAAGCGAATTTTCAACACTTATTCTTCTTTTTTTTTCTTGTTGTTCTCCTTGCTTCTTTACTTCTTGGTTCCTGATTGCTCTTATTTAATTTCTCCTGCAATTAAACATCAAAATTTAGGATTAAAAGGTTTCAATTATAACAAACACTCAGATATTACTGCTTCACTTAAATGTTCTAGAATTTGGAGGAAATCAATTGAAACATTTATGCAATTAACTCAAAAAGTGTCATTCTTTCCAAACAAAACATCTAATATTTGGCACTTAACAACTCCCCCCAACCTAGAATCTTGCTTGTCCTCAAGCAAAGTAAACAGTCATACTTCACCTATTCATTAATTCAGTTTTTGAAACTGGTTATTTGGAAATCATTTCCATGGTCCTTCAAAAGACAACTTCACATTCCAAGCAAAGAATTGAAAGCAAAAGCATATGGTAAATCCAATTTCAAATAGAAGGAGGACAAAAGTGCAATTAATCACCAAAAGGAGCAATTATAACAATGATATGATTCTAATCAAGGAAATTTTTATCTCAACTCTCACTGGTGAGTGTTTCTCTCAACCTTTCACTGAAAATTGCACAATCAAAATTGCTGGTCATTTCCAATTCAACCACAATCACACATTTGGCAGGGATCTTAAGGTCTTATAAAGGTTGTAATGAGGCTAGGCTACCAAGAATTATGGTTTTTCAGGATAATCAAAAGCACAATTCAAGAAAAGAGAGTATACTACATTTCAATTCAATTTACATCAACTCTCACTTCTTAACACCTCAATACACCAAATTTTTCATTCTCAATCTACTCCTTTTTATTTTCATTGTCTTTCTTCTTTTTTTTTTTATAATATATACACATATATAATAAGGAGTAAATTGTATAGCCAAACCATTTTTCTTTTATATACACACTTTCACCAACCCATTATTATTGAAATGATAATATGCACCTATGCTCTCCTTCCTTTAGTGTGCAAAGGTAGGATAATATTTTGATTTTAAGTTCAAGGTACATAATCAAAGAACAATTAGGCTCAAATGGGCTAGCACAAAAAATGGTCATTTATAGGTTAGCTATTTGGCACTAAGCTTTTTATATACAACAAAACTTGCCTTAATCATTTCCATGCCTTTTGTGTGATATTATCAAAAAGGAAATTCAAGCAATATCAACTGGCTAATTAACAGTGAAACTCTCAGTCTGTTTATGTATTCACACACTCACTGGGTCATTTGTGGCTTGTTTCCTTGATTATATCACCTATTGTTATGATTGCTTATTTTGGTCAATTATTATGCACCAATGTCCTAATCCTATTTGATTATGCAATTTACCACATTTTCCTTTTTTCACTTCTTTGTTCAGTTTGTTCAGCTGTTCTAACTTTAGGACACTTACTGGATCCTGATTTCTTTTTAACCAATCTCCTCAAGAAAAAATTTTCTGTTCATTCCCAAAAAGTATTTTCTAAGTATTTATATCTATGTATCAGTATTATATTCACATTACTAAAACACAAATCCTGACTAATCAAAGTAATAAAACAAACTAAAAACAGAAGTAACTGAAACAAGAAACCACCATAAATAACTAACACACAAACTGAACTTATCAAAAGTATTAAACACTGCAGTCTCAGTAATCTGCCAAAATATCAACACAAACAGTATGAAAAATGTCAAACTAGTAGCAATAAAACCATGTCAAATCAACAAAATCAGAATAAAGGAATTAATCAATCTCCCCTCATAATCCTGTCCAAATCATCCTCAAAATCTGCTGCCTAGAAATCTCCTCCAACTTCACCAGTAGCACCAAGTGTATCCTCATCTGCTACCTCAGATGGTCCTCCAGGAATGTAATCATCTCCAACTGCAGCTCCATGGTCAGCCCCAGCTCCACTCCCCCCCGGAAAGAATGGACTGTCCCCAGGCCACTGAACATAGGAAAGGAACTGTGTTGGATCCCATCCCTGCTTCTCCACAATGTATTGTTGTCCTCTATGCAAGGAGATGCGCTGCAGCCTGTCATGTTGCATTTCTAAACTCAACCTGTCGAACCTCTCCATAATCTGAGCATTAGATGGTTGAGATTGACATTCAGGGGTTAGGCACAAAATTGCATCACCTTATCATCCACAGACTAATGGTCAAGCAGAGGTCTCAAATAGGGAAATCAAGAGAATTTTGGAGAAAACTGTGGCATCTTCGAGGAAAGATTGGTCAATGAAGCTGGATGATGCACTCTGGGCTTACAGGACTGCATACAAGGCTCCAACTGGTTTAACACCATTTCAATTGGTGTATGGTAAATCCTGTCATCTACCTGTAGAATTGGAGCACAAAGTATACTGGGCCTTAAAATTTCTCAATTTTGATCCACAAGCAGCAGGTGAGAAAAGAAAGCTTCAATTACAAGAATTGGAAGAATTAAGGCTCAATGCTTATGACCTTTTTGATAAGGTCATTCACCTCAACCCCTTGAGCTTCACACATAGCTGTTATGGTAGCAGGGAAGCCCAATGTCCTTGTGGCTATTGTATTGTTTTTATTGGTTTCAGCTTTCACAAACCTGTGCATTTCATTAGATATTATATGAGCCACATCCACAGTGAAGCTTTCCTCTAGAATGCTATACAACAAATGACATCTGGCTAGGTTCATGTCAGATACATGACCCAGTGGGATGATGTTGGCTAAGATGAAAGTAGACCAAATCTTAGCAGTGGTTGTCATGCTACTTCTCTGAATTTTTAGAGGCTTCCCAGACTGTCCTCTGATATAACCATGGCGGGGGAGGCAGATTTTTCTAACTTCGTTCCTTTCATTAAACCCAGATCTCATTCCCTTCAAAGTCATATAAGTGCAAGTTTCATCTTCATTGAGTGTAAGTGGATTACCTAAGAACTCATTTATGGCATCCCTGTCATATCGGATCCATCTTCCTCTAACTTTTGAAGTTCTTTTCCCAGGCCCATCATGTGGATAGGCATTAGCATAGAATTCCCAAACAACTTCAGGATCAAACTTTGGAATTGGACTAGCTAATTTCATCCAATTTCTCTTTATTAACATGTCCAGGAATTCATCATACTGTCCGGGTTGCAAATCCACTTTCTTTTCAGGAATGAATTTCCATTCCTTAATTTCAACATATCTTTCTTGTCTCCTTTCATCTCTGAATAGGTTGCGATTGGGTCTTTCGGGTGAAGGAAGTAGCAGTTCTAGCCCTTTTGCCTTTGTTGAGTTTTGTTGGGTTAAGGCCTGCAGTTGACTTAGTTCTTCCCATTTCCTGCACATCAAAATTAACCAACAAACAACAACTAATTAAGCTCAATGGAAATCCAACATGTAACAAATTAATATCATTCAAATTAATACAATTTCCCATATGGATTTTCAAGCTTATGCATGTGTAGAACTAAACCAAGAACCCAAAGCTTTGAACTAAAATAACCAAGCAAGCATAATTCATTGAAGCATTTAATCAAACACTTGGTGGATAATAAAAATTGTCAAAGCAAAGGAATATGCATCAAAGCTTACTACCTCACAAAATTCACCCATTCTATCAACAACCAAAGCAAAGGAATATGCATTTGTTCTTTGAAAACAGACTTCAAGAGACCAAAGCATGTTTGCAAAATAAGCCAAATAAGCATAAAATTCCTTGTATGCAACCACTCGCATCATGAAAAGCAACCCAATTAATTAGGAACAAGGTAATTAACATGGCAAGCATCATGGATATCTCATTAACACATTTGATTAAACACCTTGTATGCATCTTTATGATTATGTGTAAAAGAGTTAAATCAAATTCCATATTTCACTCATTACACAATAATCATATACATGATCATTTTCCAACAATAGTTCAAGTGCTAAGACACAATGATGTAAAATGAGTAAATGACAAGCATCATGTATCTCACACAATCACTAAAGCTAAGCACTTTGGTTTTTTATCAAGTAACATTGCATAAGACATTTTATCAAACACTTGGTAGGCAAAGTTACTTGACACATTCAATAACTCAATTTAACATGCATTTTTCATTCCAATGTAAAATAAACAATCAACCCAAGCACATTACAATCAACAACTCAACAATTTCAAGCATCGTAGATTTCATTTAACTCGCAAATTGCCTAACTTAGGGTTCAAAACTTCAAGAAATTTCAAAAATTTCTCGGTTGGAATGAGGAAAGATGATGGAGTTCTTACCTTGGAACGTGATTGGAGAAGGGAAGTAGGGATTTGAGTAAGAAATTTGAGGTTTGAAATGAAAGGAAAGTGAAGCTTTGGGGGGAGTTGCTGTCGCGCACGAGAAGAGAAGAAGGCATTTTAAAAAAATGGTGGTTTTCTCCTTTGAACGCTGTCAAGTGCGCGCAGCTATTATAAAAATCGCTTAAGCCGTTTGAAATGGCTTAAGCGAGTTTTAGGCAGAGAGCAACTCATTTCTTTTTGAAAAATTCGCTTAAGCCGTTTCAAATGGCTTAAGCGAATTTTTGGCAGAGAGTCCCCCTATTTCCTTTTGAAAAATTCGCTTAAGCCGTTTAGAATAGTTTAAGCGAATTTTTGGCAGAGAGTCCCCCTATTTTTTAAAAGTAAATTCGCTTAAGCTGTTTAAAATGGCTTAAGCGAATTTGACAGTAAAATTTTTTCTCATTTTGTCTGCATAATT
This sequence comes from Sesbania bispinosa, assembly GCA_026901365.1. NCBI lineage: Eukaryota > Viridiplantae > Streptophyta > Magnoliopsida > Fabales > Fabaceae > Sesbania > Sesbania bispinosa. The sequence goes on along the minus strand of QLOH01000462.1, from coordinate 531,856 downwards.
TGCTTAAGCTAAATGGAATAGCTTAAGCGAATTTTCTGGACTCTTTGCCTTTCAATTCCTTTTGCACTTTTCAAAAAAATTTACCAATTTCAATTACTCAATTCTTGATTATTGCTCTCTTTTAGACTTGAATTCACCCCCTAATTCACTCCACACATTGTTCTTTATGATTTGACAAAGTTTCACACTTTCCTAACCACAATCTAAAATCAAACACTCAATTTTCACATTTGAACACTTTTAAGGCAATTCTTAGCATCCACATGTCTCAATTTTGGACCAAAACTCTTTTTCATGCAAAATAAGTTGGAATAACTTCAAAACACTCAAATACACTTATTTGGCCCAATTAAGACAATGAATTACTAAAAATTAACTTAAAGCATACAAACACACAAATATGCATAAAAACACAAATACACACATTTATGTACAAAAACGCTCAAACATGCCAAATTGAAATTTAAAACATAAAACAGAATTAAACACTGGGTTGCCTTCCAGGAAGCGCTTGTTTAACGTCACTTAGCTTGACGCCTGTTTTAATTAAGGTGGTTGGAATTGAAATTTTGTGGTGAGCTTCTGAACCTTGCTTTCACCACCAACCTTCTCTTCAGCTTTGTTTTTCAGATTTTAATGTCCCACATAAATTCTTGACTTCTGACCATATTGCTCTCATTCTTACCTTAGGCTTTGAATTTGATTTTCTTGACCTGCCTCTTCTTTTTGCTTTTCTGTTATTAGTGCTTGCAGAAGTCTCTTCATTTTTCAATTTAATTTTTCCCTCCAACTGCAGTTTATTGTCATCATGCAAGATTCCTTCAGTAGAGTCTATTTTGAAACACTCTTGATGACTTTTCTGTTGTGGAGCGGCTTGAAATACATTGAAGATGATCTCATCGTCTTGTGCTCTAACTCTGAGTTTACCATTATCTACATCAATCATTACCTTAGCAGTCTTCATGAATGGTCTACCCAAAATCAGAGGTACCTCACAATCTTCTTCAATGTCCATAATTACAAAGTCCACAGGAAATACAAATTTATCCACCCTTACCAGAACATCTTCAGCTATGCCATAAGGGTGTGTAATGGACCGGTCAGCCAGTTGAAGGTTTATTTTTGTTGGCCTCACCTTTAGGTCACCAATTTTCTTTAACACAAATAAGGGCATTAAGTTAATACTGGCTCCAAGATCAAGCATGGCCCTTCTCACGGGTAATGCACCAATAGTGACAGGAATAGTAAAGCTTCCAGGATCTTTTGATTTCAGTGGTAAGGGTTTCTGAATAATTGCACTACAGCCGGCCTCCAATTCCACTGTTTCTTCTTCTGTAAATTTCCTTTTCTTTGTCAACAGATCCTTCATAAATTTTGCATAAGTAGGCATCTGCTCCAGTGCTTCAAGAAATGGCATGTTGATTTGAAGGCCCTTGAAAATACTCATGAAGCGAGCAAATGCCTTTTCTTTATCCTTCTTTGAGGGAGCAAGAGGATAAGGCAACTTCTTCAATGGGTGCACATTACCCTCATAACTCTCTTTTTTCTCATCTCCTTCTCTTCTCCGTTTTTCTTTTTCATCTCTTTTATATACAACCTCACCTTTATTTTATTCTTCCTCTCCCTCACACTCATTTTCTTTTTCTTTCTCTTTCTCCTCCAAGACTTCCTCCTCCACAACTAGGTTGTCACCAATCCCTCTCCCTACAACTCTTCCACTCCTTGTAGTGATAGCATGACAATGCTCTTTGGGATTGGTTTGAGTGTTGGCTGAGAAGTGTCCTGATTGTTGATCTGATAACTGCTTTGCCAACTGTCCAACCCGTGTCTCAAGATTTCTGATTGCAGATTCGGTATTTTTCTTATTTGACATAGAAGTCTGCATGAATTTCTCTAATGTATCCTCCAACCTTGATGTTCTTTCATGTACAGAAGGATAATGCTGCTGTTGTTGTTGGTAAGGGGCTTGTCTATTAGAAGGTCCAGCTTCCTGTCTCCATCCAAAATTCTGATTTTGATTGTTTCTCCACCCCTGCGAAAAATTGTTAGCATAATTATTAGGATTGGTAGAGAAATTACCTGGTCTTCCTTGGTTGGCCATATAATTGATTTGTTCCTCCTGTTGGTTTTCTTGATAAGAACAGTGACCATTTGGATGGTCACCTCCACAGAAATCACAAATTAAAGGTTGTACCGGACCAGGACCAGATTGCACTGAATGTAATTGTTGAGGAAGCTTAGACATTTGCTTTGTAAGTGCTTCAATCTGCTGTGTAAGAATTTTGTTCTGAGCCAGAATAGCATCAGTAGTACTCAAATCAAGCACTCCTCTCCTTTGCACTGTACCCCTTTCACGCTGAGCTTGTTGATCAGCAGATGCTAGACCTTCAATGATTCTTGTGGCTTGTTCAGCATCTACTGATAACATAGTTCCTCCAGCTGCTGCATCCAAAATCATTTTTGTATCAGGCAAGAGACCATTGCAAAATGTATTCAGCTGAGTTATGTCTTCAAATCCATGGTTGGGACATCTCCTCAGCAAGGATTTGAATCTTTCCCATGCCTCAAATAAAGATTCATCTGGTCCCTGCTTGAATTGTGAAATGTCTGCCTTAGCCTTGATGTATCTAGAGGGTGGAAAGAATCTATTCAGAAATTTTGCCTCTACTACACTCCAGCTAGTCAAACTCTGATTAGGATGAGATTTAAGCCATTCCTTTGCTTTTCCTGCCAATGAGAAAGGGAACAAACGTAAGTATACACTTTCTAAGTCCTCTTCCTCAAAACCCATTGTTGCAATTAATTCATAAAAAGTAGAAAGGTGGGTATATGGATCCTCATGATCCATTCCATGAAACTGATGGGCACTGATTAAGCTCAGGAATGCAGGCTTCATTTCAATTGCTTTTGTTGCAGCTGGTACTACAATGCTTGAAAAATGTTTGGGACCCTGTTGTAAGGCATAATCTCCCAGTGTTCTTCTTGGTCTTTCTCCAGCCATGTTTTCTATCCTTTGATTTTCAGGACTTGGTGTGTTGGGAGTATTAGAAGACTCTCCTGTGACTTGTCCTTGTTTCTTTTTCTTTCTGTGCTTACTTCTGTTCTTACGAGCTGTCTTCTCAATTTCTGGGTCAAATTCTAATTGGTCTTCAGGTACCTGACCTCTCAATAACATAAATCAACACAGCTCAAACAAGGATTAGCACAAGGATAAAAGTATAAACTAAAACTAACTAAAAAGGTAAGATTATTCACAGTACTTAATGAACTAGATAAACTTCGAACTGACACCGCCTCCCCGGCAACGGCGCCAAAAACTTGTAGGCTTCCTAGGCAAGTATACCTATTAGTCAACTGTAGTAATATGAAAATAATTTCAAAGTGTCGATCCCACGAGGAGTTGGTAGTTCAAAATTTCACTAATTCAAAAAGTGAATATATACAAAAGAGAATATTTTGTTTCATGATTGATATGATAACTAAACACAATTCTAGTAAGCAATAACAAAGAGTAAAGTTGGTTTGAAATATCAGTGGGAAAAACTGGGATTGAATTTCATCTATCTCCCTCGTCTATATTCTGGTTGTATATCAATATATAGCCTTTGTAACTATCGATATAGATGCATACACAAAAGTCATTTATATTGATTCCTCAATTATAAAATTCATAAGATTAATCTCTTGAATATTGATTCCTCATATATTCAATAGATTATCCAGCATTAAGTTCAAGTATCAAAGCATTCAATATATCAAAATCTATTCCTAGTATAACGATATATCGACTATTTTCGTTCAGATCGGATTTTCAGAAATACTTTCTAGTTAAATCCAAAAATCTAAATCTAGAATCTATTGATCAGATAGAATCAAGAACATATAAACAGAACGAAAATAACAATATCGATAGAAACGAAATCACTATATAAAAATATAACCAGAATATATCCGAGTTCGAGTCGATTTACATTCAATCCCAAAGAGGAGATTAGCCACTCATGGTGACTTTACAATCAATAGAGATGAAGGAGAAAACCAAAGATTCAGCTTCCGCAACTTTCGTTCTTCTTCGGAGACTTCGTTCTATTTTTAGAAATGTCGAACTGACGAAAACTGCGTTCAAATTCTGTTTTGTTCAATTGGGTAAGTGAAAATTCGCTTAAGCGAATTGCTTTCTTCATGTTGAAGGAATTCTAATTCGCTTAAGCCATTTGAAATGGCTTAAGCGAATTTTTGGCAGAAACATCACCCCTTCTCTGGACAAAATTCGCTTAAGCCATTTCAAATGGCTTAAGCGAATTTTCAACACTTCTTCTTCTTTTTTTTTCTTGTTGTTCTCCTTGCGTCTTTACTTCTTGGTTCCTGATTGCTCTTCTTTAATTTCTCCTGCAATTAAACATCAAAATTTAGGATTAAAAGGTTTCAATTATAACAAACACTCAGATATTCACTACAAGAAATTTGTCATTTTGCGGGGTTTTTTTTTTCATTTTGCGGAGGTTTATGACCTCCTCAAAATGCATTACGGCGTTTCACAAAAACGCCAGAGTTACGTTCGCCACAAGTATTTTTCGGCGGTTTTCGCTAACCTCCACAACCTTTGTTATACTGTGTCATTTTTTTAGAGGGGGTTTTCGCCCTCCTCTATTTGCGGAGGTTTTTTCTATTTTTGCGGGAGTTTTGTACAATATCTCACCTGTCTAATTTCAGGCGTTTTCCTTTGAAATTTGCGGCAATTTAAAATCGCCGTAATTTCAATGTTTTTTTTTTATATTCAGTATATTTCTATTTTTTATATATATTATATTTAACCTGTAAGCATAAAATATATAAAGATATATTCATGTAACATAAATGATTCTATTGCAAAATGTTCAATTTAACGTTAACATAGTTAAAACGTCTATATATAACAAAACTAGAGAAGATTCATCAAGCATAAGTTTTACAATACCATTGAAATGTCAAAATGCCTTAACACTCTAAATTTGTCCATAATAAACCAATTACCTGGTGGTGCAATCTTGAAATCTATTACTTTAAAGAATCTTGAATTCTGATCCTGCACATCAAATTTAAGAGATCAAAAACGTAAATAATATTTTGAATTCTAGAATCAAATATAAATAAAGTTAATTTTTAGAATATTTTTCTATTGATTTCTTTAATAAACAGTAATAATAATAATTACTATTACTATTATTATTAGAGTTAAATATGTTTTTATCCATAAACTTTCACCTAAATTTGGATTTGGTCCCTAATCTTTTTTTCGTTGTTTTTGGTCCCTAACATTTTCAAATCATTGAAATTAGTCCCTGTCAATCACCCCTATATTTAACAGAGTTGACGACATGAACTAATAATATTAAAAATATTATGTTTTATAATTAAATTGCAAAGATATAAAAAGAAGTAAAAATAATATACATATATATATATATTATTTAATCAAGTGCAGAATTATTCTAGAAAAACAAAATGGTGTGTAAAGTGACCGAATGATCAAGTTGCTATACTACTAAACAAAATAGTATTTGTAATCACAAATTTACTATACTACTAATTAAGCAAATGCCAAATGATCAAGTTGCCAAGACTATGGGAACCAAGCAAAGGAGGAAAGTCACTACCCAAGGTGCAGATTGGAATTAACCATTAACTCCATTTTTAAAACAGATCCATACATACATGTATATTGGAATTATAAAGTGTGATCTGACCCAACTATTATAGGCGTTAATAGGTTTATTTATAAATAAAATAACAGCAAACAAAGGCCATTGCCTTTTCCTATAGGTCTAACCATATTATATCTCAAGCAATTCATTCCACAATCCTTTTTTGGTTGGGTTGAATTTTTCAGTTAAAAGCAATTCATTCCACAATCCCTCAGAATTTCTGGGATTTGCTTTGATTCTGATTTGAAAAGCAATAACACAGGAAAAACTCTTATCTGGGAATGACCCTCTAGAGTGTTTTCTGTTTCTCCTTCTTCTATATACATTCATGATGCTGAGTGAAAATCTCTGATTAGCTAGCTCCCATTTTCATTGGTGAGACCCTCTTCCAAAAATTTTATCTTTTTCATTCATGTGAACTCAAGTTCCAAGGAAACAAAAAAACAAGAGAGAGAGAAACAGAGAAAGTGATGGCACCCAATTCAGTTCCTGTGACAGTTGACAAGGCTAACGACTTCACCTTGTTACAAGTTCATTTTTCTGAAACAATTAAGTGAATGATTGTTCATTTAATTGTAAGATGGTTGATTAACTAATTACTTAATGATTTTATCCCCTAGACCTTAATTACTCGTATTGCATGCATTGAGTAAGGCACTCAAGTACATGAACCAAGCACTCCCTACTTACTCAAGTATAAGCATCATTCTTAGAGCCACGTCAAGACAACCCAAATAACAAAATAATAATCTGTAAGGTCTTGACAATAGGCTATATGACATTTATGGCCTAGATGTTCCAATTAGTACACTTCTTTTACTGCAAGTGTAACCATTTTGATATGATCCGAGGTCAATAAGGAGAAAAGATCAAGGAAGAATACCAACTCAATTAGGAAATTATTAGTAGGTTCAGTAGTGGCAGTAGATATTTGTTAACTGGAATCTAGTAGTTAGAGTTGTTATATCTGTTACACTATCAGAAATTCAGAAAGGGTGATTACGTTAAGGCATTGAAAGAAAATCAACTCAGCCCCTCAAGGCAATCCAGAAGTACTAAAATTTGTGATACAGATCAAGAATTCACCTCTCATAATTTCTTACAACAACATATTTGAAGATAAGATCTAACTAATTTTAGACTTCCAGAGAAAACTTCAAGAGGAAAAAGGAAAAATAAAAACAGATGCCAAATAAGCCATTCATCACAAATACCAGCATGTATCGTTGAGTAAGGTTGTGCTCGAGCATGAAAAGAAGTTGAATTCATATGCAGATAATTACTAAATACCAGATAATTACATGTTGGTTAATGCTTTGCTAATGAATTAGTTTCAATGCTGCTTTTAACCCTAATGTTTCTAAAAATCAAGGCTCAATAGTGTTTCTAAAATGTTATTGAAGGAGGGACTCACTTGCTCAGGTTCACGTAGAGGCAGGGCACGCCGTCGATTGCCGAGGAAGATGGATTGCGACGCGGACGATGAACTGGAAACTAGACGGAGACGGTTGCTTGGTCGCTCGACGGTGACGCTGAACAGATGCGTCTGGAATAGGGGGCCTCTTGGAGGTCGACGCCGGCAGTGATGGAGGTCGACGCGGAGGCGATGGACAGACGCAGGTTGCTGGACGAACAGGGAGCCATGGAGTCTCTTCCTCTTGGAGGTCGCTGCTGGTTGCTGGACGAACTGGGAGCCAGGGATCTTTTTTCTCAGTTAGGGACTTAGGGTTTTTTCAATTTGAAATGTTTTAGTTTTTCAATTTCTAATTGTAATCGTACTGATCAGATATCAATTCCCGTGAAAATTTTTGATATTTCTCTTTTAATAAAAAAGGGATAAAACACGCTGCTATTATTTTGATTTTAGGCGTTTAACCAAAACGCCACAATTCACGTTAATTTGAGGGGGTTTTGTGTACCTCCGCAAAATAACCTCCGCTAAATAGTTTTTTTTTGTAGTGATTACTGTTTCACTTAAATGTTCTAGAATTTGGAGGAAATCAATTGAAGCATTTATGCAATTAACTCAAAAATTGTCATTCTTTCCAAACAAAACATCTAATATTTGGCACTTAACAGCTGTGTGACCTTGCTTGTGCCCTTTTTTTTCACAAAGTTATTAGATTTGTGGATGTCTATTTTTTTTTTGTTTTTTTTTCATTTTTAAAATTTTTGTTTTTGCATTTCTCTGATTTTTTTTTCTATGATTTTATATTTTTATAGAAATTAGGTGAGTCAATCCGCTCAACCCCGATCATTGGTAGGTCAAGCCAGGTTGGTATTTTCCCAACTCATAAAAAAGTGAGGTAGCTCGGCTCAGCTCCTTTTTTGTCCAACCTGTGGTGAGCCAGCCCGGCTCATGGCTCACTTTGACAACTCTACTAAAAGCTCGTTTGCTTCATTACTAGCCACAGTAAAAATCAATTCTATAGAATCAAAAATTCATCACAGCCTCTGAAATGTGTCTCGAGATCCGATAAAATCAATTTTCACTGTGTGTAATCACGGACCAAACAAATGCTAAATCTTATCGGGACTTAAATTGTTTTAAATCCCATAAGATATATCTTCATTTGGTTTTAGTCCCTTAAAAAATTGGTTTTTCATTCTCGCTTAATCCAGCACGAGCATATTTAATTTTAATTCTTACTACTAAACCAAGTCCATAAAAGTTCTAATGTGACAAAAATTATTTAGGTACCATGTACACATCATCCTTTTTTTCTTTTTGACCTCTGTAACCCCACCCTAACTGTTTTCCTTTCTCCTTCCCCCCTCCTGCCACCGCCATGACCCCCCAACCCCACCCTTGACTACCATAAATCTCCATCAACACTCGTACACTTCGTGGTAAACTCACATTTTTAATGCTAAAAATAGTTGCGTTAAAAAATTTAAATTTGAGTTTAGTCTGTTTCAATGTTAAACTAAACATACACTAAATGTGTACTAAATGTGTGTTTGGTTTATATAAAAAAAATCATCTTTCAAACTTGGATCATAAAACATTATTAGCATTTTCGGACTGCTCCACAGTGTCATTTTTAATAGATCTCCCTTATTTGGTTGCCCTTCTTTTTTATTTTATTTTGGATCTTTTATGTGTAATCTTCCGTTATTGGAAGGCGAATGTTGAATTTATGCTGAGTATTTCTAATTTTTTATATTTAATTGATTAACATATTTTGTTTCTTAAAATTATTGATTAGAGAAAAAATTGTCTCAAAATTTCAGTAAAATATGAAAGTATATATACTTAATTTGAAAAAATTAGTTTTTATCAAATATATGTTACTATGGTTGTTGGACTTACGAGACTAAATATATTATTCTACAAGTCAATCATACTCATGTAATAACTTTAATTTCTGGGTCGTGACATCTTTCAGGAAGAGATATGCTAAATATTGAACCTTTATAATAGTATTTTATAAGGCTTTATTAGTTAACTATTTTAGCCTTAGGAATCCTAATACTTAAAAATAACCAATACTAGTGCAATGTGTCTCTAAGCGGATTTTATCTGTAAAATCAAGAGTTTGAATCTTAAAATTTTAACACTTGAAAAAGTTTTACCTAATCATCATTTTTGAGAGGAAAATATGAATGAATAGAGTTATGGTATTGCGATATTGAACATGGAGCATATGTGCTTACTTTTACCCCCTGTTTGGTGCCTATAGAAATTGGGGAAATGGAGGTGGGTGGGTTGAAGTGGGTAGAAATGCACCTCCTAGCCCTGTTTGGTAAGTCTGTGGAAATGGAGAGAAATAGCAAAAACTGGTGGGTCTCATACAAAAAACATTTCTCTCCTTTTTGCTAGAGAAAATGAGAGAAATAGCTACTGTCCCAAAATAATCGATTAGTGGTTCAAAGAAATTGATTATTGACTACAAAATAATCGATTTTTGAAAAAAAAAATCGATTTCTCTTCTATTTCTGGCAAAAAAAAATCGATTTTTGACAAAAAATGATTTCTGGCAAAAAAAAATCTATTTCTCTTCTATTTCATCCATCACACCAAACAACCTGCTTTCACATTTCTCTTCTATTTCATCTATTTCACTCACACCAAACAACATTTATTTCTCCTCTATTTCACATCTATTTCTCTTCTTCTCACTTCTCTTCTACTCATTTTTTTTTTCTATCCATTTCTCAACTCTCACCATTATAGTTGCAGAGCCAGGGCAAATAAAAATCATAGCACGTGCCACATTCTCAAATTCTCAATGCATTATTAGATTAGAGTAATCAAGTGAAGGGACATCATAGAATCTGTACTCTTTTTCTGTACGCAAATTACGCGCGTGTTGAGAGACTCATCATTAGAACATATTCTTATGAATAATTTTGCTGGAAAATGGTTCCCCATTTTTCACGGAAAAGTCAAAAGGAATTAGTGTCAGTTCCAGAAGTGGATGCCAACTTGGCTTCCTTCAAAGTTTGATTTGATGTTATAATAATAGCAACAATCAACTGACTCAAAAGCCTTCCACTAGTTTGATGTTCCCAAATGGTTTTTGCTTGTTTCTCAAAAGTTACACTAGTTTGCCTCCTTCATTTTTCGGTGTAGGAAGAAGAAAGAAAAAAATTGAAACGAAGAGGGAAAAAAAAAGTAATAATTGATGTGATAAGGAAAAAAAAAGAGAAAAAAAATGTGAGTGTAATAGTGAGTATGGAAAATTCAAAGTTGTTTAAACTTTTATTTTTATTGTCTAATGTAACGTCATAATCATTTACGCTATGTTTGCAAAGAGAGAAGAGGGTAAGAGAGATTCTGGTGATTTACTTACTCGACCTCGTTTGGTTTGAAATAATGAGAGGTGAGAGAGTAGAAAAATAGGTGGGACCCACCTAATTTATAATCTCATGGTGGGAGGGGAGAAATTGGGTGAGTTTATTATTTTACAATATTATCCCTACATTTCACATTCTCCCATAAAATATCACTCCATTCTATTATAATGGTGGGGATAATTTGTAATTTCATATATTTATTAATTTCTCTCTCCTCTATTTCTATACAACCAAACAAATTTTTAAACTAATTTCTCTTCCATTTCTCTCATATCTCTCTCAAACCAAACAACCTCTATTTCTATCCAAATTCACACCACTTTCTCTATTTCCTATTTCTCTCTTCTCAGTTTCTCTCTTCTCTATTTCTCTAATTGAACCAAACACGGTGTTAGCCTTTGTTGTATGATAGAGATAAATAAGGTAGAAAGAAATAGGAAAAAGAGAAATGGAATAAAAAGAAATATATGAAAAATATAGAAGAAATTGGATTGTTTGATAGGAAAGTAAGAGGTGAAATAGACCGAAAATAAGTTTGTATTTTTGTTTGGTATAAGAGAAATATAAAGGAGAGAAATTTGATTATAATACAAAGACCAAAATACCCTTACATAAGTATTTTAATTTTAAGTAAAATTTATAAAAAAAATAAAATATTTAACTTTTATAAATAATATGAAATTAATTTATTTAAAATCAATTCATAAATAATATTAACTTTATAAATATTAAAAATTAATAAATTTATAAGTTTGATTAATTAAAAAATATATCAAAAATTGATTCTTATCAAATTGGAGGAATTTCTCCTCACTTTCTCCTCCAGCAACCTAAGCAATTTCCAAAACTCGTTCTCATAACCTTCCATTTGTTCCCTTCATTCTTTACACTTTGTCAAAACCTCAATGACCTCAACACCCATTTTCAAGCCTAGAATCCACAACGCCTAAGAGAGGACGTCATAGACTATGCTAGAGTCAGCAAGGCAGCTGTGGAAGAGTTGTGATGAGTGACCTAGGACGAACGGGTCAGGGAAGCTGCCGTGGGGAGGAGTGAGGCACAAACAGGAGCGACTAACAACCAGGAGCGATGTGCGACCAAGAGCGACATTCCCACGTCGTGAAACACCTTGCTTGCGGTGGACGATGTGCAACCAACGATAGTAAGTGCCCGACATGGATGTTCTGTTGAACCATGTGACCGTGAACAACTTTTAGATTTAGGAGGAAGATTTGGTCGCGTGGTCGTGTCAGCAGAGATCTGAAGGAGAATATAGATGGGAACTGAACATGGGAGCTTCAGATCTAGAGGAGAATAGAGATGGGAACAGAACGGAGAAGCTCCGAAAAGAGAAAAGACAACCTTCGTCCAAAGAAAAATCTGATGCATTCTCTTTCATCCCATTTAGAGATTCGTCCTTTCTATTCGTTAGTTCTCTGCTAATTTACTGAGAAATTTTAAGCCATAGGACCCATGCCCTATAAATTTCTCTCTTTAGAAATTTCTACTATACCAAATGTATAATGTATTTCTCTTCCTTCCCCCTTAATTTTTTCTTCACCTAATAGGGCGTTATTTTTTTCCTAAGCTTTATATGATTTTATAATGATTTTGTTAAAACTATTTTAAAAACATTAATTAAAGACTATTTTATATATATATTTTTATTATTTTAATAATTAATAGACATTAAATAATTTTATATTTTAAGATAATAAATATTTTTAGTTTTATTCTTTTAACCAATTTGTTATATAAAAATGTTCATTATCAATGCCAAGTTTTGAAAGTTAGATTGCTTTCTTCATTAACAACATTATCGGTTCACAGTTTATCAATCTAATCATATTATTAACATATTAAATAATAAATCAAGATAAATTAAATTAGAAAAAAAGTAGATAGACAAAATTTTACATTAATATAAAAGGATAATATTATATTTCCTATAAAATAAATAAATCAATAATAAAAGTTCAATAGTAATAATTTATAATTGTATACTTGTACCTTTATTCATCTCTCAACATATATTGTTAGCTAAATAAAAATATATTTTTGAAAAATTCAAATTGAATGATTTAATTTTTAAAATTGTATGAATTAATCTATTCGTTCTCATTTTTTATTCTTGTGTAAGTAACTTTTAAATACACCAGTAGTGAAAGCCTTTTGCAACTTTTTAAATTATTATAATTAATATTGATCATTGTTTTTATTAGACACTTACATGTTGTATCAATGTTTTAAGTATACAGCAAATCAGCAAAATGAAATGACAACAGTAACATCAGCATGCGTGCTTGGCTTAGAAAATCATCTTTCATCCCACTTAATGATAGTAATTTATGAAAATCCAAGCTGATTCATCGTATCATAATTTTATGATACAAAACCATTATTCTTATTTTTTTTTTAAAGAAAAACATCATAAAAGTATAAAATTTAATTAACTTTGCGCCCGATTGGGTGGAATTAATTTTGTTAGAATTATAAAATTAATTTCAATGGAATTAATTATCATTGTTACCATCTACAAATGAATGGACACTTATTATTTAATCGTACAATTTTTATTCGGATAAGATTAATTTGATTTGTATTTATTAATATATCTCGTATTTATTTATCGTTAAGTCCCTTTTTTTTAAAAAAAATTAATCATTCCAAATAAATTCAAATTATATGCAGGGGCGTAGCCAAAATTTTTTCATTGGAGGGCTGTAATAAAGTACTATATTGAGTCCTTTAATTTCTACAAGATTTTTTTGATGAATTTATTCAGTCATTTTTCTTAAACCTTTTACAAATTTTTAGATGCATTTATTAATTTTTTATCATCTTTACCCCTCATAGTTATTGAACATTTATAATTTATAGGTTAGTTAATGTGGGGAATACAATAAAGTTTGACTTACAAAAAAGGATATAAAAAAACTTACAATAAGGGTAAATTCAGAAGCTGCGTGATTTTTTATAAAACTAAAATATTAAAAAAATATTTTTTTTAATTTTATTATCTAGCCCTAAAAGTAAAATTCAAATGAAATCAAAGAAAAATTAATTTTTTATTCTTGTAAGATTTTTATTTTTTACCATACAGATCTAAAAATCATATTCAAATTATAAAACACAATCTTCTTTAATTTTGAATAAAACTTTATTATATCTAAATAAGGAAAAATAATTAATATAAATAATATATAAAAAAAGAAATGAGGTCTCAATACAAGTAGTGAAAGAATTATAAAGAGGTAATACTATTAAATTTAGAAAATATTTTGGGGGGCCGGATTAAAAGTTAATGAAATATTTCATGTGAGATCTATATAATTGGTAAAAAGATTAAAAAATTTGGGGTAGATTATATGTATACAAATATGACCGAAGTAAAGAGAATAATCATCATATAGTAAGTGTGTGTTTTGGTTTCATTGAAATCACGTTTTAAACGTAGACCCAACTAACGCTAATGAGAGTAGCTTTTGTCAAAATCCACGTTTGAAACGTTTTTATGTACATTTTCTTTTTAGTAATTTAGAATCTTCTTAGTTTTTTATAATTTAATTTCATGAGTCATGTTTAATTTAATTTACAAATAACAAATCTATTTTGGCATAAATTTTTACATCTAGAGCAATTTTAGGCGATAGAAAGTTTTAAGAATTGACCTAAGATTCGACTAACAAGTTTTACCAATTCAGTCATTGATTTAAAAAACGTGCTTTTTATTATTTTGTCAAAACGACGTCATATAACCCTTTTCCTCTAACGCCCTAACACAATTTCTCTTACTATAAATAGGTTCTGCTCCAATTTATTCTGCTCCTTCCCTGGCTCTGTTGATTTCTTCGTTTAAAGGTAAAGCTCTCTTTTTCTCAACATGTTTTTTAGTACTTATCAGCTCACAAGTTTGCTGTGCTTTGATATGTTCTTTTTTTTTTTTTCTTTTTCAAATTTTAGTATTTTTGTGATTATCCTATTAGGAGATCTATTACAATAACCCTCCCCACTTTTAATTACGTGACTGGTAGATGTTTGTGAAATGGAAACGGTGATTTTTAGCTGGTAAACTTAAACCTAAGCTTTTTTTTTATGTATCTTATTCTGGCTCTTAATGACCCACCCAGAAGAAATGAAAGAGAAATAGTGAAGATTTCTCATGGTTTGTCCTCAGATCTCCTGTTGATTTGTGAAGCTTATTCTACCCTTTTGTGTAGGTAGTAGATAATTTAGAAAGAGTGAAATGGGTTATGAAATCTCCTTTGAAGTTTATATTTTTATTTTTATTCCTCTCCCCCAATTTTAATGCATTAAACTGACAAGGCTAAATGGATCTGTTAGTAAATTGAAGCTGGGATGTTATGAATTCTGAGAATATGCTGTCATTTCCTTTTTAAATAATTGGGATTGGGATTGGGATTTCAGTGAACAAAACCAAGTTCAAGCTTTTGTTATTTTTTTGTTTACATTTCCTGAATAAATTAAATTTGCCTTGTTCAGGCGTTCTACCGTGGAAGTTAACCGATTTTGAAGATGGATGGTTATAATCTTCAGCAGAATTCTATTGCCTTCTCAGCCCATGAAGAAATGAGAGGTTCCCTTCCCATTGTTGATCTGAATGGTCCTGTCATTTGCCCTAAGCCACGCAGAGTTGGGGTGTTAATGAACATGCCTGTACGGCCCTTAAGATGGCATTTGAGGTAGCTTTTCAGATTAATTGTTCACCTTTTGATGCCATTATTGTGTTTTGAAAGGCATTGAGGGTCTGATCTGTTCTGTGCTTCTGTTTTGTTTATTAGCCAACAAGCTGAGGGGTCTGATTCAAAAGCTGGGGCAGAGCTGCTCGACATTATTCATAAGAGGGTAAGTTACAGATTCTTTAGTTTATATTTGAACTGATGAAGATAAAGAAATCTCAAGGGGGATAAATTTATCTTTCTTAAAAATTATTTTGTTCTCGTAGCATTGCATGGATTTTGTGTGATATTATTATGTTGATTTTTATGTGGGAATGGTTGTGGTATTTATCAAAGTAGCATATTTGAATTGTCCCTTTTCTAGTGGAATGGTTTTTGGCTCAAAGATATATAGTGCCTGTTTGATTTACAATTAAGTAGAATTGATTCTAGAATCAATAGTTGAAAATGAGTGATACATGCTTTACGAAGCACGTTTGCACTCGATAGCAAAAGCTACTAGGCACTAGCGTTTGCCCGGATCCACGTTTAAAAAATGATTTTGGGGTAAGCCAAACACACTTAAAATTAATTATGTGGAATTGATTCTGCACTTTATGCAACCAGTAACCAAACGGGTACATAGTAGCTCTAAATTTTGTAGTTATTATCAAGAGATCAAGTGACAAATGCATTTCATGGTGGAGTTTTTGATATAATGGATGTTGTCTGATCTCGATCAATTGATTTTTATTTTGTTTCAATAGGAGAGTCATGGGGAAGAGGTTGCAAGTCAGGTAGCCTCATCTCCTCCATATTTCTTTGGATCTCCTCCAAGTCGAGCTGCTAATCCGTTGACTAAAGATGCTCGATTTGGAGATGAAGAGCACACTCTTGTATCAACGGTATCTTCACCATCAGGTTTACTGTCTCCATCTTCAGTATCTTGTAAAGGAGGATGTGCTAGGATGAAGTTTGGACCTAAACCAGCTGCAGTTAGAGTAGAAGGATTTGATTGCCTCAGCAGGGATCGCCAGAATTCAGGCATCACAGCTGTTGCTTAAACTCCATTCATAGAAGTGTATATAGAAGGAGCCAAGTGTCACTACTTAACAAGAGAGAATTTTGGATGTTTTTGAGGGAAGTTACAAACTTAGTTAGCTGTGTAAATAGCAAATGTTTTTTCTTTTTTTTTTTGTACGGTAATCATCTAATCGGGAATAGTCTTTGTGAGTAGTTTAGGGAGTTGCTGAAAAGTAAACCTTGAGAATGAGAAGGTTTGATATGTAAAAGGGCTTTTTTTTTGCATCATAAGGCGGTTGTATATCAGTGTCTTCTAAAATCACCACGAGAATGTTCTGTATAGAATTGGTGGTTTTTGTTATCGTCCCCTGTAATTATGTTTTGAAAGGTTGTCTATTATATTTAGTTATGAAACATGTATTTTCTGTTCCTGAATGAAATTAGTGCTTATTTTAAATTTATGGTTACCAACGTTGATTTTGTGTGGAATAAAGCTAAATAAACTTCTGCATGGCGGAAACCAGGAAAAGCATTAGTGCCTTAACCAAGTACAAAATTGGAGACATTTTCTTATTTGCTTCACCCCCAACCGTTGTAAGCATTATTATGTTGGAATTCTCTAATGTTAAATTGCGAAGTGGGAAATGCCGAATTACGGGTGAAAATAGGCTATGCCACTCGTCGGGACTTATTGTGTAGCCTATTTGTGACCTAGTTTAGCTCGGCTTGTTTAATAAAAAGGTCGGACCTAGACTTTTGAAAAAGCTTTTTAAATTAAATAAGTCAGGTTTAGGCTTTTTAAAAAGCCTATTAGGCTTGATGGACTAGTCTACTTATAAATATTATTTTTGATAAAAATATAAATATATTGTACATAATAAATAGTATAATAATATTAATATATATGTCATTGACATATTTACATTTTAAAAAAAGAAAATTTATTAGTCCGTAAACATACTATCCTATTTAGATATAGACATATTGGTCTATTTAAATGTAATAATATTAAATAAGCTTTTAAACAGATCAGACTTTCAAACAAACTAGGCCTTAAAAAATGGCTTATGACAGGTAACACGTCAGACTTGGGCCACGAAAATATAATACAGGTCAGACTTGGGCCTTGTAAAACCTAGCTTGACTCAACCTACTTTCACCTCTATTGCTGATGATTAAGAGGTTAAATCAAAAGTTTTTATTAAAATATGTAGTATTTAATATTATAAATGTAAAAAATGTTGTGATTTTTAATGAAAATATTAAGTTTATTAATTCGTTAATCAGTATTGCATTCTTAACAAAACCTTTACAATTGTTTTTCATATATATTAAAGTTTTATATTTATCTTTCTTCAATAGATAATAAATGAGGTTATGGTCGCATAAACACACTATAGACAAATGCATTGTCCATAAATAAAATAAGAATATAAAAAAAAGTTCAAAATATCATTTTCACATGAATTGGTTGGTTTGTACTTCTTTTGGTCCTATTTATAAGTTTTATTTTTCATTTAAACACACATATTAAAAAATGTGTTTTAATTTATTGATGTTTGAAAATATCCTCTAATTATCAAATTTATCTCTATTTAAAATCGAACTCTATTCAATTCTTTACATCAACTAAATTTTAAGAACTACAAATGTTCATCGATTATAAAGGAAAGATGGAAATAACAAAATAAAAAAAAACAAAATAAATTTTTCAACTGAATCTTATAAAAATGACGGGATGAAGTAGTTTGACAGTCTCCTTCTCTTATTTAGAAAAATTGGAAAGAATTGATTTTATGCAATTAATCTTGAAGATAAAAATAGAATAGAAAGCAAGGAAGGAAGATAAAAGAATCACAAGATGAGATTCAATTGTGGATGTATGCCATTTGGTTTCATCTATGTAAATTACTAACATTTTTAAAATAAGCACTAATTGCATTTAGGAACATAAAATACATGTTTGGAGTTTAATTAACATATATTGACAATATAAAAAAGTTTTACACAGCCATGCAATGATGTATTGTTACATCATCTAATAAACATGATAAGTCATGTGTTATTAAATGACGTGACAACATATTATTGAATGATTGTGTAAAACATATTTCTAACCAAAACCACCATATATTTTCGTGGTGATCAACTAAAATAATTAGAAGACACTGATATACAACATACAATGGGACTTAAGGACACAATTCAAGAGGGAAGAAAAACAAAAAATCAAGTTAACCAGCATCACTCATCTACTACGTTCTTCTCACCTCATGAGGAGAGGAGATAAGATTATGATGCATCCAGCCACCCACGTGGCACTGTCCTAGTGGTGCCTAATGATAAGGCTGACATGGAAAATTTTCCATTCTTGTGTGGTTAATATTATGCTGCAGAAGATCAAAATTAAAGCATTATATATAGCTAGTTTGAGTAGAGGCTTTGCAGTTCAAGCAGAAGAGAACTAAGAAATGGCGTCCTCTATGATTTCCTCCCCAGCTGTTACCTCTGCCTCCCCGGCACAGGCCAACATGGTGGCTCCATTCACTGGTCTCAAGTCCTTGGCTGGCTTCCCTGTTAGAAAGGCCAACAATGACATCACATCCATTGCCAACAACGGTGGAAGAGTACAATGCATGCAGGTAATTGTATTGTATAGTATATACTTGAGTTGAATTGAATGACATTACATTAGCCACAATTAAGTACAAGAATTTGAACCCCTTTACTTTACTCAATCTTCACTAGGTGTGGCCTCCGCTTGGAAAGAAGAAGTTTGAGACTCTTTCATACCTGCCACCACTCACCACTGAGCAATTGTTAAAGGAAGTAGAATACCTTCTTAGGAAGGGATGGATTCCTTGCTTGGAATTCGAGTTGGAGGTCAGTCTTACTTTACTTAATTATTATATCTGTGTGTTTGGTTTCCATCAAAATCACACGTGGATCAGATCGAGTAGTATTGACCTGTGTCCATCAGCGTTTGATCTAGTGTAAACCAAACACAGTTTCATGATTGAAATTGATATGTTTGTCTACTTTGTACTGTTTGTAGCACGGGTTTGTGTACCGTGAGAACAACAGGTCACCAGGGTACTATGATGGAAGGTACTGGACCATGTGGAAGCTGCCCATGTTTGGGTGCACTGATGCGGCTCAGGTGTTGGCGGAGCTTGAAGAGGCCAAAAAAGCATACCCAAGTGCTTTCGTTCGTATCATTGGATTTGACAATGTTCGCCAAGTGCAGTGCATCAGTTTCATTGCTCACAGGCCCCCTGGCTACTAAATCTCATAATTCTATTATCCCTTCAATTCCCCTTTTCTTGATTGTAACTCTTTTTCTTATGTCATCCTCTCTTTGTTTTTGATTTCTGTCTTCGGATGTCAATTTGCAAATCAATGGATAAGAGCTATTTAAGCTAATGAATGAAATGCATCCTTGCTTGCTTGATTTAATTCTTTCCCATATTATTACCCTTTATCTGATATGTGATGTGGCTTGAAATTTATGGTATATGTTTTCTTAGTATTACTATAGTGTTAGAGATATAAAACAGTAGTAATCCAGTCTTACCCTTACACAACATCTCTCTACAAATTAATTTGAATTGGTTTGTTTCTTAACTAATTGCAGAGCAAGTAAAATCGAATTGTTGTTAAAGGATATAAGCTCCAACAGTTTGGAAACAAGCAAAATACTCTGAAATAAGAACATAAGTTGGCATGCTTTTTTTATATCTCTTATCAACTGCTGGTTTAGCAAAGCTGCTGCGAAGATAAGATCACTAATTAAATACCAACATATCACAGTTCAACTAGCATGACCTTTTGTTAATTGGACAAAACTTAGGTACAATACCATACATACGGTACAATACCATACATACGGTTCATGTTGTTGCCCAATAATTACATAACACGTGGGTTGCGTTTCCACGCCAGTAACTTCAAATTTCAGTAATCCTCACCCGTCATTATGTCGTTATTGCAAGGAAAATAGAAAAGCATTCTTGTCACCTGCATAAGAAAGTCTGGTTGGGCTTTGAGATCAATCGACGAGAATAAAGATAAAGGGTTTAGGGATTTTAACCAATCACAGCTCGATGTACTTTGTTAAAGGGAACATGTTTGACCGTTGGCGCATTGATTGGAGAGTGATCATGGGGTTAGTGTTTCAAAAATCAACGACGTTGAATTGGAATCAAGGGAGCGGTGGATGAGCGAAGGTGTGAGGTCTTGGCTAGTGGGACATCAGTTGGCGTTTAAGCTGAAATATGCGAGGACCATTCTTTCTTGAGAATCTAGTTTTCAAATCTTCCCAGATTTCGTGAGCAGTGGAAGCAAACAAGATACTAGTGATGATGTCCTTGGAAACAGAGTTGTATAGCCAGGAGATGACCACATTGTTGGCACGGGTCCAGGCAGGCAAGGTTGGATCAGTGGCTGGTGGTTTCGGGAGGGATCCATCAATGAAAGCCAATTTGTTCTTGACGGATAAAGCGACCTTCATTGCTCGACTCCAAGCAGTGTAGTTCTTGTGGTCAAGAGGTTGAGAGGTGAGAACAAGACCTGGCCCATCCGAATGATACAGGAAGAGAGGGTTAGAGACATCCTGGCTTGGATCTCTTGCAGGAGCAGGCCTGGGAGGAAGAAAGAAACGATCAGATTTGCAGAGGAAAGAATTGATGGTGAACAAAGTCTACTGATACCATATTAGAAGAAAAACAATGAAAGAGGGAAGAAGAAAGAACTTGAATGAATATTCAGTAGTGATTAAATTGAAGAAAAAAAGGAACAATATATATACAAGGGAAGATCCAAACGAACTAAACTAAACAAACAGAAAATAACTACCTACCAGAACTTAACAAACTGAAATAACTACCTATCAGTAAAAGTATACAATAACAACAGAAACAGAATTAATCCAATAAGTTGAGTATGCAAGTATGAACCACCCACAAATAGAAGACAACTCGACACATGATAATCACATAACAGAGGTGTACTTTTGCGAGTGAGTGATTAAGAAATTTGCGTAATTCCTGCAAATCTGTTGACTACCTTTTGTACTTTATAACTAATCTCTGAGAATCCATACTACTTTAACCAATTGCAGAAATATTGTAGTGAGATTATTGATGTATTTTCAAGTTACGGTACAAACAAAATTTTGTTCCGTCCTGCTCTGTCTTTATACTCAAATATGTAGTGCTTATAATTGAAGCAAAAGATCAAGATAGTCAATCTCAAATTGTGCTTATAATCTACAAACATATGTTGGAGTTGATTCCAAATTCCTTACTTTAGTTGCTATTGGATCACTGATGCTCGAGGGCCTTGCTAAAAAAATAGCAACCTAGATGTTTTGAAAATTGCATAAGTGGCTAATGATTCTAAGGAAGCCAAGATTACGAAGTAGTAGTTGACATTGAGCTTTTAACAAAGGCAAAGTTGAATTCATCCCTCGAGTGGCTAATTTCTTATATTTCTCCAAATAAAAATTTGTTAAAAAATAACTGAGTGAGAGAGAGAAAGAAGATGTTTGACGTTGAAGAAATGGTGAGTTACAGAGTTTAGAGACTTAACGGAGTGGAGGAGTGGGTGAGTAACAGTCTTGTTACTTATCTTACGTGGAAAATATAGTACATGTGTAATATTGTAATAGGGCAACAACATGAACAATATGTATGGTACTGCATCTAAGTTTTGTCCTAAAAGTCCAAATTTAACTTATTTTCAGCTAATTGAAAGAATTTACATTTTATAATTCTATACATTTAAAAAAATATTTTATAACATTTTCTATAAAATTAAGAATACTCATAATACATAATATATTATACTTATTTATATTTTGAATCAGATCAATACTATATACTCCCTCCGTTCCAAAACTCTTATTGTTTTAACATACTCCTAAATTCCAAAACTCTTGTTGTTTTAGATATCCAAGAAAAATTAATTAAGATTTTTCCAACTATGCCCTTATTTAATTACTTACTTCAACTAACACCTACTCCCATTATCTTTCTATTAATTATATAAGTCTTTATTTTTCAAGACAGTTAAATGATATGGGTGGATATTAAATGAGGGTATTTTAGTAAAATTAATATTAAATTAAGACACATCAATCATTTCCTTGATCTGTGCGCATAACCTTAAACAACAAGAGTTTTGGAATGGAGGAAGTAATATTTTTAAAACTATTTAACTTAAATATATTGATATTTCTTTCATTCAAATATAGAAACATCTTTAATAGTCATTTCAATGTCCTACATAGCTCATAGAAGGTTTACTTGACTTAAGGGAGAGTTTGACCACTTATACATGTTCTATTAAATAATCGTGGTCTTACATAAAAAATACAAATATCCTTAATAGTCATTTCAATATTCATCTAATAATTATTGATTCGTTATCTTCTAGGTCTATTAAAGTAACTGTAGTATTGTATGGAACGCATTTTTTTTGTCCAAATTCCATAGGGCTTCCTCTATCTTCTCTTGCCAATAAAAAGAGAAGAAAAGATCAAAACAATAAGAGTAAAAAATGACAGTTAAATCCTAGCCACCACTCTATATATATTGCATAACATGCACAACCCTAGAAATATTAGAAGTCACCATTTTCTCTCTCCAAACACTACTAGCATAAGTGAGAAGAGTTTTCTAGTTCGCTTGTTGGCATTGATACCTTTAGAGACATTACTACAACTGATTCATTTGCGATTTGAAAGATATAATTAAGTCATTTTATTTTTATAGTGCCTTTAGAGAGTTTCCTCCAATTGTTTCGTTGCACCCTATCTGTGCTTGATTCCCTTCATTGGAGATAAAAATAATTGAGTTTCTTAAAATAATAGAAAAAAATATGGTAATATGTGAAAATTTAAAAATATGGGTTTAAGGGTGCGTAGTGGGTTCAAAGATATAGAAATAGAGGAGGGAAATACCAAAATACAAGATATTTAGTTGTAGTTTTATCAAAGTCAGGTGGTGCATTTGCACTCCCTCATCTATATATACTTGGGTCTGCCACTGGACGCGAGCATGCTAGAGAGTAAGGAGCTTGTTGAATAGTTTGTGTAGGCACATGAGGGAGGTATCTGTAAGGATGTGAACACACTAGAAAGCTAAAAATGTCATGTATCATGTGTGTCGGGACATCCAGAATCCCGGTGTCCCCAAACACACTAACAATAGACACACACAAACATGGGCTCTTTTAATTGTCAAAAACACTTTTGATCATTCTTTCTCTCATATTAGAGTTGAAAAACACAAAATTATCTTCTTTTGGGATTAGGGTTTCAAATCAAAGGGATTCCTCTTTAGAGCTTGCTTCTCTTTTAATAGAGAATTCCTTTTTAGAGTTTACTTCCCTTTTTTATTGTAATAAATTTCTAAATCTCTTAGGTTTAGGATTAATGAAACCTAATTCAAACTCCAAGTGAATTTCTATTGTGATTTCAATTTAGCAAGTTTTGATTCAATTTCATTTTTTAGAGTGATTTTTGCATTTGGGGAGGAACTTGGAATTGAAGTAAACAACATATTTGGTTATTTACCTAGGTACTCCCTCTGGTCTCTATTATAAGCAAATCCAAACTCCATTTTGGTGGTCTCAAATATAAGCAAATTATAACTAACTCTACCATATTAATGATAACATTCCCAAACTACCCTCATTTAATTCAAATGTTTTATTTCCAATAATTCATTTTGTCTCTTCCCTATAACTCAATTTCCCATAAATTTCCACTTCACATATTCCACATACTGAAGGACGTTGGCGCATATGAAGGGTCTTTTTTTTTTCTCTTTCACATTCAATCTTCTTCTTCCCTTGTCTCTGTCAACAAAAAAATGGCAGAACCATTTAATAGGCACTCAACTGAGTTTAACGAATTGTTGCAACTCATTGTGGAAGACTCATTGGATAAGGATGGAGAGCACAACCACATTCAAGATGAATTGTTTGGAGGCAATGTACTGTGATTTCAATTTTAACATGTTCAAGACAAATAAAAATCGTGAAATAAAAAGTTTAATGTGAAGAGTGTTCCAATTTTAAATGTCAGACACAATAAACGTGAAATAAAAAGTGTAAGTGGAGGAAGGTTGAGGGTTAGATCATTAATGCGTACAGTTAATTTTAATTTGTTATCAATAAATATTAGGAAGGGTAATTTAGGAATTACAATTCATTTTTTACCTGAATTTGAGAAAATTTAATGAGGTTAACTAATATTCTTAATAAGGGTAATTTAGTTATTTTTTGCTTATATTTGAGACCAGAGGGAGTATATAGGAGTTAAAGATTGTGTGATATTCAACAATTTTTGAGTTTAATGCAATTCTCTTTTAGATTCACCTAATGAATTATGACTTTTGAATGAGAGTTAGGGTTAAACCACTAAAGGAATTGAGATTTAACTATATTTGTGAATTGGATCATGAATTGAATCATTACCGCTAAATTAAATATACTTTTGAATTGCATGGAGGGAGAATTAAGAGGAACCAATCCTCAATCGCTTTTGTTATTGATTTTCACATTGTTTGTCTTTTGCCTTGTGTTCTAAGCATTTTAATTTAAAGTTTTTGTTTTAATTTTTGTATTACCTTCTTGTAATATTGATACGTTTGTTATTCTTTTATTCAACTAGTCAAATTCATTGTATTTTGGTACCTGGGTTTCTCATTCCCTTTAGAGACATTACTTTATTCATTAGTTGTCTACATGATATGATTGGTACACTTGCCAAAAAGTCATCAAATTTTTTGACGCCTTCACTGGAGATTGAAAAATTCAACATAATTAGTAATAATTAATTTACTATGTTGGATTATTTTTCTGTTTTGATTTATTTAGTTTAACTTTGAAATATTATTTTCTTTTATGCGAGGTAAAAACAAGCAAAAAAAACCACAATATTTTTTTTTATCCAAAATTTGATTTACCACTTGTTCATTTTAAGAACAAAGAAGGATTAGACACTTCAATAGAGAAACCAAGTACAATATTTTCTCCACCAAAGAGGGATAATTAAGGATTGGTGATCATGGCAAATGATGAAGATGGTTAAAGGAAGACAATGGAGAATTACTCACTTCCTCATCCAAGAAGAAACACTACATCTATGATGAGACATTCAATTCAAGTTAATAATTTCGAAGCCAAGCCAATTCTTCTAATTAAAACTAGTGTAGGAAGATCAATTCAGATGTCTTCCTTCCAAGGATCTAAATGATCATATTCAAAACTTCCTATTAATTTGTGATATGATCAAGTTGAACAGTGTAAGTGGGGAAGCTATCAAGTTAAGACTCTTCCCATTTTCTCTAAGAGACAAGGCTAAAGGTTGGATACTATCATGACCACACAAAAACATCATCACTTGGGATGATCTTGAAACCAAATTTTTGGCTAAATATTTCCCTCCCTCAAGGACAACCAAGTTGAGACAAGAAATTCTCTTCTTGCTCAAAGAACAATTTCTTCAAGTTTTCTTCTCCGTGAAATTTGTAGGAAAATAAAACAGAACTCTTGAGGATGCAGATATAATGATGTTAATCTACCCCGAATTTAAGATTTGAAAAAGAAATTAATTTTATGTCAGAAAAAGTTATACCATATCAATATGACACATTTTAAACTTTATATATTGTGTTAATATTACACTTGAAAATCATAGCCCCTACCACCACTTTCTGATTTGTGGAGTTTGTTTTCACACTACAGTCCTATGGTCCCTCTCCATGCTCCAGCTCTTCACATTTTGGCAGTCTTGAACCAGTGGTGGTACCATTCCCTTGGCAGAGGACAAAACAAAACTTTTGTTGAAATGTCTATTTTTATTTTCTCATTTATGTGTCAAGTAGCTAAACGAAAAGTCTTATCTGTTTCGTTATCTTACTGCAGTCTTTTATTTCCA
Source organism: Sesbania bispinosa (assembly GCA_026901365.1). Taxonomy (NCBI): domain Eukaryota; kingdom Viridiplantae; phylum Streptophyta; class Magnoliopsida; order Fabales; family Fabaceae; genus Sesbania; species Sesbania bispinosa. Next base: position 505,724 of record QLOH01000462.1, on the reverse strand, counting down.
CAAATGTTGCTGTCCAAAGGGTCCAGTACAACCTTAAAGGCCTCGAGATGAGTTGTTATCTATCATAATTCACAAACTCATAACCAATTCAATTAGTAAAGTAATCCATGACTGCCACTACATCAAGTTCCAAACAAAAGAGAAATTACAGAATGGACTTCTGACTAGTTATCAGCCAGTGATCATATCATATATTCTGATAAATATTGGGATTCTGGTGGTTTAAGAAAACATTTTCAATTTTCCTAGTAACCAAATCCATTCATATTTGGTATTATGTTGAATTTGGTTTTGTTTAGCCCTTTCAAAACTTCAATAATCATGATTGGTAAGTTGCAGAAAGGAGAGTTAAGAGATGTCTCGAACAAAAGGATATGCTCGAAATTGTATAATTATTTCAAAGCATTTTTCTTTCGCAGATACGTTTTTACTCTGCAATTACATGTTAAGATAAAAACCAATTAAAAACATAAGTTCTTAAAGGGAGGTGTAAGACTGTTTTAAATCTCTAACACTGCACCTTAATGTCATAAATATCATCAGTTCCTTTGTTAGCTAAACTTGGCATAACTAGAAGGAAAACCAAAGATAAAGGGTAATAATATGGGGAAGAATTAAATCAAGCAAGCAAGGATGCATTTCATTGATTAGCTTAATTAGCTCTTATCCATTGATTTGCAATTTGACATCCGAAGACAGAAAGCAAAAACGAAACAAAGAGAGGATGACATAAGAAAAAGAGTTACAATCAAGAAAAGGGGAATTGAAGGGATAATAGAATTATGAGATTTAGTAGCCAGGGGGCCTGTGAGCAATGAAACTGATGCACTGCACTTGGCGAACATTGTCAAATCCAATGATACGAACGAAAGCACTTGGGTATGCTTTTTTGGCCTCTTCAAGCTCCGCCAACACCTGAGCCGCATCAGTGCACCCAAACATGGGCAGCTTCCACATGGTCCAGTACCTTCCATCATAGTACCCTGGTGACCTGTTGTTCTCACGGTACACAAACCCGTGCTACAAACAGTACAAAGTAGACAAACATATCAATTTCAATCATGAAACTGTGTTTGGTTTACACTAGATCAAACGCTGATGGACACAGGTCAATACTACTCGATCTGATCCACGTGTGATTTTGATGGAAACCAAACACACAGATATAATAATTAAGTAAAGTAAGACTGACCTCCAACTCGAATTCCAAGCAAGGAATCCATCCCTTCCTAAGAAGGTATTCTACTTCCTTTAACAATTGCTCAGTGGTGAGTGGTGGCAGGTATGAAAGAGTCTCAAACTTCTTCTTTCCAAGCGGAGGCCACACCTAGTGAAGATTGAGTAAAGTAAAGGGGTTCAAATTCTTGTACTTAATTGTGGCTAATGTAATGTCATTCAATTCAACTCAAGTATATACTATACAATAGAATTACCTGCATGCATTGTACTCTTCCACCGTTGTTGGCAATGGATGTGATGTCATTGTTGGCCTTTCTAACAGGGAAGCCAGCCAAGGACTTGAGACCAGTGAATGGAGCCACCATGTTGGCCTGTGCCGGGGAGGCAGAGGTAACAGCTGGGGAGGAAATCATAGAGGACGCCATTTCTTAGTTCTCTTCTGCTTGAACTGCAAAGCCTCTACTCAAACTAGCTATATATAATGCTTTAATTTTGATCTTCTGCAGCATAATATTAACCACACAAGAATGGAAAATTTTCCATGTCAGCCTTATCATTAGGCACCACTAGGACAGTGCCACGTGGGTGGCTGGATGCATCATAATCTTATCTCCTCTCCTCATGAGGTGAGAAGAACGTAGTAGATGAGTGATGCTGGTTAACTTGATTTTTTGTTTTTCTTCCCTCTTGAATTGTGTCCTTAAGTCCCATTGTATGTTGGCCTCATGGAATTTTGTGACCATCCCTTCTTCACAAATATCTATCACGTATGGAATGGGTTAATAACCTTTGTTTCTGTCCAAGCTTTAGGTCCTCAGTGAGGTGAAGGTAAACGTAATTTTCAGGGTAGGAAAAAATCAATGGAAAGAACTCTCTCAACTGACATTCTCTTATCCCTTTTGTTGGGTAGTTGAGAATGTGAATCAGTCTTCACCATTACACGGGAAAATCGTTTCTACATTTCCCTCTCAACCCCACCAAAGCAAAGAAGATAATCAAAATATGAATATACGAGGCGAGCAGGGAGGATAAACTGACGAGGCTCCGTATCATAGTTGATTAATGGACAAGCTTATATGTTGAAAACATTAAGACCCACAAATCGTTGAATGATAAACTAAAGCAAATCATACAATCAAGAAGGTAGTGTACACTCATGAGGTATAATAAAGAATGTGACTATAATATGATAAGAAAAACAAAGAGAAAGAGAAAAAAAAAGGTAGCTAAATACATAAGAGAAGTGAGATATATGAAGATAATTACTCCCTCCATTCCATGTACCTCTTTTATTAGAGGATCATGTGTTTAGGCTGATTGTTTAGTTTGTTGTTTTGGGCTTTATCCTGTTTATTAAAAAAAAAGTGCAATGCATGGCATAACAATGTAACGCTGATTTTGACCCCAAAAAAAAATGTAACGCTGAAAAATCAGAAGTCATGCATTTTCAAGAAGCTCTAACACAGTGATTTTTATTATTTAATCTGACAAAATATGGGACGACCACAGCCAAGGGAAGGGATAAGAAAAAGATATTTCAGTGGAATTTCGCGACTAAGAAGCTGTTTTCTATAGGTGAAAGTTGCAACTATAGATGTTATCAAAATATCAATGAGGCACATGACGGGATTTTATGTGCTTGATGTTTTTTCATTTTCTTTTCTGCTGAGCTGTACCTCTCTGCTTGTAAGGATATTTCTGATTAATCAGTAGAGGAGTTTGAATTATTGATCTCCTCTCCAAAAAAATAAATTTCTAAAGGATTTTTCTTGTATCCAACTCAGCAAGACGGTTTCACGATTTCATCCCTAACCACAAAAAGACAAGAAGAAAGCATAAAGTGGTAATGTTAGGCTTCAGAAGATCAGGAAGAAAATATCTGTAACAAGATATTATCCAATCTACTTCTCCCCACACCACAAATCTTCCAAAAAGAGCAGCCCACTTCCATCATCCTTTCAATCTTTCCAGCCATATACCCACAAACCCTCCCTCCTTTTTATGCACCTTAACCCACTGAACTCTTGATTCAACCAAAAACATGAAATTTCAGTAATAACGCCAGTAGCTGAACTGCTGCAGCTTCACTGCTGTAATGAAGCAAATTGCCTTCCATCTCGGACAGTTTGCTCAAAGTTTTCTCCAAAAAGACTCTACTTTCTTTCAACTTGTTCGTGACAGGATAAAGTTTCCAGAGATGAATGCAGAGTACTAAAGCCTATGTTAGCAAATGATGGCCTCATTAGTTCCATTAAGATTGCTAAATGGTGAGGTTTCACTGTTTTCCTTTTGCTTTGTGCTTCCTTCTTCCTCACACCTTCGATCCAAGACTTAACAGTTCTTTAATTGATCCCATAGCACTCCGTTTCTCTCACACAGAGAACTCTTAATTTCAAGATATTTCATTAATACTACTATGAGTAATATCTTTTCTGACCTGCCTGCGGAACTAAAAATTTTGAAATCGAGATGAATGAACCAAAATCCTTCAGCAACAACTGACAGGTTACTAGTACCTTGACAACGTGAGGTTAAATGTGTAAGATATAGTAGGGAGAACTATTATAAAGGTAGAGCTTCAACACGTCTTAAAGGTCTAGTTAAATAACATTCCCTCGAAAGTGCACTGAAGCATATTTGAGAAATTAATGTTCTTGATTGCAATAATCAAGTGCCAGGTTGCAGGTTTTGTAAATCTACTCCAATTGTGATTCTCTTGAAGGAACTAAAATAGACAGGGCTTTCATAAAGCATAGAATTTTAGTTTATTTCTTCTCCTTATCCATGCCATACTTTCAATATATCCCCTAGTTTTGTGTAATATCGAAAAACAAAGTAACTAGATTGCCATAAAGATTAGGAATTTGACTCCATTGAAATATAAATGCTGGATCATCAACAAATTGACACTAAAATTGCCCCAAATAGTGCCGTTATGTGTTCAAGGGAAGACATAAGATTATATGAACAGTGACTAAAAACAAATCATTTACTACAGAATGTATGAGTGAATCAGCATTCCAGAAGGAGAGATTACTGATTACCCATGTGAAAGGCCAGAGAACATTGATCTCATTCCAACTAACAATGAATGAGGGCTGGCTTTCAGAATGAGATCAATTTGTTAGTTAGAACTTAGAATGAGTTAAGCTCAAATGTAAGTCTGATGAGAGAACCAAAAGAGGACTAATAAGGCAGAAAAGATCACCAGAAAATAATGGAAGAAATTTTGTGGTGGAAGGTTTTTTTTTTCCATTTTTATTTTTTCAACTAGGAACGAGCAAGTTTGCAATGCGATTGAAAGAGTTGAGAACAACACTCAGTTGACTGTGACTCAATGAAGGGACTACCTCTTATGATGAAGGCCCTCATGGTGTTGGCATCATCATGCAACAGTTATATTGAGGCGAAACTTGACAAGAAATTAAAGATAACGATTGTTCCTAGACTCTTGTTTGTGATAGCCCGGATTTCAGCTATCTCCGGCAAAACAAGTTCAAGAAAGATGATACTATCACTAATAAAAAGCTAATACACAATTATCTGAAAAAGTTCAGCAAACAATAATAACTTGAGGAGAAAATAACTAACTTTACTTCTGGAAATCGACCAAGGTTTTTTTTTCTATATATATACAACTACGTGAATCAAATTTCTTATTTCTTGGTTTCATGTTCCAACAGACATCTTACACCATTTCAGTTACAAAACAACAAACACGATTAAAACAAAATAGTACACATAATCAAGTGTTCAGCGTAGGGTATGTTTGGTTTTCATCAAAATCATGTTTCAAAACGTGGATCTAGTCTAACGCTACTTAGAGTAGCGTTGGCCCAGATCCATGTAAACCAAACACACCAGTAGATAAAGTGCCCATCGATCATTGCCTTGATAGTACCCCCTGTATTTTAGGGACTTGGACTTGGAAGTTGGAAGTAATGATTTCAGGGCAGCTATGTCCATGCAAAAAACCATGGCCTCATTAATAATTCTAGATCTCCCATGAGACTTCCTTTCAATTGAAAACAATGTTGCCTAAATCAGGAGTTTGTTAACTCTATTCATCATGATTCTTAAATCTGACCTTCACAATACAAATTATAAAGAAAAGAAACTATCAACCATAAGTTAAAGTCAAACATAAACATAAAATTAATTAATTAGCCATTCCCATAAAAAAGAAAATGCTACAGTTCAAAATTGAATTGAACTTCAGCATACCCTGTTTAGATGTAGCACCTGGATGCATTTCAGATGACAAAAATGATGATTCTAGTTGAGAAAAGAAGCACTAAGAGAAACATAACAGACAAAAAAATGAATATGCAAAACCAAAAACCAAGGCTCTTGTTGTATGTGGGAGTTCCTTTACCAACCTTCAAGTTTTCAAAGTAAAGACTAATTCCTGGATCTCTCATCCTTACCTCACTATCATGCAACACAGAATTTGAGACACCTTGAACATTGTTGTTTACATAGATGTTGATGCAACAACAATCTTCTTTTGGCTCACCCTTTGTGCTGCTTCTGTGCTGCAAGCGCATTGTTGCACCGACATTTTTTCCATCCAAGTTGATGTATTCAAATGAGCCATGCTTGAATTTCGAGTCCATGACACAGTTATCACTGAAGTTTGCAAGAATAAGTCACCTCTCCCTGCAATTTGGTGTGCATGTGGTTTATTCAAGTTTGGTTCTTTTTTTCACCTTTTTCTATAAGTTTGATTAGCTCTGGAGGTTCCCCCATGCTGAAGGAACCCAATGTTTAACAGAATGACTTGAAGGACACTCAAGTGAAAAGAGGAATCTGGCAAATTTTGGCTGGCAAATTTGTCCCGTTTGATGTGTAGAGTAGTACTAAAATATTAGCAAACAGACCTCGAAAAACAGAGAAGGAGGGGAATACACTAAGGAACTGACACAGTCCAATGTCATGTGTGAAGAAAAATGAAATAGCAGCTACTAGTCTTAGTTTCTGCTTCAAGGACAGTGATTATTTCCAGTTCTGACCTCACCAATTTCGTTTTTCGCAACACGAGTGTTTCATAATAAAGAAATAAAAGCCATTCCCTCTCTCACTTTCACTAGCAACACCAATTAAGGTCAGAGCACAGCAGAGCAAATAACCTAAATTGGCATCATCAATCCATGCCTTATGCCTCAACATTCATCAAAACACAATCTCAAGTAAAAATAATCAACAATTAAACGGCCAAAAATAAAATTTCAAAGGAAAAAAAAAAGAGTGATAAGTTTAGTTTTACAGGGTTGAACTGAACGGCATCAACTCAACGCGCGATGCTGTGCCAAGAAATCGCTGCTTTACGTTTGTTCCTATGCGCCCACACATCGCTATTCCTCCTCCAATTCCGAACCTCCAACGTTTCTTCCCCTTTCACCCGTGGCGCGAAGAACGCGGGCCTCGAAGCCGCCACAGCGATCCTCGGCAAACCAAGCGATTCAGATTCAGATTTCGTTTTTCCATCCTTTGCCTTGGATGAGAAAGCAGAGAAGAAAACGTCCCTGGACTTTGTACCGACGGGCGGCAGCATTGAATTGAAGGCGAACACGCCGCGAACGTTGTTGCTGCTGTCGGCGGTGGCGGAAGAATCTAGTCGGAGGACCCTTGGAGTAGCGGCGGCGTCGGCTGAGGAGGTTGTGCGGCCTTGAGGTGGATGGATTCCACTGAGCCAGCGAACGAGGGCGATGCGAGAGGAACGGTTAGGGTCGTACTCAATCCTTTCGACAACGCCCAACGAAGAAGCGGTGTTGCGTTTGAGATCGACGGTTCGCTGCAACCGTTTCGCGCCGCCGCCTCTGTGGAAAGAGGTTATGCGGCCGGAAGAGTTCCGGCCGGCGGTCTTGCCGCTACCGAACGTAAATTGCCTCAGTGCTCTCTTCACCCCAGACATTGTTCTCTACTCCCTGACTTCGATCTTAGGGTTTTCAAATACTGTGTTAGTGTTTTCAAATACTAATCTTTACCTATAAAAATATTCACTTTTTTTTTCTTTTTATTTTCCTACATCTATCTATTTAATTTTTACTTTTTAAATTTTTACCTAAATGTAAGAAAAACTCAGGAAGAGAATTTTAAAGAGATAAAAAAAAAAGTTTTTTTTTGGACAATAAATAAACTAGACTACTACTAATAATGACATGATAACAAAAAGTGCTATTAGAGGAATTTATGTGCAACCCGATCATAAGCCTTTTTTTTTAGATTAATTTTGTAAGTTTGAGCCCGGTTTCTGCTTTGAGATTTTAGGCATAAAATGAATAACTTTTATGGTCACTTGAATCTTGTCAACAAGTGTTTTGACAATTATTTAAAAAAACATTACACAATACTATGATTTTTCACAATAAAAATGAATTCAAACTTTCTTTACAACTTTATTTATTATGTTTGTTTGGGAGATTTTTTTTTGGTGAATTAGGAAAAGAAACAGGATGAAACAAGGAAAAGCTAACTAAAACCCCTATCTACAGCAAGAGAGTCTCGGACAGCAGCAGGTGGAAGCTCCCACAAGTGCCACTTGCAACGCAAATGAAGGCCAATTTTAGCTAACACATCAACAGGGCCATTTGCATCTCTGTTGATAGCAACTAAAGACACGTCCCACTCCTTGCCAAGCATTTCTCTGATGCGCAAAATCTCAGCAGCGTGAGGATGAAAATTAAAGTCAGCTGAACCAGCAATGACTTCTACCACATCAAGCGCATCACACTCACAAATTATAGACTTGAAACCAAAATTCCAAGCCAAATCAAGCCCATTCCTAATAGCCCGGAACTCAGCAAGATGAGAATCTCCCTTCCCCTCATGTGATGAGAATCCCACAAGCCACTCTCCCTTAGCATTTCTGATTAAACCACCAGACCCCATGATCCTATTCGGCAAACAGCTCCCATCTATGTTCAATTTAAGCATAGATGAAGAAGGAGGGACCAATGAGGGAGTAAGACAACATCAAAATTATTCATATCACCCAAACAATCTAAAACCAGACCATTAATCCAATCCACCACCTGAGTCACGGGCCAGATTTTTTGGTCAAAAACATAACTATTTCTCCACCTCCAAATCCACCAAGTAGTTGCTACAAAAAGGGAGCTCTTGTCAGTTTTGATCATAAATTGAATCCATGAGACAACATCATTGGAGTTGAATGGGTGGCACCAAACAAAACCCATCCTAGACCAAACTTCTCTAGCATGGGTACAATCTATCAAACAATAAAGTATATCTTCTTCATGGGAGAGGCAACGCGGACACCTATCAGATTGGAGATGTGTCTTTGAAACCTTAATTGGTTTGTTGGAAGAGCTTTGTGCAAGGCTAGCCACAAGAAAAGCTTCAACTTCTCTGGGATGTGCAATTTCCACAAAATCCTCTAGGAGCAACCATCATCAACTCTGTTTGAATCTCCTGTTAACCATTTGTAAGCCGAAGAGGTGGTATAAATACCATTTCCACTTGGTCTCCAACACCAACGGTCCAGAAAGCCTTGAACAATACAAGGTTTCACCTGGTTAATCAAAGCCTCCACATTTGATGGCAGAGAGGATAGAATGCGGTTCAATTGCCAACCATCATGAGCTATGACATCCTTCAAAGATAACATAACATCATCCGGGTGAATTGTGTCCAGGTGAGATATAAGAGGACCAATCCCAAGCCAATCCTCCAACTAGAATGAAGAGTTTCCTTCCCCAACCTTGAAATAGAACCCGTCCTTCATAGTCTGCAAAGCCTTTACAATACTTCTCCAAATACAAGAATCCTTTGGCTCATACTTAGCCGTGAAGATGGAACTCCCATGAAGATACTTATGTCTTAAAATCTGGACCCAAAGACAATCCGCACTTGTGGATAATTTCCAAACAAGTTTACCGAGAAGAGAGAAACTTACCTGTTCAGCAGCCCTGACACCAAGACCTCCCATCCTCTTCGGTAAACACACTATATCCCAGTTGACCACCAATTGCCACGCTCGGGCTTGTTGAGTATTAGAGGACCATACAAAGTGTCTAGTGGTTTTGTCAATCTCTTCACAAATGCTTCCTGGTAGTTTGTGAACCTGCATAGTATAAATCGGAATAAAAGCTAAAATTGATTTAGCAAGACAAAGACGACCTGCTCTATTAAGGAGAGCTTATTTCCAAGAGGATAATCTACTGTGAATTTTATCCACAATATAGTTAAAATGATTTCTAGTCACCAAGCCTCTAATCAAAGGAAAACCCAAATAAATGCCAAGATCAATAACTATTTGAATAGAGGATAAATTAGCGAGCTGACTCCTGATAGCAGTAGGGACCCCAGAAGAGCACATAGCTTTGGACTTGTCAAAGCTAATTTGTAGACCAGAATTCTCATGAAACATCTTTAACGTTTCAGCCACAATTTTAATTTGTCTTGGGGTACCTTTACAAAAAAGAAGGATGTCGTCTGCAAATAGTAGGTGAGAAATTAGAAGGCCCCCTTGGGAGACTTGGATCGGTTGCCAAATTCCCCTATCAACTTTATACTGGATCATTGGAGATAATTTCTCCATGCATAGAACAAAAAGATATGGAGACATGGGATCCCCCTGACGAAGGCCTCTACCAGGAGCAAATTTATCCAGCTTGGAGCCATTCTAGAGAACAGATAAATTTACCGATCTAATATATTGCATGATAAGATGAATAGAACTGGAAGAAAATCTAAAATCCTGAAGAGTACTTTCCAGAAAGTCCCACCCCACATTGTCATACGCCTTCTCTAAATCAATTTTAAACGCTGCTGAACCTTTTTTTGGCTTTAGATCTATGCATACAATGGATTACTTCCTATGCAATTATAACATTATCAGAGGTACCCCTTCCTGGTATGAAACTATTCTGCAGAGGGCCAATGAGTTGATTCAGAAAAGGTCTGAGCCTATTCACCAAGACCTTAGTCATAATCTTATAAAGCACATTGCAAAGACTTATAGGCCTAAATTCCTTAAGTCTCAAGGGTTGATCGACTTTAGGAATTAGGACTATAAGTGTTTCCGCTAAGGAAGGATCAAACGTGCCATATAGGAATGCATCATGCACCAATCTCCAAACATCATTACCCACGATATCCCAAAATTTATTAAAGAATATCGGTTGAAAACCATCTGGCCCAGGAGCCTTGTAGGACTTCATACACATCAAAGCCTTCTTCACTTCTAACTGAGTAACAGGGGCTAGTAAAGCTGCCACCCCTTCACTACTTAATTTCGGGTGATTCAGAAAATCCAAACAAAGGGGTCTATCATGGACCCTAAAGCCAAACAAAGTCTGGAAATATGTATTAGCCTCTATTTTTAAGGTATCCTCATCCACACACCAAGAACCATCCTCTAAAAATAGTTCGTAAATCTTATTCCTTTTTGTTCTAACTATTGTTTGGAGATGGAAAAACTTGGTATTTCTATCCCCAAGTTTAACCCACCTCTCTCTAGACTTTTGGAACCAGAATACCTCCTCTTGCCGAAGGAATTCATTGTATTCTTTTTGAAGGTTGCGTTCCAAGCAAAGTATATCGGATGATCAACACACCTCCAAAGATCTTTGCACCCCTCCGAGTCTTGATTCGAGCTTCTTTTTCTTATGGAAGATATTCCTGAATACATCCTTATTGAAAGTTAGGGAATCAATCTGAACTTGATTTAGCTTTTGAAAAATAGAAATCCAGTCCTCACTCCAAGTCTGTCTCACCACATTTGGATAGTCTTTATGTCTAGTCCAAGCATGTTGGAAACGAAACGGCCTGGTTGTTCTACTACCAACAAGTCTAGCACAATGGAGTAAAATTGGGGAGTGGTATGAATGTATTCTACATAAATTCTCCAAACACCCTTCCGGGAAAGAACTTCGTCAACTATGATCAGCCAAGGCTCTGTCAAGTCTTTTTGAAATTCTGATAAAGCCATTCTCCTTCCTTACCCATTTAAATCTGCTACCAATCGCACCAATATCCAGCAGTCCACAATCATCAAGGATTTTCCAAAATTTCATAGCCCTGCTCATAGAAAAAGTTCCTCCAGAAACTTCAGAGGCGAATAAAGTTTCATTAAAACCACCCAAAAGGAGCCAGGGGCAAGTGATACTCTAACGAATTTGAATAAGATGGCTCCACAATGTTTCCCTGACAGAGGGCGTTGGATTCTCATAAACAGAGGAACAAGCCCAAGTTCTACGAATGTCATTAAATCTAATAGTAACCACCTGATTACAGACATCAATAACATCAATAGAAAGGTTCCAAGAAGTATGAGTGAGAACCCAAATACCCCCTGAATGACCTACAGCTTCCACTATACAAATAGGCTCAAAACCCATTCTTTTCCAAAAAGATTGTACCCTATTAAAAAGAAAGTGAGTATCCAATAAAGAGACAATGGCAGGGCGATGAGTATTAATCAATTCTCTGACATAGCGTTTGCCCACAAGATTCAAAGCTCCTCTAACATTCCAAGTAAGTATTTTACAATCAGCAAAATTCATTAAAAATAAATAATGATTTTGAGAAGTAAAATAAACACTATCCCATCTCAATATCTGAATTACCCGACACCTTGCGTTGGGTTTCAGAAGTCGCGGCATCCACTGTCTCCTTGGACGAACACACATTCGCATTTGACAAGGGACCATCATTTCCAATTTCACCTGAATCATCCAACTGTCCCGCCAATAGTCCTTGCGAAGACTGCAATTGAGGGCCAGGGGGTTCATCTTCATCAAGAAGTCGAAGGTGATTAGGACCCAAGACTTCCACATGCATAGCTCACCGAATGTTGAAGCGGTGACTAGATTTTGTTATTTTCGGAGTAGATGAGCTCTCATGTGCAGGTCCTTTACACGATGGGCCTTGCATCGAATCTAAGGGCGGAGTAGGCCCAGATGGATTCTGGATAGAGTCGCTTTTATTATTGGGCCCTCTATTAATCTTTGTTGTGACGCGCTGTGATATGTCCACTCGGGCCTTAGCTGCATTATCTAACAGCTTGGAGATATCCAAATGTGTATGATTGCCCACATGTGGCCTTTTCTCTTTCGCTAGCACAACTTGGGCTGACTCCCTTGGACCTGTTTGCTAGGCCCAGGATCCATACTACTGATGTTCTAGACCGGTTCATCATTACCTACATCTCTCAAAACAACAAACGCATTCTTCGCAGTAGAGGCTACATTATCTCTCCCATTATTGGTGACAGATTTGTTGATCGTTTTTCCCCGCCTTCTACACATAACATTCAACCAATCACCATGTAAACATTCCGCATTTCCAGCTTTGTTACCACTAGGGTTTATCGTGGAAGTCATGGTTCCCTTGGTCCTAGCTCCGCCCTTCTCCTCCGTCATATTACCACTGTTTTCTAAACTAGTCTGAGTGGCACTAGCACTCCTGTCCAAACCACACAGAGTGTCGAGAGGCTTTGATGGACAATTCCTACTGACATGACCATAGCACCCACACAGAGTACAGATGATATGCAGGCCTTCATACTCCACCTTATACCAATGACCCTGGACATTAATTTTCCCCACCACTGGTTGGCTCAAATCAATCTCCACACATATTCTGGCGAATCTACCTCTATCAACCCGTAAAGTATTCTGATCCACTTTGATGGGAGTGCCAATTGCAGATGCCATTGCCAGTAAAAGGCTTTCATCATAGTACAAAACATTTAGACCTGGAAATCGAACCCACACCATGGTTGTGGTGATCTTTGCTTCTAAGGAAATAAATTCAGGGTACCACACCGAGACTGCTAGGTAGTGGTCAAATAACATCCAAGGGCCACTACACATAACCTTCTCTCTGTCCTCATCACAGTCAAACTTCACCATAAAATACCCGTTATCAACATCCAACAATTTGAAGCCGCCCACTGGTTTCCAAAAAGATTTCAACTTGTCCTTCATAACATTGTAGCCCAACTTCTTTCCTAGTAGGTTCACAAGAAGAGCATTGCGTCATGGTGTGCTGAGGTTGTGAAGAATATCATTCGCAATGGTAACTTTCGGCAGCAACCTATTGCCTCCTTCCAACTCAATTCTCACTTTATTGCTTGCAATAAGATCAACAACTTCCCCTGGTGGTTCTGGTTGTTTAAGCCCCAACACCTTGTCACGAAAAGACACTTTTGGTGGAGGCACAACTGGAGGTTTCTCTAGTGGACGAGTGGATGAGAAGCTAAACGTTGACATGGCTTCAAGGGAAACCCTAGCAGAGAGATCACAAGGATATTTGTGACATTAAACTAAAAGCATATTACACTTCATGGTTTTTCTCGATGGCATGCATACACTTCACCTTTTATGGTTTTCAAAGCACCATGAATCTATGTTTTATACAAAAAACGCTCCTCCAATTTAGTAGTAGGAATTAATATAGAAACAACTTGTATCATGTTCAATTAGAACAATGATTTAAAATTACAGAAAATGTTATTGAGATGTGTTCTCAAAATTCCCCGAAGACCGAGCACTTCTCCCAAAAGGGATTAGACCTAGCCATCAGAGTGAGAGTATCAGATGATCTTGACCTAGGAGACCTAATTGCCTTTATAGACAGAGTTTGGGCCACGTAAGGCCCATGAACTACCTATTGGTTCGAGGGTATTCCCTTGACCCATCTTATTACTTATGCGGGCCACTTAGATATCGGCGAGCATGTAGGTTGGTGCCCGGTACAGAACACAGCCCCCCGAGCTCAAGCCCAGCGAAGCCAGGGTGCCGAGCTCGTATGTGTCGGTCTCGTGCAGTCAAGGTGTCGAGCTCGTAGGTCGGTATCCCCGTACAGAACACAGACCCCCGAGCTCAAGCTCTGCGAAGCTAGGGTGCCGAGCCTCGTATGTGTCGGTCTCATGCAGTCAGGGTGTTGAGCTCGTAGGTCGGTATCCCCGTACAGAACAAGATGGGTTGTAGAAGTAACTAGCATAATATCCATGTATTCACATGAGTGACGAGGATGAGTTACGGGTGAAATTTATTTTTATATATATTACTAAAATTTTATAATAAAATTAATTTATGATATAATCATATACATCAATTAGTAGAATGTCTTGAGTTTTGAGATCTCACAAACCAAATCACTTTAAAAACCCTCATTAGAAGAGCTAGTTCCACTTTGATGTCAATATTCACGACAGGAGCAGTACTGACTCCTGTGGAGGGTGTCTGTGGCTCATAAAAAATCACTATACTAAAGTGATAATAAAAAAACTAAAAAAATTAAAAAATGCAAGTGAGAAAACATAACACATGTACTGGGAGAATAATTTTGATATAGAGTAAATAGATAAAAGAGATAATAAGTGAAAATATTAATTAATAAAACAGAGAGATAGATGATATATTAAAAAACACATTAAATTTAATGTAAATTAACACATTAAATTTCGTAATGTGTGTTTTTATGTAATGAAAACAAGAATTGATAATGAAAGAAACAATTTTAATATTATAATAATAATAATAATAATAATAATAATTAATATTGATAAGAAAAAATGGCAGAAGCAGAACTACCTCCTATAAAGGATACATGTGGTTCATAAAAAATAACCACTTTAATGAAGTGAGAATAAAAATACTAAAAAACACAAGTGACAAAACGCGACATGTGTACGGAAGAACAATTTTAAGATAGAGAGTAAATAGATAAATAAACTATATTAGAGAGAAAATGAGTGAAAACATTAATGAATAAAATAGAGAGATGAATTATATATTACAAAACTACTTTAAATTTAATGTCAATAGCATGTTTATTATATTTTTTAATGTGTATTTTAATTTTATGTAATAAAACGGATAAATAAAAATAGATATTGAAAGAAATTGATTTAATCCTAATATAATAATAATAATAATAATAATAATAATAATAATAATAATAATAATAATAAATTAAAGATTGATGAAAAAAAGGGGAAAAAGGAAAGTGGCGGGAGAGAAAGAAATAGATAATGAGAGAAAGTGTTCTAATATAATGATGTAAATTAACATATTTATTATATTTATTAATCTATCTTTTTATGTAATGAAACTGTTTGTGGTATAAAAAACAGATCTCGAAAACATCGATTTTAACATTTTGATTATAAGAGCAATTTGGGATTTAGACTTCAGTCCTAAAAAATGACTCTTTAAGAAGTAGGTTTATAATGTTTTAACTTTTAAAAACTAAGATATATTGATTTTGTAAATTGTAACAAATCTTACTTATTGTTTACCCAGTAAGAAAATCGAAACAATGAGTAAAGAAGAAGAAATTGTTAGAACCACAGGCAGCACTAGAAGGGGGGGTTGAATAGTGTTTTAGACATTTTAAGACAGTTTTGGAAATCTTTTAAAATAAACAATCACGCTAAGTAATCATTGTACAAACCCAATCTTAAGATCAGAGTTATTTTAAGAATATGCGGAATATATGAAAGATTTAGATTAAAAAAAAAACTTTCTCTTACACTTAAGATTGTTTTGATTTTAAACAAACTTCTCTTAGTGTCTTCTGAAGAATATTACTAAGAGTACCTTCAGAACTGTTTCTGAAATACTTTAGATGTTCAGAGACCATCTATATCATGCGTCTGAACTGAGTTCCTGTTGGGCTCACTTCAGACAGGTATTTCAGACATCCCTCTTAATATATTCTTCTATAATACTTCAATCTACACTAGAGACGTTTTAACGTTATGTTTGTATGAAAACTTGTTTTATTGAAATCGTTGTGTTAAGATTATTATGAAAAGTACTTTTCAATCCCCAACGTAAATATGAAAACTGTAAGTAAAAGAGATTAAGGGAAAGAAAACTTAGACACAGAATTTATCCTGGTTCACCCACAAACCCTGTGAGCTACATCCAGTCCTAGTGGCAAACCACCACTAGCCTTTTTATAACAACAACACATATGTGCCACTCCGAATCCCCCAGACCCTTGCAGCCACATATATGTCACACTATCTGAAACCACAGATACACATGTTAACCTCTCCAGGCCAACACACCAAGTATTCTTTTCTATCAAGCCTCTCCAGGCTCTACCACAAGTATTCTTTCTTCCACCAAGCCTCTCCAGGCTCTCAGACACTTAACTAAGTGTTGAGTATTACTACTCAATCTAAGCTAGATGTTCGCTAGAACCTCTCAACTCAGATTCTTCTTGTACTTAGAGGTTACTGAGTACATACTCAGGATACAGTCATTACAAACTAAATACAAGGATAGACAGTGATACAAGTGTTTGAATTTAAGTACAATCCCTGTCTTTTCTATGAGGAATACATCCTCTGAGAGTAGGCTAACTAAGAATGTGAAATTAAGCTCAGCCTTATTCTCCAACCATTGGTTTCCATGGGCTACATTCTCACCCGTATCATTGGAATACCAAGGTATTTTCAAAGCTTCAAACCGTACCCGGTTTGATAGTAATTTGTACAGCATGATTGCCTTCCTGACAATCAACTTACTTGATCAACAGATCAACTGTACAATCTATCTAACTGACCAGCTGATCAGTAGCCCGATTGAGAATTCACTCTTTAATCAATCGTTGTTGACATTTTCATGATGTATTTTAGCTCGAGTCAACTCTTGTTAACTGTAAGACACTCAGCCTAGTTAACAATTTTTCATCCTGATTGATTTCAAGAACCTTCTTGAAAAGCAATCCCGATTGATCTATCTTGGTTGATCATTCTGGCCAACTTGGTTGTACAGCACAACAACTGCAGCTCGGCAGCATGGTTAATATGCTCTGCATGCCAACAACAACTGGTTGGACCGACCAACATCTTCAAATTTAATCTTGAGGCTATTTATATGTTCTGCTTGAGTATAGCCGTTGAAGATGATTCATAATACCGTTGAGCTTTTGATGATGTGGCTCATATAGTCGTTGTGTAATAGCTTCTCAAACGGTTGCTTCTCCTTAAGCATATTGAGTGTTCAGAATACTCCCGTTCTGACACTTCTGTTGATGAGCTCTGTTTTGAGAGATGTGATGATATTCTCTCTCTTGAATTCTTTTGCTTTCTTGCATCTGTTTTATCCAGCTTGCATCTGCTTGCTCCAGCTTGCATTATCTTGCATCTGCTTTATCCAGCTTGCATCTGCTTTCTTCAGAGTACCTATGGTTTTCTTGAGAGTATGTATCCGTTGAATTTTCCCTTTTTGCTTATTCTGCATATACTCCTTTTTTTATTTGCTCCTGACACCATTACTTCTTTGAATGAGATGTCTTGATCAATAGTCATTGTTTGCAGATTCCTCTTTTGATATTTAGATAAAGATGTTGAATTGAATATATTTTATTCAAACATCTTCCTTGTTGCTTCTGCTTAGTCTCCTGAGCTTTTCTTCTGCTTTGTTCCAGATTGCACAAATGAAGAAATGTCTCGTTGAAATGCTATCGTTTAGAGACAACAAATAGTCTTCTTTTAATCCGTTGTGAGACACGCTTCTTGAGAGTTCTGACATAGTACAACATTGGTGCTGCAGTAAAGCTGCTACTGTTGTTGCTGCGAATGCTGCGTTGCAGAGATTTCCTCAGTGGTGTATGAAGTTCAAATGCACCGGGAAAGGTCTCTGTGTTTGTTGCCACAAATGTGTTTCAAAACGTACGAGCAGCAGAGACTTAGAAAAGTCTTCACGCAAGGTTTCAGCAAAGATGCCACGTCATTACTAAAGCTTCAGACAGCTTCCAACCTTCAGACGGGTTCCAGTCTTCAGACAGGTTCCAGTCTTCAGACGGGCTTGGCTCTTCAGACGGCTTCAACACTTAAGACAGGTTGATGATTTCAGACAGCTCAAGTCTTTCAGACAGCTTCGTTACTTTAGATAGCTTCAATACTTCAGACGGGTTGCGTCCTTCAGACAACTTCAATTCTTCATACTGGTTGAAACTTCAGCGGCCTTCTTCCTTAGAATTGTAGCTTCGTTCTTCTTTGTATCTTCTTCTTCTTGTATCTCTTCTTCTTCGTTTCTTCAGTTCATTGTTGTTCTTCAGACAGACGTATATTTGAATCTGTACTTCTTCATATCTTTTGCCTTCAGTTCTTCAGATAGTCTTCTAATCTTCGATTCTTCAGATAGTTTTCAAGTCTTCACTTCTTCAGTCAGTCTTCAAGTCTTCACTTCTATTCTTCAGTTGCTTCAACTCTGTTAAGGATTAATCTTCTTCAGATTCTGCACTCTTGTTTTTCTGATTTTGATCTTCTGATTCTGATTCTGTTCACAAAATCTTCTTCTTCTTCTAAAGAGTATTTTATCCTGAAACATAATTAACAAACAAATACCTTTCTCAGTAGAACCTGTTTATATAATCTAATTGGTTCTTTATATAATCTTATTTGTTCTTTATATAATCTTATTTGTTAATCATTAAAACTAACGGATGTTAAGTCTTATAATCATGTTTAATTACTTAAGCAGATTTATAGACTTCACAATCTCCCCCTTTTTAATGATGAAAAATAAATTATATATTACTGACAAAATGGGTATAAAAATAAATGAGAGATAATAAAATAAGATAATAGATTTTATTACTCCCCCTATCTATATTACTCCCCCTGAGACAGGCATTGATTCTTTTAGATATCTTCTGAAACAATTAAGTCTTAAATTAATCAATTCCAATTGTTAAATCTTTTATTAACCAACTGTTACAAGTTTATTGTTAATATTTCAGATATTTTAGATAACCGATTATTAAACTTTTTCTTGTTATGATTTCAGATACCTATTGTTATTTTTCTTGTTAAGATTTCAGACACCTATGGTTATTAGAACCCTTCAGATACCTATTGTTATATGATACTTCAGAAATTTCAGATACCTATTGTTAAAATGTTCTTGTTAAGATTTCAGATACCTATTGTTATGACTTATTGTTATTCTTACTTATTATTAGAACTCTTAGTTTGTTATCTTCTCTCTTACTGTATGTTATATTTCTTTGCTGTCTATTTCTACTTCCTATAATCTCCCTATTCTCTTTGTTACACTCTTTTTAGTATTTTCTATAATCTCCTTATTCTCTTTGTTACACTCTTTTTAGTATTTTGTTAGTTTATATTTCTCCCCCTTTTGTCATTAATTAAAAAGGTTTATATTATAAGTTAATGTAATCCTATACCAAATGTTAAATAATGTATCGTTTTGACAGATATATTTCTCATGTTAAGATTTGTTACGCTTAAAGAACTACTGAGGTTTCTCCCCCTAAGTTGATTAGTTTTCTACAATTTTTTAAGAGTTTCTCGTTATAGTTAAGATTTTGTTAAGCAATTATCAAGAAGTTATGAAGCATAAATGAAACTAAACAAAGAAGATTTTTATTAAATCTTTACAGTTGCTCAGATACAGGTTTTGAAAAGAAAGCTCAAAAGAGAAACCTAAGCAAAACATTAAAAAGAAAGAAGGAAAACTATATTAAACAAAAATTTCAAAAGAAGTTTTGAAAGGGGAGGGGAGATTTAAAAGCTGCTCCTTCATTCTTTGTTTTTCTACGATTTTTCTTATTAAGTTCTTAAGGCTATCCTTGAATGAGAAGAGTTGCCTTATGATCTCATAAGAATTTTGAGAACTTTGAAAAGATAGAGAGAAGAGAAGCAGGAAGTTTGAGTGTTCGAGATGATTTTCTGAGCAAGCTTAGGATTGCTTTTATAGGCTACTTTCATTGGAAGTTATGTAGTGTCCATTATGAACCGAGCACATGTAGTCCCGGTTGAAGCATTAAGAGGAGACATGATGAAGTTTTTGAAAACAATTTTTCGAGATAAAAAGAATAAAAGAAATAATAAACAAAAAAATGCCAAACACATTTTTGAAAACATAGATTTTAAAAGACAAAATATGTTTAAAGACAGAGAGAGAGGAAGATTTTATAAATTTATGTTTGAAAAAACTTTTCGAAAATATTTTGAGAGAAAAATTTTTTTTGTAAAGGCAAGTATCTGATAACTTTTTATAAGTCTTTTAAGTTTGTACTTATTAAAGGTTTCTTAAAGGCTTTTAAAAGTATTTATGGAGACAGGTATTCAAAGCTGTAAAAGTTTTAAGATGAAGTGATGTTACCATGAATTTTGTTATTGTCCACTGGGTAAAGAAGTCCCTTCTGACATTACTTCTTGCTTGAAAGACTTTTTCTTCATCTGAGGTTGCTTGATGTCTGCACGTTTCAGTATGCTTTTGTCTTTTGTGCTCCCAGAGAATCTTTGAACAGTCATCTTAACTTATCCCTTTACAATTGAGTTGGATTCTAATGACTTGAGTAACTATCCCTTAACATTTCAGACCCACAATTTCAGACACTCCATAAGGAGCCTTCTGAACGGGTTAGATGAATAGAGATATTACTAAGTTAGTATAATCCACTCAGAGATTGAGTTAGGTTTGGTGCATAGAGTGTTAACCATCTTTGATATTGATAACCCACGCTTTCAGAGAGTTCATTTTGAACTTCCTGAATAGGTTCAGACAATGAAGATGTTATCACACTATGTCCTTTTAGATGATGTTTCTTAGATGGTCTTCTTAAAACCTGTTTCCTGAAACATTCAAACTAGAAGTACCTTTCAATAGCACCTGATTGTAATTTGTCTAATTATTTAAATTAAGTATTTTAAAATTACAGATAACATTTTATCAAATTTAAAAATTATCTTATTAGGTTAATTAAATTTATCTTTTAGAAATATAATTTGTTAATCAATTAAGGATAGAGTTGATAGACTTAAATGTGCATAAAAGGAAACACATATAAACAAATAGAACACATAGAATGTTAATATTAAGTGAAACACATAAACAGAGATAGAAAGTGAAATGGACTCAAAACAGAAAGACATAGATACAGAGAAAAAAAAAATTTCAGAACACAAGTGTATCATTGATCTTTAACAGGTTTGTTCTCATTGGTACTGACTTTCTCCTTTTGTGTTTTCAGCATCTGCAGTTCACGTTGATAGAATCTGAGTGTTTCTTCCAGCCGTCCGATGCGTCCATTCAACTTCCTTATATTACATATTCTGAAAATTTCTCTTAAATCTCCATGATTTCTTAGAGAATCAGATGACTCCATTTGATTCTGAGTTGATGACGGAGAATTGTGTTCTTCTTTTATCTCTGCTGGTATCCCCTTAGAATGTTCATATTCCTTTATAGTGAACAAGGGTGATGGCTCCTGGTCAAAGAATCTTTCAGTAGGAAATCCTTTATATTGAAGGATTTTCATAATCAGTGTAGTATGGGGAAAGACTTTGACTTCTTCTAATTTTCTTCTCATCATATGGTAGAGGATGATTCTGGGAAGATTTAATCTTTTCCTTTGAAGGAGATGCATCAGCACGAATCTTTCCATATCAGAGATGATGATTGTATCCTTCCTTTTGGGTAGAATACAACAGTTAATGATTGCCAGCAGAATTCTGGGAATTTCCAGTAAGTTTGAGCAGACTGGTGGTTCAAGAGTTCTGCGACCAAATAACATTTGATCATGCATCTCTTTCTCTCTATCATTGATTTCCCAATCTGAAGAGAATTGTTTTCCGGTTGCTTCAACCCCAATGATTTCCTTCAGATCCTTGAAGTCCACTCTGATAGGCATTCCCATTACTGAAGTGTTTATACCACTTGTCTCTTTAAGAAACACTTCTGAGTTGTTCCAGAAATCTAGAACACTCTGCTCATGCCAAGGGAACGATGCCTTTTCAAGATAGGAAATCCATCCAGCATCCTTGAAGTACTCAGAGATTCTTAGTCCTTCTTTGTCAAAGTCGCTTAAATTTACTCCCCTTGTGGGAATAATTCTTTCATCATACTTGCATAGACTTTGAGCACAAGAGATTGCTGATCTTGATGCCATTGAGATAGATTAAGATGAATTGGAAGGAAATAAACTGTGAGGTTCTTCTGATGATCTTCCAATCCTTTAAATAGGCAATCAAGCGTCGCTTCATTTTATGAAAGGAGCGGTTTCATCCACTAAGCAGTTGTGGAGAGATGTGCATCGTGTCCATTGAGAGAAACCGGTTGATGATTCAATGATTCACATCGTGCCGTTTCATATTTTCAAAAACAGTTATGACTAACACACACAACTCTTCATTTACTTAATTTAAAAACACAGTTATTACTATACTAAGCATGTGTGACTCTTCAACATATATATTTAAATAAGTAAAGCATACATAAAATGAATCATACATTTCACATAGTAAACATAGTAAAACACATAGCACGCAGTAATTTATTTTAACACAATTTAACAGCATGAAACAATTATATCATGTAATCATATTTTTCACAATTTCAATAAAACAAATCATGCAACAGATTAATAGCTATATTAAAATTATAACTTAAATATAGATAGGAAAGGTGTTACCAGTTTGTGATCTAGAGATAAATTCACTTTCCTTTTCTGTTGCGTCCTGTGCTTTAGCCTTATGAATAATGAGTATTGGAAAAATGATTTTCCTATTCTCATTGTCATTCTTCAGAGTTGCTTCAGCCTGGTGAGATTTCCATCTTCTGAGGATCTACTCCTTCTGCATTTGTTAGATGCTCAATCCGAAGGTGAGCTCTGATACCAATTGTTAGAACCACAGGCAGCACTAGAAGGGGGGGTTGAATAGTGTTTTAGACATTTTAAGACAGTTTTGGAAATCTTTTAAAATAAACAATCACGCTAAGTAATCATTGTACAAACCCAATCTTAAGATCAGAGTTATTTTAAGAATATGCGGAATATATGAAAGATTTAGATTAAAAAAAAAAACTTTCTCTTACACTTAAGATTTTTTTGATTTTAAACAAACTTCTCTTAGTGTCTTCTGAAGAATATTACTAAGAGTACCTTCAGAACTGTTTCTGAAATACTTTAGATGTTCAGAGACCATCTATATCATGCGTCTGAACTGAGTTCCTGTTGGGCTCACTTCAGACAGGTATTTCAGGCATCCCTCTGAATATATTCTTCTATAATACTTCAATCTACACTAGAGACGTTTTAACGTTATGTTTGTATGAAAACTTGTTTTATTGAAATCGTTGTGTTAAGATTATTATGAAAAGTACTTTTCAATCCCCAACGTAAATATGAAAATTGTAAGTAAAAGAGATTAAGGGAAAGAAAACTTAGACACAGAATTTATCCTGGTTCACCCACAAACCCTGTGAGCTACATCCAGTCCTAGTGGCAAACCACCACTAGCCTTTTTATAACAACAACACATATGTGCCACTCCGAATCCCCCAGACCCTTGCAGCCACATATATGTCACACTATCTGAAACCACAGATACACATGTTAACCTCTTCAGGCCAACACACCAAGTATTCTTTTCTATCAAGCCTCTCCAGGCTCTACCACAAGTATTCTTTCTTCCACCAAGCCTCTCCAGGCTCTCAGACACTTAACTAAGTGTTGAGTATTACTACTCAATCTAAGCTAGATGTTCGCTAGAACCTCTCAACTCAGATTCTTCTTGTACTTAGAGGTTACTGAGTACGTACTCAGGATACAGTCATTACAAACTAAATACAAGGATAGACAGTGATACAAGTGTTTGAATTTAAGTACAATCCCTGTCTTTTCTATGAGGAATACATCCTCTGAGAGTAGGCTAACTAAGAATGTGAAATTAAGCTCAGCCTTATTCTCCAACCATTGGCTTCCATGGGCTACATTCTCACCCGTATCATTGGAATACCAAGGTATTTTCAAAGCTTCAAACCGTACCCGGTTTGATAGTAATTTGTACAGCATGATTGCCTTCCTGACAATCAACTTACTTGATCAACAGATCAGCTGTACAATCTAACTAACTGACCAGCTGATCAGTAGCCCGATTGAGAATTCACTCTCTGATCAATCGTTGTTGACATTTTCATGATGTATTTTAGCTCGAGTCAACTCTTGTTAACTGTAAGACACTCAGCCTAGTTAACAATTTTTCATCCTGATTGATTTCAAGAACCTTCTTGAAAAGCAATCCCGATTGATCTATCTTGGTTGATCATTCTGGCCAACTTGGTTGTACAGCACAACAACTGCAGCTCGGCAGCATGGTTAATATGCTCTGCATGCCAACAACAACTGGTTGGACCGACCAACATCTTCAAATTTAATCTTGAGGCTATTTATATGTTCTGCTTGAGTATAGCCGTTGAAGATGATTCATAATACCGTTGAGCTTTTGATGATGTGGCTCATATAGCCGTTGTGTAATAGCTTCTCAAACGGTTGCTTCTCCTTAAGCATATTGAGTGTTCAGAATACTCCCGTTCTGACACTTCTGTTGATGAGCTCTGTTTTGAGAGATGTGATGATATTCTCTCTCTTCAATTCATTTGTTTTCTTGCATCTGTTTTATCCAGCTTGCATCTGCTTGCTCCAGCTTGCATTATCTTGCATCTGCTTGCATCTGCTTTATCCAGCTTGCATCTGCTTGTATCTGCTTTATCCAGCTTGCATCTGCTTTCTTCAGAGTACCTATGGTTTTCTTGAGAGTATGTATCCGTTGAATTTTCCCTTTTTGCTTATTCTGCATATACTCCTTTTTTTTATTTGCTCCTGACACCATTACTTCTTTGAATGAGATGTCTTGATCAATAGTCGTTGTTTGCAGATTCCTCTTTTGATATTTAGATAAAGATGTTGAATTGAATATATTTTATTCAAACATCTTCCTTGTTGCTTCTGCTTAGTCTCCTGAGCTTTTCTTTTGCTTTGTTCCAGATTGCACAAATGAAGAAATGTCTCGTTGAAATGCTATCGTTTAGAGACAACAAATAGTCTTCTTTTAATCCATTGTGAGACACGCTTCTTGAGAGTTCTGACATAGTACAACATTGGTGCTGCAGTAAAGCTGCTACTGTTGTTGCTGCGAATGCTGCGTTGCAGAGATTTCCTCAGTGGTGTATGAAGTTCAAATGCACCGGGAAAGGTCTCTGTGTTTGTTGCCACAAATGTGTTTCAAAACGTACGAGCAGCAGAGACTTAGAAAAGTCTTCACGCAAGGTTTCAGCAAAGATGCCACATCATTACTAAAGCTTCAGACAGCTTCCAACCTTCAGACGGGTTCCAGTCTTCAGACAGGTTCCAGTCTTCAGACGGGCTTGGCTCTTCAGACGGCTTCAACACTTAAGACAGGTTGATGATTTCAGACAGCTCAAGTCTTTCAGACAGCTTCGTTACTTTAGACAGCTTCAATACTTCAGACGGGTTGCGTCCTTCAGACAACTTCAATTCTTCATACTGGTTGAAACTTCAGTGGCCTTCTTCCTTAGAATTGTAGCTTCGTTCTTCTTTGTATCTTCTTCTTCTTGTATCTCTTCTTCTTCGTTTCTTCAGTTCATTGTTGTTCTTCAGACAGACGTATATTTGAATCTGTACTTCTTCATATCTTTTGCCTTCAGTTCTTCAGATAGTCTTCTAATCTTCGATTCTTCAGATAGTTTTCAAGTCTTCACTTCTTCAGTCAGTCTTCAAGTCTTCACTTCTATTCTTCAGTTGCTTCAACTCTGTTAAGGATTAATCTTCTTCAGATTCTGCACTCTTGTTCTTCTGATTCTGATCTTCTGATTCTGATTCTGTTCACAAAATCTTCTTCTTCTAAAGAGTATTTTATCCTGAAACATAATTAACAAACAAATACCTTTCTCAGTAGAACCTGTTTATATAATCTAATTGGTTCTTTATATAATCTTATTTGTTCTTTATATAATCTTATTTGTTAATCATTAAAACTAACGGATGTTAAGTCTTATAATCATGTTTAATTACTTAAGCAGATTTATAGACTTCACAGAAATAAATAAATAAATAAATAAAAGAAGTGAATGGGGAATATTCAACAAAGAAAGATAAACAATAAACAACAAAACTAAATTACAAGAAATAAAGATTAAACAAGTAAAGAGCGACAGAATTGTAAAGAAAACTAATTGCATTTATTGAAATTAGAATCTACATAGAATTGCATACTTGAATATCTCTTTATAGCCAGTTGTCACTAACAAGATGGTCGTATTGGTGTTTCAGATGATTTTCAAAGAAATGGAATCCAACCTCTATTACATAATAAGTTTACCGATTTACAGATTTCTAATCCCAACGGCTAACTAATATCAATAGGACACATCAACAATTACATATGTGTTGGCACGATGCATGGCTGACACATCTTCTAACGGATACAAACTGCTTTTATCCCCTTTTGAACTTTTATAAGGCTTCACTGTGATCTTGACACTTGTTATAAATAGAAAACTTCTAATAAATGCTTTCAATTGTTTCCCAAAAGTTCATTTTCCTCGAATGAACCTTTTATCTTCAAAATATCTTCTAAGTCTTTCTAAAATCGTCCCCCTTTCAATTACTCGAAATTCTTCTTCTTCTATCAAGTTTTTAAAACTCCTTTTCGATTTCCACGGTTCCTAAAATCGAACATGTCCTTTCGATTATGCATTTTCCAACACTTAGCATTATTTTTATATTTAGCCTATTAAATAGCCATACACTTAATATTGACCACCTTTAACTATGGTCTGCCATATGTCAATTTTTATTTGGTCAATTCAAAGGTCACATTGACCTCCGTCCATGAAACTTCATTTATTATGGCCTTACTCACTGATTGGGCCATTTTGGGGCTCGTTTATTCATCCTCTTCTCTCCAACTCCTATAAATATGAGTTCATTTGGAACTATCCCCTCATTATTTTCTCCATCTCAATGGCAGAATTCTTGATATTGGCTACCCCGTTCGACCTAATCTTTCTTATTCCAAGTATTATTCAGGTGGACGGGATACCCAATGCCATGAGCTTTTACAACATTCTTTTATCCTAATTCCTTTAATTCGAACGTTATAGCCAATTATAAATTTATTATTTATCTAATAAATCTTTTTTACTTCCTTTCCAGGTTTCCTTTATTTCCACCCTAAGCACCACTCGTTTCTTCCTCAAGTGTATTAATTCGATTATGAGGGTGGCTTGTCCATCTACTCAAGGATGAAGAAGAAAGGGGAAGAGAAGAGAAAGCAGCAAAAGAATGATCATCCTCTTGAAACTTAGGAGTCTTTTTACTATTTCATATTATGTATTTCTCTTTCTGTATATCTTTGTAATTTTATTCGAGAAGTTAATAACACTTTCGATTCATATTGGATGAATCTTCTGATTTCCTTTCCTCAAATTCTTGTGTAATACTTCAAAGACTTGTCTTTAGTTCGATATCATTATATACCTTACTTGAAGACTTCTACAATTCGATCCTAACAGATGCCCCCAAAAATATTATCTTTCGAGAAATTTAACTTGCTTTCTTTTGAAGAAAGAAATATTTTTAAGACTGACTTTTCACATTCCAAATAATAATTTAAAAAGAGGAAGGAAAATCTATTTTTATATAAAAAATAGAATAAACCTTTCACCTTCTTATTAATTATTAACTACGTAGTCAGTTACATGAACTTTTAAAAAAATAACTGTCAATCCAAGATTATTGGTTACTTTCCCACGTTCCAAGAACGTGTAATCATAATTACTTTTTGGTTCTTGAGTTTGTCTATCATAAGCATTTGAGCTTATCTTATAAATACTAAGAAAAAAACCTTTTACTTTCCTTTTCACCTCAAACTTTATCTTTAACCTCAAAAAACTTCCTATGTTCTTTCTCCTCTACTGCGCACGGCGTCTCTTACTTCTCTGATTAAATGTTTGATCTTTTTCCTTCTTTGTTTTTCATTTTTTTTCCTTTTGATCATCGTTTCACCGTTTGTTCTTTGAAGGAGATTCTTATTTTACCTTTCTTGCACTATTTTAGGATGCTCTTTGTTCGCTCATTCCCTTCTTTCTCTTTCCAAGTTTTTCTTGAACATCCATTAATGGCTTCTGAAAGCTCAAAAACCGTTCCATTGACTGTTGTCAAGGGTGATTTCTTGGCAAAAGATGAGACAATTTACGTTCCTGAACCTGATAATCAAGAAGAGAAAATAACTATTTGGAAATCTCAGGTACTCATTCCCTTCTCTATTAGAGACAGACAATTTTCTTTCATGGGTCCCTACAGAACCCCAAATTATCTTGATAGGTACATAAATTTCTTTCCAAATAATTACAAAGAAGAAAGAATTTTAGCTTTCAAAAATCCTATTCAAGTAGACCACTTGGAAAACCTTCCTAATATTTTTCGATTCATCTCTCCTACTAAGAAAGATTCCTATGTCATGTGGTTGAATAGGATAGAAACTTCCAAGGGTCATCTCTGAAAAAAAAAACTTGGTATTTTCGATTTTATTCAACTGAGTAAGTTTGATCTTAGCATAGATCCTGTCTTTCTTCTTACTTCCTTTCTGTTCTGGGAAAGGTCAACAAACACTTTTCATCTTTATAAATTATAATGTTTTATACTATGTTTGGTAGGATAGAGAGAAATAGAAAAGAGAGAAATAGAAAAGAGAGAAATGAGATGAAGAGAAAAATGTGAGAAATTGAGTTGTTTGGTAGGAAAGAAATAAAGAAGAAATAAGGTGGAGAGAAATTGTATTATAATTTATAAAGACCAAAATGTCCCTGAATAAATAATTTTAAATAGAATTTATAAAAATAATTAAAATAACATACTCAGCATAATCAAAATTTAGAATTTAAAACAACACACAATTTCCTGCACCAACTACCGTAAAAAAAAATTCTTGCATCAACCCTCCTTTTTTTCTAATAATATTATTCTCCTATACATTATACAACTTCAAATGCATATTCCAAAGATTCCCATTGGCTTTCCTCTGAGTTTCTTTGTCAGTGCAGCGAGTCTTTCCTCTGAGTTGCTTCGTCGGTGTAGCGAGTCTCCACCCAAGGCAGTGTTTGATGGCGGACAGAAGAGGAACCAATGTCGTAGGCGAAAGAGGAGAGGCTGCGGCAAGGCTGAAGCAGATCTGTAGATGGGGGAAAGGGAAAGGGCTAGCATGGTCCAACAGAATTTTTCTGACAATTTCTCCGCTTTCTTCATAATTTATTCGCTAATCTGCGAAAAAAATTACCTGTGGAGCCCACCACTGACTATTTCTTTCCTCTCATATTTCTATTCTACCAAACATCTATACCCATTCTCTTCCCTCTATTTCTCTTCTCCCCCCCTAATTTCTTCTTCACCAAACATAAGCTTTATTTATGCGTTGTATAAGAATATGGACCCAGATTTGCTACAATCATCATTTTGGTGCATACACGCAGCCAATAAATTCAGACTGTTCGATCATGATCGAACACGATTCAGATGCGAGTGATTAAATTGTATTTAAAAAATATTTTGATATATAAATCGTCCAATCTTAAATTAGACAATCCAGATTTATTGACGACATGAATACACCAAAATAATAACGGTAACAAATCCAATTTTATAAAAAGGAAAAAGCTAACCATTGCCCCCGGACACTGGTTAAAAAATAAAAAAATAGAAATTTTTTATTAGAGTGTATATTATTAATTTCATGTTATATATACAATTAATATTAAAAACTTTATATATATACTTTCTTAATCGGGGCACTCGTTAATACCATAATTATGCTAGTTAAATGCCTCCCATGATAATTGATTCAGCTCAATAAATAAAAAGAGGGAAACAGAAAATTAATATAAAACATTTGACCTCGTATGAAAGGATTCCAATGCAATAATTTTATGGTTGTATGGAGGATTTAAGTCTTTAGCTTCATCGATAAAAATGAGATGATGGGACTTGAATATACGGTTGGTCAGCAACTGGTCCATTCCACTAACGAGTAAAATCCAAACATTTTTAGTTAATTAATTAGTGATCATCAATAATCAAGCTTTTCCCATTTCGATTCAATGAACATAAATGGAAAAATTGGCTGGTGGGAACCACAGAAACGTCCGTTCAAACCAGAGTCGCCCATAGGACTGAATCTAAACCAGAAACCAGTAATTGGTTTTTGAGAAAACCAGTATTAACAACAACTTAAGGACAATTAATTATTAATTAATCCAATTAAATTAAAGAGAAGAGAGAAAGAGAGTTCCCAAAAACCAGGAGCTAAATTGGAAAGGTGGCAAGAGATTCCAAATAAATTGGCAAACAGATTTGCAATTTTTTATTGCCGCCATTCATTTCTGACATCCCAATCTAGTAATTGCCATTTGCATGCCACGCGCTCCACCTCCTTCCTTGCATGAACGGCACATTACCATTTTCATCTCCCATATTCCTCCATGTGTCCTTCTATTACCGTTTTCCTGAGTATTTTTATTACTTTTAAGAAGTTATATAAATTTAGTTTAATAAATATTATTATTTCTGTAATATTTTTTACACAATATATATATATATATATATTAAACTTATATAAACTATTATTTTGAATAGAGTGATAAATTAAATGGTATAGGTGTAATATTGTATAGCAAGTTAATTGAAATTACGATATTAGTTACATTTATAATACTAAATGTAACACAATTTAATAAAAAAAATAATTTTAATTTCTTACTTGTTAACATCTTCCTTTATTAAGGGGTTTTTCACTTTTTCTTCTCTCTCTTTTTTTTTAATTTTGCATTTTATCTTTATTATATTATTTTTATAGTTTTTTAATTTAATCATAGTAACTCATTTCCTACAAAAAATGAGAGCCAATATGGTGGCCCGAGTTAGACCCTGCTCCAATTGCCCCGTGTTTCCTTAAAAATTAACAGCATCATTTAAAAAACTTAATATAATAATGTACTGTAATATCAGGATTAATCCATTGTAAAAAAAAAAGGATTAATCCAGTGCCAATTTTGCGAGATAGATAGAAAACTTTTTTTTTGGTTAATTAACAGAATCTGTCTAATTATCAAACTATATATTCAATATTCTTTGTGACTACATTATGTTTGCCATTGTTGATTATTGCTTCAATTTATGAGTCACCATTTTAAAATTTTACTCATTTCAGATTTGCTGATTAAATTGAAATTTTTCTATAAGTCAGGAGGTACACCAATTTTCATATGATATATTTTAAAAATAATTATTATTTATTTATTTTCATTTAAACATAAATAAATATTAGCTATTAGCTTATACATATGCATAGTAATTAGGTAATATATATCATAGAATTTCATATTAAGTCAATAAATTAAAGCTTATATTTTATAAATAATTATTCAACAATATAAAAAAATATATATACGAAATCTCATTACTAAAATAAGTAAATTGGCTTTCGATTCATCTAATTTTCGTAGTTCCAAAAATGAAAAAAAAAATGTTGAAGATTACTACTATAGTCTAGTGTTCTAGAATTGGCATGGCAGCCGGCGGGGACAATAAATTCATAGGCGCCCACAGACAAAGATTTAGACCCCTAGTTATCCAGAATTTATTTTGTATGTATTGAGTTGAGTTATCAAATATGTATTCAGTTTAAAAAGAAAGCTAAGTTACTAGCTACTACTACTTGTTTGTGACTTGTTCAACAATCTGCATCCACAGATCAGTGTTGGGCAAGGCTATATTTATATTGTGAGTACTTATTTTCCTCAAAATCTGGAGGCCATGGCTGTCCCACTTCGCCAACTTAGTTTGGACTTGGACTTCTCTGCCTTTACTTTCCTCATTTTTTCCTCTCATCCTTATCTTATCCTCTTTTTTCAGTCGACCTCTTGACTCCAATACATCGAGATTAATATGTTTGATGTCATTTATGATTTGTTTGTACATAAGAGAGAGTGAAAGGAAAGGAAAGGAAAGAGGAAAAAGTGAAATGATTTTTTTTTTTGGTTGTTTAGAATGAGAGGAAGGAAAAATGCATTGATTTCAGTTAAACATTTTCACTTTTCTTATTTTTCTTTCCAAATCATTTAGGTTGTGTTTGGATGAAGAGTGACGTCATTATGATATACAATTACCAATTTACTCTTGTATTTTAAAAAAATTATTATCATTATTTTATTTTTATTTTTATTTACTATTGTTTCAGTATAGATTTCAAATGATATACATCAATATTGAGGTAAATATAAAGAAAGAGAGTAGGATTCGTATGTTTGGGAGGTACGTGTAAGATGATGGAAGGTTGATGGGAGTCTTTGGTTTGTGTAGCTTGGTGGTGAAAAGATGGGCCATCATGGATCTTCATAGTGGTTGAATTGGATTTACAAAGTACGCCTTGCGTCATGTGTTAAGCGCATCTTACTTGGTGTCTAATGGTTTTTCCTTGTTTTTCTTCTCTCTGTTTGCCAAATGATACGTGAATGGGTCTTTTATAGGGGGAGTTAAAGATTGGTGGTGACTTATGAGGGCGTTGGTTGTGTGTTGGTCAAAAGCAAAGTGGCAAGCATGCATGTTGTTGTGACAGAACAGTGACAAGTCGCTTTGGTAGCAGGATATTGCAGTAGTAGGCTAGTTGTCGTTGTGTCAAGTAAAGGAACAATATTGCAGCAACATGCTAGTTGTCCCTGCCAGCAAGTAGCAGGTTGTCTCCGTCAGTCTGGAAAAGCAATCTTGGAGGCCAAGAAAGCAGTAGTGTCAGTCCAGATTGGCGTGTCAGAACGGTAAAGTGTTGGGCGTGTTTGAGTAAGGCGTCATGGTTGGGCGTATTACGTTAGGGCGTATTAAAAACCGATCCATAACATTTGCCCTCTTGCAAATAGGAGAAGGTTACTTCTCTTAAGGTGCAAAAGTTGTGTTCAATATGTGCCTCCATGTAATTGCTTCAATTCAATCTTATTTTTTATAACTGGTTCCCTACTTGTATTTGTCCAACTTCATTGTTTCTTGTAGCCGTTGATACTCATGAAGTATGTTTTTTTGGCTTCTTATAAGCGTGATGCTCATCAATTAAGTGTTTCTTGATTTCTTCAGCGTATTTGTTTGTTTGCCCCCTTGTATATGTTGCCCTCTTGTGCAAGCTGTGTGTTGAGTTGCTTCAAGCTGCTTTTTTGTGCTCTTCATCGGTGTGAGGTGGTCTTTTTCTATGCTTAGACCCATCCGATCATCTGAAGACGCTGGCCTGTTGCGACTAGTTCATTTTTTGTATCATTATGTTGGTATTGAGTAAATCCTGCTTCATTTTCAACATAGTGAAGTTTAAGTGTATAATAATGTATCACAATTCAAGTATGAGTTAGTAGTTGAAAAGGCAAACCCAAATCATTTACCTATAAAGGACGCTGGATATGTCTCAGCGTCTTGTCTGCTTGGTGTTTTTAACCATCAAAGGGCGATTTTTCTAAGTTAATATAATCCAAAGTGTCATAATATCAAGTGACTACTGTAATTTTAACTATTTATTTTCGTGAGAACTATCATTTGTTCATGAAATTCCATATATAAACAAAGTTCAAACACATTTCTAAGATAGAGATACATCTTGATTAGATACAGTGTGCATAGAGCGTACCTAGATATTTCACATTAATTAGATGAGAGGTATGTAATCATATATGTCTTACCAATATTAGTCTTTTACATCCTTTCTTGTAATCATATATGTCTTACCAATAATAAGTGTTAGTGGTGGAAACTTTACTAAGTATTTTCATCAATAAAGTCTTCTTAGAAGAACCAATTCGAAAATATTTGTTGATTAATAAATAAAGAATTCGAATCTTGGATATGAAAGAGACATGTCTTAGAATTTTATCCAACTAAAAGAATGATGATTTCGAATTCTTCACTTGTCTGAAAAGCACAAGCTTGTTCGAATGCTAAGATCATATATAGATACATGATAAGCATGTTTTACTTCGAGAGGTTTTGGGTAATATCTTTGAAAGATTTCGAATCATATTCATGAAGGATATTGGAAAAGAATCATTTACAGATATGCATTCGAAATTAAGATCGAAGTTAAAGATACAAAGCCACTCGAAGAAATAAAGAACATTGTATTCGTAATCAGTATTGTTCGATTTACAAGAGATTTCTTTCGAATTACAAAAGGGAAAATATAAAAGATACAAAGAAAAGAGCCACTCCTAGCTATAAGTTTTCGATAAAATAGTCTCTAGTTATTCTTTTTCTTCTGGTCTTCAACAGGTCTGCAACAAAAGACAAACATTCCCCATGGTTTTCTTCTTTCTTCCTCATCTTCCTCCTCCCAAAGCTTGGATGCTAAACTAGGATATGGAGGATGTTAGAAGTGCCCCGAAGCATATGGGCACTCCCAATTGAAGGAGAAATCAAGAGAATTATTAGGTAAGAATGCCTAATAAAAGCCTTATTTTGGCTATAACATTCGACCCAAAGTATCATTATGTAAAGTTAGAAAACTTCTAACATTGGCCATTACGTCGACCTAATCAAACCATGGAGTCAATAGAGACTAGTTCGAACATAATAGACAATATCAGAAACCTCTCAGAAACCTCTCTATTCAAAATATAAAGATGAGAAGAGAAAGAAAAACTAATTCGAAGGAGAGAAGAAAAAAGAGGTTGAGAAATTTAACTTCTCCAAAGATAGAAAAAGATGATGGAAGATTAGAGAAAAAGGTTCTTCTGTTCTAAGAAGAATGGATAAAGAGAGAATGAGGAATGGAGCTCCATTTATAAGAAATGATGGTGGACGGTGAAATAAATGCACCTGCAAAATAGCCCAGTGACTGAAGAGAGTCAAAACTAAAATGAATAGACATTCATAAATGCAGAGTACATGTAAGATGATCAAGAAAAGTTTGACATATGGTAGAAGCATAATAAAAGCACGTGAGGTAAAAACCAAATGAAAATTCATAAAAGGAATTCGAAGAAGAATTCGAAAGAGGGAATTCAGGAGATCATGGATATAAACGTG
Source organism: Sesbania bispinosa (assembly GCA_026901365.1). NCBI lineage: Eukaryota > Viridiplantae > Streptophyta > Magnoliopsida > Fabales > Fabaceae > Sesbania > Sesbania bispinosa. The sequence goes on along the minus strand of QLOH01000462.1, from coordinate 470,675 downwards.
TCTCATGATTGTAGCTGCTGGCCATGAAGGAGATCATGTATGGATGATCATGAACCTTAAGCGGTAGAAATATTAACATGCATGTGTGATTGATATAAATGTCCAAATTTGGGTATTCAATAATGATTCTTTGGTTTATACCAAATTTATCCTCTATGGGAGATAATTATATATTATGGTGGGGCATTTTATACATAAGACTCGAATCTAAGACCTGCTTACACAAAGAAAATCAAATATGTATTCATTTATATTTTAACTTATTGAGCTCATATCATGGTCCAAAATAGGTATGTATAAAACAAAAAGTTTAACTTTTTTTATTTGAATCATGTATCATTAAGTGATCTGTAATAAACAATTTTAATTATTAATTTCTTACTTTATGCTATTGATACACTAACTCTAATTTTGTATTCGAAAGACCAATTTTTCAAAATCACACACCAAAAATGTAAAGTCCCTTAAATATGTGGTCCTACATGTGTTCAATTCTTGAATATTTCAAGTGTATGGAGAAAACACTCTTAGAGGGAGTTTCCCCTTTAGCACTTGACAATATGGGTGTTCAAATCCAATCGAAACTGCAGCAACGATTAAAAAATCCACAAACCTAAAAAATCGCAAACTATAAAAAATTGAATTTTTATTGGATTATATTTCGGTTCTGCCTGTGAGGAAAACTCCAATCCAAACTGATCCAATATATTTTTATTCACTTTGTTATTTATGTCCCTAGGTTAATTAAACACTATTTGAACCCTAAAATTTGTAATCGTTCTCACTCATTCCCTTAGTCCTCCTCACCGCCCCTCACTCCCAGACACTTATTTAGCTCACCCTACAATACCTTGATCCCTTTCTCAGTCTCGAACACACAATCCCTCATTCAGTCTCTCACAATCCATCTCCAAGTGCTCTTCTTTCTGCAACTGCAACAATTGTGCCACTGCCATCAACAAGCTTGCATTGTGCCACCGTGTCAACTCTTGAAGGACCATCGCACCACTGTCTACAACTAGCAAGCTCGCATCGCGCTACCGTTTTAGCTCACAAACGACCACCACATCATCGTGTGCAACTAGCAAGCTTGCGCCACCATTGCACTGCAACCTATGAAGGATAATCTTGTGCCACCACCGTTTCAGCATCGCGCCACAGTCTTTGTATGCCCACTGCCTCAAGCACGCACCAATTGTTGTCGATGTGTTGGTTTGTTTCAGTCTATCACTTCCTCTGTGTCTCTATTGCTCAAATTGATCGCCTTATGTGATACTATTTTTGTTTATTTATGTACGACCTAATTTTCAAGTGGGTGATGCCTTCTTTTTATAATTAATTGTTATTTCCATAATTTGGTTACAAATTTTTCTGTTTATTTTTTTTCACATTTATGACTTCGAGTATTGTATTGTTCATTCATTGAAATGAGTGGAGGTATCCATCGGGCGGGTTCGAGACCAAAAAGTCCAGCCTGTTGAAAACCGACCCCTAATATCCGGGCCAATTTCCAACCATTTTGACACATCGGGTTGGTCGGGTCACAGTTTAACGGGTCACGGGTAAACCGGGCAGATACAAACTGGTTTATATTGTTGTTTGGTCGAGCCATATTTTTCTAATTGTTTCTTTGGTTTTCAAAGACAAGCAAAAATTAATGGGTCATGGTTTGGACCAATTAAAATACCCCAAAGGCCCAAGTTGCAAAATATAATAAGAAAAGATTTTAAATGCATATCGGTCGAAAAAAAGACTTTAAACGTATACAGATTTTTTGGCTAGTAGGCCAGTGCAAAGGCAAGTTACTATTCGGTGTTACATACAAAATTAAATCATTAACAAAATCCAAATTTTAATTTTAATTTCAATATTATACTTTTACATTTCAAAATACATATCACACATAAAAAATGTCATAATTCATTCAATGGCTTCTTTCAAAAGGTTCAAATGTTCAGGAGTAGAAGCTTCAGGCAACTGGAACCAATGACCAAGAACGCTTCTGCGCTGATGCTAACTGCGACCTCCTCTAGCCGCTGATTCCCGATCGTCTCTTTAATTCAATTGCAGCTCCTCCAGCGTGATCTTTCCTCTCACGACTCCCACACCCCCCGTTAATATTGATCCGCCATGCATGTAATGCTTCCACCACTGAGATGATGTTTAGTGAAGGAGAGGCAAAGAGAAAGAAAAATGAAAAAACTCAAATACAAAGAAAAAAAGAGAGAGGCAAAAGAAATTGGAGAGATTGATGGAGTATAGGGAGGAAGGGGGATAAACAGAGAATGGGGATATGAAGTTGAAGAAGAGAATGAGGTGGACGACGTATGAAGATGGTTGAAGAAGAGAAGCAAAGTAGTGCTAGGATTTCAAGTTTAAGAGAGACTGCGAGAATTTGAAAAGGTATTGAATTGAGATGTGAAGTGAGATGGTTACCCTAAATATATGTGTGACATGTGGATGGGCCTGGCCTGTGTTGGTGAGCATTGAGTGTGGACTGAGCAAGTAACGTAGTGCTTCAAAAACAACTAAAATATATAGTGCAGTCAGTCGGTTCGGTGATAGACGGACTCTAATTTATTGATCCGAGACCGACCGAATAATCCGAAATTACCAGAATTTTACGTCGAGTAAACTAGCACTTTCGTTCTCGATTTTTACAACATCTTGCAGTTTTGTCCCTGACTTTTCCAAAATAGCACTTTAGTCCCTGACTTTATTAAAAACATGCACTTTAGTCTCTAAAATGTATGTTTTTTTAATAAAGTTAGGGACTAAAGTCTACGTTTTTAATAAAGTTAAGGACTAAAGTGCATGTTACATGGACTAAAGTGCATGTTACATGGACTAAAGTGCATGTTACATGGACTAAAGTGCTATTTTAAAAAATCATAAACGAAACTACAAGACCCTGTAAAAATCGAGAATGAAAGTGCTAGTTTATTCATTTTACACCCATTCAAACCCGCCCGTGAAGCTACACTACGTTTGGGGTGCTTCGGGTTCCGATCGGGTGACTAAAACATGGCCACCCCTAGAAATGAGCATACTATATATTTCCTAGGTTTCATTGTCCCCGTTGCTATTGCATAGTTGCTAAATTGATTGAGTAAAATAAAAAAAAATACTCTCACAACTAAAAAATATAGGTTGGAACTCTCACTCGTCTATTTAAAATGAGGTAATTAATTAATATAAGTTTTAAACATATAAGTTCTTTTTTTACTAAATATTTCATTAGTCTAAAATTATATATAAAAAATATTTACTATATATATTATGCAGATTAAAACTCATATTTTTTTATGTATAATCATCTAGATTAACAAGCATAAAAAAAGAATAGCAAACCTCGTTGTAGGCGAAAGTCAAATTTTGGGAAGTGAGCTCTCATCCCAATCCCATGTTTTTGTTACACATTTTTGCGAATAGATTGTCTTCTCAACAAAGTCACTTTGCTTTCTTCTACCTCCAAACAATAAGCAGCCGCACATTCAGTTTGCATTTGTTTTTAAAACATGCTCACATTTTAACTTCCTAATGTGCAATTTTGTGATTAGAATAACAAAAATACAAGTCGTTTTCTTCCCCCACCCGACATGCCATCGAGGTCAACAATGTTGCTGTTGCTCATTATGGTATGTAAAAATTGCGTAAAAATGTCCACGTTGCTATGTAAATTAAACCATCAATTACTGAAGAAAGATCTAAAGCTAGTACTACTAGTATTGCTCATGTTACTTATCATCTTCGAATGCCGACATAGTTATCTCAATATTTATTATCTCGATGACTTCGAACAATAATTTAATATATCATGCAAAAAGAATCTAAGTAGTGTAGAATTTCGGCATCATTACCCTTTATTTACTCTCTCCGATCCGTGCTATTTTATTTATCCACATTTAGGATTGCGGTACAAAAATTAAGAAAATCATTAATATATATTATGAATTTTATACAAATTATAAACTATTTTTTATTATATCTCTTATTTTTCATATTAAAAGTACAACATTTAAAAAATACATATTAATTAACTATTAAAGGTGTAATTAGAAAAAAAAACATTTAATAGTATATTAATATATAAAATAACAACTAAATTAAATAGAGAAAAAATGTTAAAAAATTAAATAAATTGGGACGGAGGCAATATTTGGGTTCCAATATTGAATGTTTTTAAAATAGTGTGTTCACAATATTAATTACATTTATAATATTAAATATGATTTTGATAAAATCAGGACTAAAGAACTTTTAGAAATGATTTTTAATTAAAATATTATTCATTTATATTTACATATAATAAACACTCTATTTACACTTACGATCTAAAATAGCTTAAATATATTTTTATTCTCACTGAATATAGAGAAATTTGATATAAAAATAGATTTGAGATGGTATCAAAATAAGCACTTTGTTAAAACTTAAGGAAAAATATAAGGATATAATTGAGAAAAATATATTTAATATTATCTTAAAAAATGACAAATAAACAAATAAATAGGAACAAATTAACATCTCTTTATGTGGACAAAGAAATAAAAAGGAATTCATCTTTTGCATTTATTTTTTAACTTGTCAATTTAATAGTTATGTGTGTAATTATTAATTTTTGCTATATATTAGATTTATAATATAGTAAATATAAAAACTAAATTAAAAATAAAATATCATTGAAAGACTAAACTATTACTTTTTTTCATCTTGAATATAAGTAATTTAAAACTGAAGTTTGACAATCCGAAATATAAATAGAATAACTCCACCATATATATCATGAAAATCTTTTATTTTATTTAAATTTAATTTCTAAAAGATCGTTTTCAATAAATATTAAAAAGAATAAATTAAGGAATTTTTTCATGTGATTTTAAGATAATTTAATAAAGTTAATTAATATTTTTTTAATTAGTATAAATTAATTAAATTTTGCTTGTATTCAAACCAGAGAAAATATGTTTTTGTCATTTAACAAACATTTTGTATATAATTTCTATATTGATCATGTGTGTGTATAAAATGGCAATAGATTGGGAAAATGTGTATGAAAAATAAAATAGGTGCTAGCGAGAATGAAGAGCCTAAACTTTAGGTACTAAAAGAAATGCAAGTTGGGCATTTTCACTTGTCCTCTATCTAGTAAAAAATATAGAACTATTATATGAATAATATAAATGTTGAACGGTAATAATATTTTTCCAACCAAATCTATTCTACCACACGCCATTCACTCTATCCAAAACCATTGGCCTTTACACTTTTTCTCTCTGATCAACCGCGCCCACAGTCCCAACACCAAAACCGGAAACCAGTCTCCAGTTTTGTCCTAAAACCACTTTCCATCCAATTCCCGAAAACCAGGAGCTTTTCCCATTTGTTTGTTTTTTAATTTTGCATTCCAAAACCGCTTCTGAGTAGAGACACTCCACAATATGTGGCGATTCGACCGCACTCTGTCACCTGATCGTGCCCGCCACGCGCCTCATTCTTCTTACCTCAATTTTTGTACCCATTTGCATGTGCCTTACCCACTGCCACTGCCCCTTTTCTCTTCTTTTTTTCCCATCTTTGGACTTTGCGGTGGTAGATTCCGTAATATACAACCCCTTTAAAGGGCAAATTGTGAAGCAGCAAATTACATGTGACAGTGCGGGCTTTGTGGCTCTTAAGGGTCATCCCACGTCAGCTAACACCCCAATAGCAGAGGGATGAGTGTCCTTATGATTGGGAGTTGAATACACGCGCTACTAACGAGGGTGGTTTTTAGCTAACAAAAGTTGTTGTTTACTCCTTGAATGTGGAAACCATGGTTTCTTTTGAGTGTTGTTGTTTATTGTAGTACATCCTATCATAGTATAAAACTATTCTTTAGAAACAGCTGCGTTCCCCGCAACCCAGTACCTGAAAATCCACTGGCTCTCTCTCTCTCTCACCCCCTAACAAATATATACCCTTCTTCCCCACAATTCTATGAACACAATCTTCTCTCCTATATCTTCGCCTTCTACCAAATCGCCATCAATTTCTCAACTTTCTTCTCCTATCTCTCAGATTCCCAATTGGGTCTTCAAAAATTCACCACAAAAATGCGGATGAGCTGTAACGGATGCCGGGTACTCAGAAAAGGTTGCAGTGAGAATTGCAGCATAAGACCCTGTTTACAGTGGATCAAGAGCCCAGAATCCCAAGCCAATGCCACTGTCTTTCTTGCTAAGTTCTATGGCCGTGCTGGCCTCATGAACCTTGTCAACGCCGGCCCCGAGCATCTCCGTCCAGGTATTGTACCATTTTCTCGCGTTTTCTCAGTAACCAAACACCAAATTCTTAAATTTTATTTTTCCTTTTAAATATTTTCTCTAGAAAAAAAGTAATTTGTATTTTTACTTTAATAATTAATAATTAATAATTAATTATTAATTAATTAATAATTCACATATAAAAGTTATGAATTATTATTATTCTTATTTATTATTTATATCAATAATGATTTTATATTAATTTTTTTATTTGTTGGTGCAGCGATTTTTCGTTCATTGCTGTACGAAGCATGCGGTCGGATAGTGAACCCGATTTACGGTTCGGTCGGTTTGTTGTGGTCGGGGAGCTGGCAGCTTTGTCAAGCCGCCGTCGAAGCCGTTTTGAAAGGCGCGCCAATCACGCCGATCACATCTGAAGCCGCGGCTAATGGGCGGGGCCCACCACTCAAGGCATACGACATACGCCACGTGTCCAAGGACGAGAACTCCGCTGCCGCGTCAAATGAAACTCACCAACGAGTCAAGACTCGGTCCCGTGTCAAGCGAACCGTCGCTGGCAAGCCAAAAGTAACCGCCAACGAGGAAAAAACTAAAACCAATAAGGGAACGGAATTGGGTTCGGCTGGACCGGATTCCGTACGGGATGCTGGAGTGGTTGCATGGACCGGGTGTTGCGCGACCGAAGAGGTGTTGAACCGGTCTGGGAGTCATGATCACGAGTCCTCGCTTAGCCACCAGTCAGAGGCGGCGAATGCGGTGGAGGGAGAGAGCAAAGAGAGCGAGAGCATGGTTTCGGTGGAGACCGCGGAGACTTCGATTCTCTTCCGTGATGAACCGGAGTCGAACCCAAAGCGAAGTGACCGAACCGATAAGAGTGGTGGGTATCATGTTGGTCTAGAGCTGACGCTTGGGCTTGAACCGCTCTCACGTGCGGATCACGTGGTTCCGGTTAAGAAGAGAAGGGTTGAATTGTTGAAGGATTGTGGTGGTTCGGCTGACAATGGCTCATGCAAGATGGATCTGGGGCTTGCTTGAGAACCCCGGTTTGGGGGCTCGTGGCCCGGTTCAGTTTTGACTTAATCGGCTTTCTGTGATTTGTAGAAGAGATCAGAACCGTTTTGTTGGTTTTTTTTTCCTTTTAATAACCTTTTAACTTTTTTTTTTGTATTTTGGGTTATTAACCTTTTTTTTAATGTGAATGCGGTGCTGTCCAAACTACAAACATGGATGGTATGTAAATAAAGAGGTACATTTAAAAATTGAAAGCATTAAGTTGTTACAAACATGTGTGGATGTCATGTACTCCTCTCGCCTCTTGTTTCACAAATTAATTAATGTTTTAAATTAGGTTATTTAAAAAATTAATGATTATTAATTGTTTTTTAATTTTATCTTTGTTTAATGCTTATTATCAATATATCATATAGGATAAATCAATGAGATTAGTTCAAATGTTACATGCATAATCTATAATGTTTTAATGTTTAGTTCTCTATAAACAAGAGGTTTTAGGTTTAGGTTTGATTTTTATGGATGAAAAAAATTATTGTAGAAAGATGTGGATGTTTCTAACTTGGTGTTTTGGGTTTGAGTTTTATGGTTGGAAAAAATTATCGTAAAAAAAACTATCATAATATGGATATTCTCAATTTAAACAAGATTGTCTTTACAGAAGGATGCCCGTAATTAAACAAAAAAATTAAATAGGATAAGAAAAGATAAACAAAATGAGAAGGTAAGTTCATATTTTTTTTATTCTGAGAAATAATAAATTTCGGTAAAAATATGGAAAAATAATAAAAGTGGATGTTGTTTAATATTTTTTTAAAATTCTGAAAAGGATTTAGCGCATGTTTTGGTAGTTACTTTAGAAAATAATTACATATTAAAAAGTATTGGATTAATAGATATACACTTACTTCCAATAATGTATTGCTAAATTTACTAATTAAACTTAAAAGTATTTTAGAATTTTGTAAAAAGATAATTTTTCAATAAAACAAATTGAACTAGACACGCATTTTGAGACCTATGGAAAAAACAAAATGAAAGTTCAGATATGGAATATTTTATATTTAGGAAGATCTCGATAGTGATTTTGGAAAAAAAAATGATAGTTGTACCGAATATGGAATGGTTTATATTAGAAAAGGTCTCGTATGATAGTGAGAGTCTAAATTTGCACCCTGAATGGGAAAAAAGAAGAGTCTGGAAAAGAATCATTCAGAAACATGCAGCTTTGATTTAGACCATCTTCAAACATATAATTGCATAATACCAGGATGCTTCTCCCACAGGTGCGTGTGTGAATATTAAGTAACACACACACACACACATATATATTTACTTCTACAAGTATAAATTAACGAGGAGTAAATCAGGATTTACGTCCAAACACATCAAAATCACGTTGATTTCATTCTAACCTATTTTTTTATAATAAAAAATAAATTAATAAAAAGTATAATGGGTAACTTAAATACAAAGTAAAAAAAATAACAGTGGAGCCAACAATACCCAATACAAAATCCAAATCAAAGCTGCCACATAAATGAAAGAAGATATGCTTAACTTGCAATACAATTGAAATCTAATCTTAACAAAATTCAGCACCTACGAAGGCAATCAAAAGCAAAGTGCATTTAGCAAGGATGTGATTGAACCAAATAAATCATAGCACCAGAAAGCTCCTCCGATTTATTTATAAACTAGGTTGCAATTCTCACTAGACAAACATATCCTGAACGTGCAACAGACTAAATACGTGTTCCAGCAAAGGTTTAATAGGCATGAGAAATTAAGTCGCAGTGTTTATTAATTCATGAGACATCCAGCTGGATTAGAGCATCATGACACAAAATCATACTAGAGCATCATGGCACAGTTTCCTTGCCACAAGAACAAAATAAAATCCAATATTGCACCCAATCTGAGAGAAGGGAAATCTGAGTGCTAGTCTGTCCTAAGGTGTTCAATGTATTTTTCTAGTGGTTCCTCAGAAGGCTCTCTCAATTTCATGAGCTGGATTTATTGCTGTCTATATATCCTATGCCTAGGTACCCCATTTAAATACCTGATATATCTATTGATACTAAATGACAACAATTATCAAGTTTGAAAGTGACATAATCATATCCTTATTTACTTGGCTGAGATTATCTTTTGACATAATCATATCATCAGTGAGATATAATTGGATTAATTTAAAATTTGAAGATTACTTTTGCTAAGGTGCTGTTGTTTATTTTTTGAACTGCATTCTGGTTGTTCTATTTTGCTGGGAGCTATTACTAATCTGCTGTGAGTATTTTTATCGGCATAAATAATTCTGACTTTTGTCTTCAGTGTTAGTGATTGGTAATGTGAAATTGTGAATTCAAAAATCAGGTTCATGTGCATTATGATAAGGAACACTTTTGGAATCCATTCTGTATGTTTCAATAATAATTCTATACAGTTTCTTACATCATTGCTGATCATAATTTTTGAAAACGAAACCCTTATATTGGTTCCTTTATATTCAGCATATACACTGAAGAGTATGTTTGGATACCTATTTCAGAATTCAGTGATTTTCCCTATTCGTTACTCTGTTCTGTGATCTGATTTATGGTGCTTGGTTAACTCACTGCTATATGGCACCCATCAGATTGGAAATTCTATCTTAGGAGACTTGGTCTTGGAAATGGATTGAGAGCAAGAGGAGTAGTGAGGTTGAGGTGGAAGAAGTGGAATAGGAATTAGGAATAGGAATTAAAATTGAAGAAGTGGAAATACTTTTTTGATTTCTAATACCAGCAAATACCAGCTATTTTTTTTTACTTAAAAAAAATACCAGGAAATGTCTCTTCTTCTACATTGTTTGTTGTCAACAACAGCTGATGCAATAAGATTGATTTGAAAATTCTAATATTATTAGTTAATTTTATTAATCAAATTTGCTACTTATTTGCTACAAATTCTTAGGTCGAATTGATTTACTGATCGTGCTAAGCTTAGGTCGGACAATTGGTGATTTGGTAATATGTTGAGTAACCAATACGTTGCACAAATTATGTTATATAGTGCGTTGTTGGGATTTCCATTGCTGGACTTGGTTTGTCTAATTTAGACAAAGGTTAATGCATATTGCCATGAAATGTAATTAATTTTACTTTTACTTTGTTTGGATAAAGTAATTCAAATTACTAGTTTTCTTAGAATAAGAAAAAAAAATTGAAATGATAAATAGGAGGAATTTTTATGATAAACATGACGAATTTCAAGCAACACATATTTGAGAGAGATTTTTAACATTTATCAGTTATGTTTAGATTATTATTTACATTTCCTCTAATGCTTACAATTCAATCAATATTTCCTATCACAATTTTGAGAATTTTAAAATTCTCTATCCAAATTTCAAACACTACTAAAGATGAAGATTGGGGTCATGCAAGGGATATCCTACCATTTTTGAAGATTTTTTATGAAGCTACGTTGACTATTTCTGGGTCATCTTATGTCACCTCCAATGCATATATGTTGGAGGTCCTTGGAATGGGAAATTTGATCAAGGCAAAGTGTAGTATGAGTGGAAGTATCAAGGAAATGGCTAAAAGGATGAAGAGAAAATATGACAAATATTGGGGTAATCCCGAGAGTCTGAACATGTTGTTGTTAATTGCTGTTGTTCTTGACCCTTGGTACAAATTAACGTTTGTAAACTGGTTGATTACTCAGGTATTTGATTATGCTGATACTCTTAATTTGAAGGAAAAATTAGAATTATGTTTGAATACACTTTTTGATGAATATAGTGGTGAAATGGAGGGGTTTCAATGTAGCTCTCAAGGCTTTAGTCAGTTTGATGCTTCTAATGATCGTTATGGCTTTGGTCAGCTTTTTCAAACAGCAGTATTCAATAAATCCGAGTTGGGTAAGTATTTGGAGGAAACCTTAGAGCCCCCGGTGATATTGATATTCTTAATTGGTGGAAGTTGAATTCAGGTAGATTTCCAACTCTCTCAAACATTGCAAGGGATGTGTTGGCTATACCCGTCTCCACTGTGGCCTCTGAATCTGCATTTAGTACTGGTGGAAGGGTGCTTGATCAATATCGTAGCTCCTTGACCCCAAAAACGGTGGAGGCACTTATATGCACACAAGGTTGGCTCAAAGGAACACCCTCCACATTGCTTTCGAATGAGGAATTCGTGGAGCTTGAGAAATTTGAGCAAGGTGATAATAATAATAATAATAATAATAATAATAATAATAATAATAATAATAATAATAGTAATAATAGTAATAATAATGCATGCTTCATAACATTTTATCATTGCTTCATATTATTATTTGATAACTATTGTATTGTCTTTCTTTATTTTTCAGATATTGCTTCTCCCCATGTTATTTCTCAAACGGCCTCTGTTGATCTTGATGAGGATTGAAATAATTCATGTATGTTTTTCAGTCTGCTAGTGTTACCTGTATTTTATAGCATCCATTCTATGTATTCATCACATTTCAGATTTGGTTATTAACATGCCCCTATGTGTTGTGTCTGATGAATTTCAGGGGGGCTTTTGGGAGCCATTCTGTTGTTTATGGGAGCTAGAGGTGCCTCTCAGATGATTAAAGAAGTTCTTCAAGACGCAGAAGCAATTTTTGAATTTTTTAGGATTTTTTTTAAGGGATATGGTGCATATTGTGTGCTGTTTGCTGGGTTCTGTGTGTTTTTCCCCCTTGTCTCTATCGATAGTTTATGTTAATTGGATTGTAATTTGGAAGTTTGTGAGCTGGTATTTTGGTTCGGGTATGTCTTATTATGCATGATAGATGTCTTATTATGCATGATAGAATGACAACAAACAAAGGTTTTTTGTACGGTGGGTTTTTAGTTATAAGAATCCAAGGACAGCATATAAACCATGTGAAAAGGTTTATAAGGATCTCCCTTGTACTTAAATTAGGGATCAAATTGCTTCTCCATTCATCTGACATTAGACATCATTATCTTGTTAAACAACTATGTTATCCGGTTTTGGTCCTTAAAATCCGGTTTTGGAACCTCAAAAACCAGTTTTTGGACATAAAAAACCGGTTTTGTGGCCTAAATCCAGTTTTGGAACCTTAAAAACCGGTTTTGGAACCAAAAACTGGTTTCAAAACTGGATTCTGAACTAATTTTTAAAACCGGTTTTAAAACCAAAACCAGTTTATAACCGAAAACCGGTTTTAAAACCGGTTAGAACTAAAACCGATTTTAAAACCGGTTATAAATCAAAACCGGTTTTAAAACCAGTTTGAGATTGGATATGATAAATTAAAACCGGTTTTTTTGTTATTTGGTTATTAATGGATATATTTGGATGCAAACTAGATTTTTGCTTATCCATATCCATGCACACCCCTAGGAGGCACAAACCATAAAATTCTCAGGAGCACTTTGTTGTCTTTATTTCTGTAGGTATGTGTTTCCATTGGTGGAAGTATCATCAAGTTGAGTTGAATATATCATGCTTTAGGGGCCCTAAACATGGTTCCCTAAAATATTTGTGAACATAACACTACTACAAAAATGCCTTTTTACGACGCCTAATCCACGACGGTTCCTAGACAACCGTCGTAGAAAATGACGCGGTGGCAAAATTGTAATTTTTTAGAAGTTATCACGATGGTTCCATAACAACTGTCGTTAAAAATAGAAATTACGACGGTTACAATTCTAACCGTCGTAAAAAAGTAAAAAGAAAAAAGAAAAAAGGGGTGCATTGTGTAAAAAAAAATGGTGCATAAAGAAATTAAGGAAACAACGACGATTATATTTCTAACCGTCGTAAAAAAGAAAAAGAAAAAAAAGAAAAAAGAGGGACGCATTCAGTAAAAAAGAGGTGCAGATAGAAATGGATACAAACGACGACGGTGTGTCCAGGAAGGACCGTCGTTGTTTCTCACGCTAAAACCCTAAAAGTCCATCTTCCCTTCTCATTCCTTCTGCTGCGTCGTCACCCATATTTTCTAATTCTCTCTCACTTCCCTTGTCTTTCCCTGTCCGCCGTCGGCCGCCCCTCGTCCGCTGTTACCGTGCGCCATTGGTCGTCGTTCCTCTGCTTCCATTCCCTACTTGTTAAACGCTCAGCCGCCTCCATTCCTCTGATTGTTGGACGCTCATCGTGCTCGCTGCAAGAGGACAAGCGCACAGTGAGAGGCAAGCGCAGGCAACGACAGTGGTGCGCGCAGTGGTTGTGGTTCGACGAAGAGGACCATCGCTGCTTGGACGCGGGTGGAGGCGTGAGGACGCCAGTGACATGGAGGTTAGCAGTGGTTGGTCAGAGGTGGTGTTGTCACGGTGGTTGGATGGAGGATGGGCAATGCACCACCGCGTGACCAAGGTACTTGACATTAATTTTGCCCTTTATTGTAAACTCAGATTTCCGTTTAAGTTTTAGGGTTTAATTTTTTCAGAAGTTAATGGAAGAAAATGAACTCAGAAATTGGTTTATGCTAGATTCCATGTGAAAGGTGATGGGATGTTTCTGCTGATTTTGTAGCTCTGGAATTTCAGGAAACTATAAATTTTATGCTTTTATAATGCTTTGCCTCTTGGGCTTTCTGGTTAGGTTAAGGTCTTTCTCTGTAGTTTTAAGTACTTTTTGAGTCATATTTAGGAATCTTTGCTTGTACTGGCTTGCTTTTATGTAGTGAACAGGGTGACCTGATGCAACTTTATTGTTTGTCATTCTCTCCTTGGATTACTCAGAAGCTGGTTATACCGTACATGGAATTTTGCTGCCCTTACAGGATTTCATGAGTCATGTATTCTTGGTGTTGTACTCAAATGGTAAAATGCTCTGAAAGAAACCATGCTGTTCATTTTTACTATTTTGTTGTGCTTACTTTGTGTTTTAGTGATTTCTGCCTTGTAAAAGTTAAAACCACAATTCAAGGGGCTTTTCTGTGTAAGAAGAAATTAAGCCATAATTTAATTTCAGGAAATTTATTGTTACACAAGCTCCAGATATCATCTTTCAATTTCTTAAGTATTGAGTACTAACTTTCCACTAAATATCATGGATTTTGGTGGAAAAAATAGAAACAAAAGACCAATAAGTTATTTTTTGAGGGTTTTAATTCTGAGCCTGATGTTGTAGTTTTGAGTCTCTGACCTCTTGAGAGTTGAATGATTTGTTCTCATTGATCAAGGTAATCTATATGTTGTGAGTCAATGCATTTTAATTTTTATTTAGGCTTCTTTAATAGGCGTGGGAATGGATAAGGTTTCTTCAAAGAATAAATTTTTAGGCTTCATTTCCTGGTGCAGAAAGAGCTTCTGCCACGTTATCCCATTAACCTTGGTTCCATTGATTGTGTCCACTTTTTGAGGTACCTGGTTAAAATTTAGTTCAATATATTGAAGTCTATTTTGTGCTCCACAAATATATTTGGTGTACTTAACCATTAATTATGTTAACTTTTCATGGTTAGGTAAATGAGATACAATCATCCTTGGATGTTAGCCTATGGCATAAAGCACTTAACAAAGGTAAACCATTTTAGTTTTGATCATATATATCAGTCTCTCTGTATTGTGAGTTTTCATCTTGGTCTTTAACAATTTAAAAAGTAAACTAGATGTCTATCAAGTTTAAGTTACATATAAGCAATGTTTAGGAATATATAGTACCGAGTTTAATTATTTATTGATTTAGTCATCTTTGTATCATTTTATTTATGTTTCTCCTACTGATCATACCCCTATGTGATTAGAAAGGAATCTTCCTAATCACATGCTACCTTTGGATTTGTTTGTGTTGCTGCTTGGTGCCCGGAAACAAGTGGTGCCCACTATTCAAGTTCATTGTAATATTTTTTGTGCTCTTGCTGCATCCTGCATACATTCATTCCACTCAGGAATGATCAGTACATTTATATGTGAGACTATCATAGACTAACATAGAGGTCTAATGATTCTCTGTTTTTCCATGTTTAAAATCCCCTTTTTTCTTTCTTAGTCTATCAATTTTTGTTTTTTGGATTTGTTTGGCTACCACAACCCACATGAACATCTTTCTGGTAAGGCCACATGCTACAGCTTCCCTTAGTATTTCCTTCACATTTGAAAAGTGTGTGTTCACATTTATATAAACAATATAATTGGATATATAGTCATAGTCATAGAGATAGCAATTAGGCCTAAGAGAACAGAGTACTCTGGCTGCTAAACAATTTCTCAATGAGTAGACAATACACGCACATGTTTCATAATAATGGCAATGGATGCTACCATTTTAAAATTAATATTAATTTGACATTAAGCAAATTTCATATTTATTTCTCTTTTAATGTACATCAAAATGAAATACTTAAAATTTATGAACAGAAAGATAAGAATAAATTTATTTCTCATTTTTTATTAATTTGTTTTTAATTTTAGATATGGGAAAAGTTAGATCTTATTGGAAAGCTTTGTAATTATAGTTGCATCTTTATCTTGTTGCAGTTGGAACACCTGTCCATAAGAAGAAGCAATGTTGAAGTCTCTTTGACTTGGTAAATATATACATAAACTGAATGAATGATGAAGCTTTTCATTTCTTTATACTAAAAAGTAAATAATTAAATTATTATTCTTTTATATATTAGCAAATCAGTATGCGCAAGAATTATTAAAATATACATAAAAGTCTAGTAAGTATAATTATTTGATAGATATTAGGAATACTATGCGCATGAATTTGACAATAAGAATTAGGAATTATATATAATTAAAAATAAGGATTGAAGTTTTATTATAATTATAAATGTTATTTTAAAAATTACAATCTTATAATTTAAGTTTTCTAAATTCTTTAAAAAGAAATAGGTATTATAATAGATATTAGGAATGCTATGCGCATGAATTTGACAAGTATAGAAATAGGAATTATAATTAAAAATAAGGATTGAAGTTTTATTATAATTATAAATGTTATTTTAAAAATTACAATCTTATAATTTAAGTTTTCTAAATTCTTTAAAAAGAATTTAAAGTCAAAGGCAGAATGCTAATATTTAGCACAACTTATATCTAAGGAACCCTGATCCTGTTTGTTTTCCTTGAGAATGAGTTGTTGTAAGTTGTGCTGCTTGATTAGTACATAAAAATTTTCCAACACCATTTCTTGGTTTAAAAGATATTTAATTTGATGTGTTATGTCCACTAGATATGGTGTGTCATTCCCTGTTTCGGTTGAAGTTCTTGATTCCAGTTTTTGCCTTCCCATAGGAAAAACAAAGGTAATTAATCAGCTGTAGTATATGAAATACACCTTACTTGTGATTGTTAGAGTTACATTTGTTATGCAATAATGCACTCTTGTCAATTCCCAGTTTGCTTCATGCATTTTTCTCTTGACAGATTGAGAGAGAAGGAAAAGATTTGACTATTACAGCCTTTTCGAAAATGGTTGGCTATGCTCTTAAGGTTTGTGACCCTAAGATTTTTTTTGTATTCTAAATGTATATAGTTTGCTTGTTTTATCACTTGATGAGACAATGTGAAGTGTATATAGGTTTGTCCTGCATTTAAATATTAAATAAATAATAAGAGAAGAAATGAGGATAATATATATGTATGTATTTTGGATGGCTGGTTTGTTTGGTTGTGTTATGATATCTGTTAGTTGATATGAAGCTTAGAAATATCGGGAAGTTTTGATTAATATTGATGCCTAAATTACTTTGGTGTCTTGATACGGTAGGTGACTAGCTTCTTAAATATATTATCATTAGCTTCAGATTAGCTACGAAATTTCAGTAGCTATTTCACAGCAACCAGAAACAACAACGGTTGTTGACGCAACCGTCGTCGTTTGTGGAACTTTCAACGACGGTTAAAGTTGGAACCGTCGTTGTATATCCAGGAAACAACGACGGTTCCTAGCCTAACTGTCGTTAAAAAGGTTGCATATTGCCTTGATTTTGCCTCATTCCACGACGGTTATGGTCATAACCGTCGTTGTATATGTAAGAAACAACAACGGTTCCCTTTTCAACCGTCGTGGTTTCTGATTTATAACGACGGTTGTGAAACGTCGTCAAAAATTCAGTTTTTTACGACGCCTGAATCCATGACGGTTGTTCAACCGTCGTAAAAAGCCTATTTTAACCGTCGTAAAAGACCCTTTTTGCACTAGTGTAAACTTGTATGCAGGACAATAATTTTTTGGTTCTAAAGTAGAGTCATAAATATATGGACAAAACTTATATCCACTTCCCTAGGTTCAGTCTATCCTGTTTTCCAATCAAAACTTGCCACCTGGATATTATTTTTCTATTTCAGCAATTCTAAAATTACTAAACAGACGTTACCTAGCAACAATGGGTTTTTACTTTTTACCTAGCCCACTTTGTAAACATTTCCATGATAGGTGGGTGTTTCTATCTTTGGTGTATTAAAGGGACGTTAAAATGAACTATTGAATGTTAAGTATAACTCTTATGTGATGAAAAAATATGTAGGCGTTATAAAGCTAAATAATGCTTTAGGAGATGATACCATTGGCATAGATCTTGATCTAAATTGTTTTCCTGAAAATTTATTTTTGATATAACACTATGGTTTTATTTAATCTATGTAGCCAAACCACACTTACTAGAATAAGGCATGGTTGTTGTAATGATCATATGATATTCTGTTAAAATTTTCATAATTGCATAGTTTGATTGACTTTTATAGAATCCAATAGTCTTTGCATAATTTAAAATGTAATGAGATCTTTGAAATGCCAAGATATTATTGTTACGTCTTAATTACCAATTGACATATAAGCATTATGTTATCTTTAGAAATGAAATCTTGATGCTAAGATACCTTACTGTATTTGCATGAAACTACATACAAATCCCTTATGGTGTTTTTGGAGCCCATTAAACTTAGCTTGGTGAACTAGGTCTGTAATTTGTCTTAATTAATAAACCAAATATTTAGCAAACTAGGTGAGAGCAAGTCAAGATTCTAGCATCGGTATTTTGCTTTTCTGAACAACTCTGGAGATTTTCCTCCTAATATTTCTTCAATGCTCCCACTACAAGAAATCTATCTTTTAATGACAAAATTTTAGTGATGAAAATAAAAATTGTCACTAATAATATATTATTTGTGATTAATTTTTATTTTGTCACTAATGTTATTCATAATTGTAACCAAATTATATATCGTCACTACAATTTTATTAATAGTGACGAAAATGTGCAAGCCACAATTAATTCGTCACTAACATGAAATATTGATGACAAACTTGGATGACATATTACAATATTTAGTTGATGTAAAACTCATTAAACATCTAAAAAGTAATTGTGATAAAAAATTGACTTTGTTATCAATATAATATTATATTATTGATGATTCATAAAGTAGTCATTCATTTTTTATTATTAATGACAAAGTTTTTGTCACTAATAATTTGGAATATTTATGTCTAAAATTATTTATAACTAAAATTTAATATCATTATAATGATGACAAAATATATTTCTATTATATTGGTAACAATTATAAAACAGTCATTTACTTTATATTACTAGTGACAAATTATTCGTCATTATTGATTTGGAGTATTTATGTCTAGTAATTCCTCACAAATGTCTAATATTAGTATATGAGTTTAATATATATACACTGTCAGTGTAAAGAAATTTTACACAGACATCCAATGATGTGCTGCCACATCATTTACTGAATTTAATAACACATGAGGTGTCATATTCATTAAATGATATGGCGGCACACAATTGGATGTCTGTGTAAAACTTCTTTACACTGACAGTGTATACTAATTAAATCCTTAGTATATTAGTGATGAAATATAATTTCATCACATTAGTGGACATTACAAATTAGTCATTAACTTTATATTATTAGTGATAAATTATTTGTCATGGGAGATTCCAAACATCTATAGTTTGTAATCATAAATATTTAATATTAGTATATTAGTGTCATACTAAAATACATGAATTTTTTTAATGAAAAACACTTACATTTTTAATAATTTTATATTACAATATTTACAAGCCATGTATTTTCTCATGTTTTTTTCAAAAAATAAATATAAAATAATATTTCAAAATGTGTGAAGCAGTGTTATTAAAACTGTACCGGACCAATCAGTTCAACCGGAAAACTGGTCCGATTCGGTAATTTGATCGTTTGTGCTTGTAAACCGATGCAAAAAACTGGTCCGATTCGGTAATTTGATCGTTTGTGCTTGTAAACCGATGCAAACTGGCCAGAACCGGAGCAAACAGGTCAGAACCGGCCGGATCTAATGGGTGAGGCAACAGGCGAGTCACACAGTTTGGAGTTATTTAAAAAAAAATATGTAAAGTGGCTTACGCAAGAATCGAACCTTCTACCCCTTGCATGAACAACCACCACTACATCCACTAAGCTACAATAATTGTTTGGTTTATATGGTGCACGTTTTTATATATGTAACAAGTCTAATACAAATTGGCATAATGGTGCATAATATTCAATTGCAAATTGAATTGCAATCTCAACGTGAACTAATTGATGCTCAAAAGCTAGATTTTGAAAATCAAAAAGAGCAAATGAAGCAAAATCTTGAAAAGGCGGTGAAACGTCAATTTGCTGCTTTATTAGGGGGATTATCACTTGGCTCTCCATCTAGTGGCTTGAGTACTCCAATTAATGAAGTAAGTTTTTTTGTTATTGTTTATTAACATTTCTTTCATATATTATTACATAGATATATTTCTAAAGAATTATTAATCCTTTTTTTATTAATATTTATTGTTTCTCTTCTTTTATTTATTTGCAGGATCAAAGTCCATGAAGCTACTTGTAGCCATTACTTTAGGATGTTTTTTATTTTTAGACTTATAAAATACTTGTGGTTTATAGTGGTTTTATTTTGGATTTAGAGTATTATTGAATATTTATTGTGTTTATTGTTATCGTGGAACATGTAATGGATAATTTATATTTTAATATTATATTTGAATTACTTAAATATTTATTTATTTTAATTTATATTCATTTAACATTCAAAAAATTGTACCTAAATAATGAATAGTTATAATATTTAGAAGTAATTTAGAGATAATTATACACTCTATTTTTAAATAATTTAGTAATAAACAGTTAATAATAAAAGTAATTAGTAATTGTGACCAAATGTTTGACATTAATAGTTATGATAATAGTTATTATAAACTCCTAACAGTGACGATTAAATTATCATTATTGTCATGTGTATGTGTGGCATCTCATTTTCGTCACTATTATGTACAAATATTAATGATGATATTTTTGTCATAATAAGTATCATGTTTAGTGACATGTAAAATATCGTCACTAATACATTAGTGACTTTAGTATCAACGACGATTAGTGACAAATGAAAATATTGTCACAAGGTATTAGTAGTGATGATTTTTTAACTTTTAATGACGAACATTGATATCATAGAAAATAACTTTTCTTGTAGTGTCCGTATATTCTTGGTAGAGGCACTTGTTAAGGTTTAATCATCTAACACCATGTGATTGAACCGATAATAATTAAATAATATTTTTTAATATTATATAATATTAAAAAAATATGATCTTCATAAATAAAGGTAAATAAATGAAAAATTAAATAAATAATATAATAATGACTATTAGTTGATAATAAATAACAAATAGTATTATATTATAATAATAATAGTAATTAGATTTTTTATTATAAAAATAGACAAACATGATATAAAATATAAGAGATAGAAAACAAAATTTATAATAATCAAATATACATAAGAAAAATTAATTGAATCGGACCAGCCTCATGGACTTATGGGTACTTGCTAGCTAATTATGAGAACTTACATCCTTTACAATATTTATTTTTCTTGGATTCATGGGTATTAATTGCTATTAAATTATGAGAACTTACATCCATTACACTATTTATTTTTCTTTTGAGATTTTGTCACATCCATGAGTCTACCAGTTTTTCAGAACTGGATCGGACTGGTCTCATGGAATTGTGGATGTAACAACTGACTAGATCTCAAAGAAAAATTAAATAGCGGGATGAGTGCAAGTTCACTTAATTAGCTTGTAATAACTTTTTATCTCATTTATCCTTTTTTAATTGATTTTTCTTATAATGTATATTTGATTATTATAAGTTTTATTTTCTATTTCTTATTTTTAATATTTGTCTATTATTTTTAAGCATTATGTATTGATAGAATATCTAATTACTATTATTAGAATATAATACTATTTGTTATTTATTTTTATTATTATATTATTTATTTATTTTTTCAGTTATTTACTTATTGTTATGAAGATTATATTTTTTTAATATTAAGTATTATATAAAAATATATTATTTAATTATTATTGATTCAATCCCGGTTCAATCACAATTGAACCTTATATCAGTGTTTCTATAAATTTAACAACTAGTTCGATTTTTAAAACACTAGTTAAAATTTCTTCTTCCTTTTCTTTTTAATATGTAGAACAAAAGAATTTTAAGAATTTTAACCCCTTGAAATTTTGAGTGTTTAGTGCTTTTAAGTATACAGGGGGAGGGGGTAATTGGGTTAAGTTGGAAAAATTTTTCCGTATACTTAGTAGGTATTACCCCACTATAATTTTGACACCCACCCATGCATGTTTCGTTTTTCCTATTTTAAAATATTTTAAAATTGAAATAAAAAAAATTCTAAACACAAACTAGTAATAGGAGTACTGAAAATTTACTCATTAAGTTGGTATTGTAAATATCAACGGTTTGATTATTTGTTTTGGTGGATCAATTGTCCTTGCGCAAGAATTGTATAATGGACCATTGTGGCATCTTCCCTTTAATGGATGAGTTTACATGTGGTTAATGGTCAAATGTTGAATTCATATTTGGCGTGCTATGTATTGAATCCGATGTTGGTACGAATAAAATGGATTTCACTGTTCTAAAAGTTTTTGTCTGCAATCACCTGTCGGAATTCATGTCATGAGTGGATTTTGGGTTATCTCTTTCAAAGTGGAACAAACTTGGATGCCTTCTCTGTTTTCCAATTTTAGACATGGCTATTGGATGATTTTGCGAGATGATTTGTAAATTTTAAAGGAAATGCAAGATGTTTGCATTAGACATCCATATCGTGTCCCCATATTCAAAGACTGCAATTGTATGTGAGAAAGATTCAGAACTCATTTTTCAATTAGTCGATATTTCTGGAAGTTAATTACGTAGCGAATACGGTGAACTTTTCTTGAAGGCATTGTTTTAATATGATTTTATTTCTAGTTGATTTTTTTTACTTATTTCACTTACAATATATATTTTTTTGGGTACAAAAAAGTGTAGATTGTGTTCTAAATTACTTAAACATGACTTAGGAATTACTGTTTAAGCATTTATGTGATGCAAAAGTTTTCAACGCAATACATATAAATATGATGACAATATTAATTATTATACAGTGGCATCATCAAAATTCTACTTTTATATATATATATATATATATATATATATATATTGGACTATTGGAGGGAATGAAAGGTTGAGTATAGCCATTCAACCCATTTGGGCTTGTCTAACTTACTTTTGTTTAGTCTTCATCAAAATTGCTTTTAGCACCCTATTTCTCGCACCCTATCACTGCTCTCAAAGTTTTTGTCTGCAATCACCTGTCGAAATTCATGTCATGAGTGGATTTTGGGTGATCTCTTTCAAAGTGGAACAAACTTGGATGTCTTTTCTGCTTTCCAATTTCAGACATGGTTGTTGGATGATTTTGCGAGATGATTTGTAAATTTTAAAGGAAATACAAGATGTTTGCATTAGACATCCATATCGTGTTCCCATATTCAAAGACTACAATTGTATATGAGAAAGATTCAGAACTCATTTTTCAATTAGTCGATATTTCTGGAAGTTAATTACATAGTGAATACGATGAACTTTTCTTGAAGGCAGTGTTTTGATATGATTTTATTTCTAGTTGATTTTATTTGACTTATTTCACTTACAATATATATTTTTTTGGGTACAAAAAAGTGTAGATTGTGTTCTAAATTACTCAAACATGACTTAGGAATTACTGTTTAAGCATTTATGTGATGCGAAAGTTTTCAATGCAATACATATAAATATGATGACAATATTAATTATTATACAGTGGCATCATCAAAATTCTACTTTTATATATATATTGGACTATTGGAGGGAATGAAAGGTTGGGTATAGCCTTTCAACCAATTTGGGCTTGTCTAACTTACTTTTGTTTAGTCTTCATCAAAATTGCTTTTAGCACCCTATTTCTCGCACCCTATCACTGCTCTCAAAGTTTTTGTCTGCAATCACCTGTTGAAATTCATGTCATGAGTGGATTTTGGGTGATCTCTTTCAAAGTGGAACAAACTTGGATGTCTTTTCTGTTTTCCAACTTCAGACATGGCTGTTGGATGATTTTGCGAGATGATTTGTAAATTTTAAAGGAAATGCAAGAATTTTGCATTCCATATCGTGTTCCCATATTCAAAGACTACAATTGTATGTGAGAAAGATTCAGAACTCATTTTTCAATTAGTCGATATTTATGGAAGTTAATTACATAGCGAATACGATGAACTTTTCTTGAAGGCATTGTTTTGATATGATTTTATTTCTAGTTGATTTTATTTGACTTATTTCACTTACAATATATATTTTTTTTGGGTACAAAAAAGTGTAGATTGTGTTCTAAATTACTCAAACATGACTTAGGAATTACTGTTTAAGCATTTATGTGATGCGAAAGTTTTCAACGCAATACATATAAATATGATGACAATATTAATTATTATACAGTGGCATCATCAAAATTCTACTTTTATATATATATTGGACTATTGGAGGGAATGAAAGGTTGGGTATAGCCTTTCAACCCATTTGGGCTTGTCTAACTTACTTTTGTTTAGTCTTCATCAAAATTGCTTTTAGCACCCTATTTCTGCTATTCGCACCCTATCACTGCTCTCAAAGTTTTTGTTTTGATTGCAATCACCTGTCGAAATTCATGTCATGAGTGGATTTTGGGTTATATCTTTCAAAGTGGAACAAACTTGGATGCCTTTTCTGTTTTCCAATTTCAGACATGGCTGTTGGATGATTTTACGAGATGATTTGTAAATTTTAAAGGAAATGCAAAATGTTTGCATTAGACATCCATATCGTGTTCCCATATTCAAAGACTACAATTGTATATGAGAAAGATTCGGAACTCATTTTTCAATTAGTCGATATTTCTGGAAGTTAATTACATAGTGAATACGATGAACTTTTCTTGAAGGCATTGTTTTGATATGATTTTATTTCTAGTTGATTTTATTTGACTTATTTCACTTACAATATATATTTTTTTGGGTACAAAAAAGTGTAGATTGTGTTCTAAATTACTCAAACATGACTTAGGAATTACTGTTTAAGCATTTATGTGATGCGAAAGTTTTCAATGCAATACATATAAATATGATGACAATATTAATTATTATATAGTGGCATCATCAAAATTCTACTTTTATATATATATCGGACTATTGGAGGGAATGATAGGTTGGATATAGCCTTTCAACCCATTTGGGCTTGTCTAACTTACTTTTGTTTAGTCTTCATCAAAATTGCTTTTAGCACCCTATTTCTGCTATTCGCACCCTATCACTGCTCTCAAAGTTTTTGTTTGCAATCACCTGTCGAAATTCACATGTCATGAGTGAATTTTGGGTTATATCTTTCAAAGTGGAACAAACTTGGATGCCTTTTTTATTTTCCAATTTCAGACATGGCTGTTGGATGATTTTGCGAGATGATTTGTAAATTTTAAAGGAAATGCAAGATGTTTGCATTAGACATCCATATCGTGTCCCCATATTCAAAGACTGCAATTGTATGTGAGAAAGATTCGGAACTCATTTTTCAATTAGTCGATATTTCTGGAAGTTAATTACATAGCGAATACGGTGAACTTTTCTTAAAGACATTGTTTTGATATGATTTTATTTCTAGTTGATTTTATTTGACTTATTTCACTTACAATATATATTTTTTTGGGTACAAAAAGTGTAGATTGTGTTCTAAATTGCTCAAATATGACTTAGGAATTACTGTTTAACCATTTACTCTTCATCAAAATTGCTTTTAGCACCCTATTTCTGCTATTCGCACCCTTCTCCATACCTAAACTACCCCTGCCCCTCCCTACCTCCACTCATCCCCATGGCTACCACCCTTCGATCCCCTTCGTCCCTTCTCTTCGCCCACACCCCACTCCTCCCCAACGTCCCCCTTACCCCACCCCTTTTTCCTTCCCCAGCGTTCCCACCCCCGCCCATTTTCCTTTCCCTTTCCCTCCCTTTTCCCAATGTGCCCACCCCCACCCCCACCCCACCCCTTTCCCCCGCCTTCTCCCCTTCCCCAATGTCCCCACCACGTCCCTCATCCCCTAGTCCCCACCATTTCTCCCTTCCCTAACGTCCTCATCCCTACCCCTATATCTTTTATTTTTTTATGTATTTGGGTTCTCTAAGTCTGTTGCTAAGAAAATATTATTTTAAAAAAATTACACTTTTGGAAGTAAAGTTTTGAAAGTTTCCAAAAGTTTACTTTCTGAAAGTTATATTTCCGGAATTTACATCTGGAAATTTAAATTTTTTTAAAAAATTAATTTCAGAAGTAACTTTTATCATTTATCTTTCAGAAGCAGATTTCTGGAGGTCTCCGGAAATGCACTTCCGGAAGTGTACAAGGATATTTTTGGGAAAAAACTAAAAGAGAAGGGGTGTGTATAGCAAAATGGGGTGCTAAAAGTAACTCCATAAAATGTGTTTTTAACATGGATCTTTTCTCTGGACCAAAACTAAAATATGGGTCTTTTTTTGGACGGAAAAAAAACATGGGTCTCTCTCTTTATCATGTGTGCTTCACTATGCTTCCCGACCCTTCCAATTAAATTCTGAAATTGCTTCTGAAAAGATTTAATTAGGACGGGGAGGTGGAGGTAACCTAGGGATTAGCTATGATAAAGGGGAAGATAAATAAAGGGAAATTATGAGGAGGGTAAATAGAGATATGAAAGATCTGTTTCGGTAGACAATATGACAAGTATGCTACTGTTCATTACATTTTCAGCCAACTTTATACGGTTTAGAACGGAAAAAAAAAGCCCATTTCAAAAGTATTTATAAACAACTGTATTTTAGATCTTGACAAAAGAAAAAAAATCTACTTTAGATAAGCTCGATCTACAATTGCTAGATCCAGCTGATCTAAAATAGAGATGTCTTCCAGCTGATCTACAACTCTACTTTATGTTAATTTATTTCTAAATTTTCTTGTTAGGTTTATAGTTTTTAAAGTGTTTGATCTATTTCTATGTATTGGAGTTAGTGAACATACCAGTTATTTGTAAGTTTTATTTGTTAGAGCATTGCAAAATCATTCCTTGATTCAGATGTAAATGTTGTTTGATTACAATTTATTTAATCATCTTTCACAAAAAAAAGAGAAGCTATTTTAGATCATAAAAATGCTTATTAGGGGGAAAAATGGCAAATGGCTTAGTGCATTCTTACGAGCAAGGTAGCGTTATACAGAACTATGTCACTTGATTAGATTGAAAATACACTCGTCCCATTTGGTACAGAGGGAAGTACGATCTTGGTAATGTGTTACAAATTCCATGGATATATATATTGACCCATCTTGACATCTTGTAATAGTATTAGAAATTAGAATAGAATCTCTTTGGCACACATGCTCTCTCTCATCCCCGACAGTTAAGTGCTTGTCCACTTTGCCCACTTTATGGTGCCAGTCCCTGTTGACAAGTCTCATAATTTTTTGTTTGTCTCACTATAATGTTTATGTATTACCATTTTCCATTTTATCCATACAAGGATATTGTTCTGGTGGTCACTAGTCACTAACATGTTTTTGGGGTACTAAGTGGCTTGTCAATTCAATGCAAGTTTATCAAATACTCATCAAGAGGCATTACCTTACCATATATACTTTCTGAGCCGTCACTTCTAGAATCTCAGTGCTCCAACTATATCAAACCCAACTTAACAACTTGCATTGCATGCCTCATCAATATAACTTTCAGAGTTTTTTTGTTGGACACTTTACTATAGATGTAGATGTAATAATTTTGTTTTGTTCCATTTTTTTATAAAGAAATTATACTTAATTATCTACTTATGTAATTTGTATCCATCCAATTCAACCATTCTCTGTTACAAATACATTTCTTTTTAATTATCATATGTTGTTTCATTTTTTTAATTTTAAAAATGGCAATGGCAGAACCCTGAAAATCCGTGGTTATGTAACAATACATTTGCATTTACTGACTAAGGAGTGACCTCTTTCCACAATCCCATTACAAAATGCTGCAAACGCGTGAATCAATGTTGTTATTTCCATTACCATGTTTGAGCCAAGCACTCAAAAAATAACACCTATATAATTGGACCATCCAACAGTATTACCAAGGTTAATTGGAAAGCAAATCGCCTAAAATCCGATATGATAACGGTAAGTTTCTCCAAATCAATTATTATGCAATCTACAATTTATTACTTTTTTTTCGACTGTAGAGAAAATTGGCTAGCTTGCAAAAATTACTATATATGTACCATCTCTTAATATTTTGGTTGATTTAAGGGAGGGCTTTCAATAACAATTTATAATTTCCTTACTCTTCTTTTTGTACATTGTTAGTTAACACATTTATTTTACTTAATTATTACTTTCAAATTCAAAATTTCACTTGCTAATTTATATTTTAAAATTAATTTAATCACATAATAAATGAGTCTGTTTGTGGTGGACCATGGTCCACGTGGTCCATAATGTAAAAATATAGTAATTTAAATTTCTACCAGTTAAATTCAATGCTCATTTTATTAATAATTGATATTAAATCGATTTCTAGTTACTTTTTTTGAAACATTGGTTGAAAAGAATAAAAAACAAATCGAGAATACTATATATTTAATGTAAAAGTTTCATTTTCAACTTTAATTTGATATATTCTCAACGAAACTAGTATAAGTTGTATTGTAAATTCATATTTTCTCTTAAATTAAACTCAAGTAGTCATATAAAAACTAATTCATAAAAGATAAAATTATTCATTCGCCTTTTATAATCAATAAAATGTAATTTAGTTGAACTAGATGAACTAAATAAATAGATAGATAGATCACTTTTTAAAAGAAAAATTGACCGACAGTAAGTAAAACATTTATGAAAGAATATATGTTGTGAATTGGTGTAATTAAAAATGAAAGACATGATTAGGAATGGGAAAATGGTTAAGGAGTTGTGGTGGGAATTGAGAGATTGGAGAGTAGTCAAAGAAAGAAATGGAAGTGTATGACTAAACGATAATCTTTCCGTATCACAAATCAGTCAACTCAGTAGAGATTCTGTGCCCATTTATGCACTTACTGCTTAACAAATAGATGACATTCAGTCATTCAATTTTAGAGTAAACCACCACTTTAGTCCCTGAAAGTGTGGTCAACTGTCAATTTAGTCCCTGAATTAAAAAAACTGTCAATTTAGTCCCTGAAAGTGTTAAACGCCGGTCAGATTAGTCCTTTTGTTACTGTGCGTTAGTTAACAAAATGTGAAGCAAAAGGACTAAACTGATCGACGTTTAGCACTTTCAGGGACTAAATTGACAGTTTTTTCAATTCAGGGACTAAATTGACAGTTGACCACACTTTCAGGGACTAAAATGGTGGTTTACTCATCTGCAAACGCATTCTCTGGCGTTACATATATATTAGGCCAAAAAAAATTCTCACACTGATCATGGTGTGAATAGCAAATTAAAGTGGTACATCAGTCAAGATTCCTGTTAATTTGGCACTTTGGATATGTCCCATCGCTGACACTAAATAAATGGTAAAGTCAAGCCATATGTGCCACATAAAAGGTCAATGAGGGGATCGGAAGGAGACGGCAACAAATTCAATTTGACCTTAATACTTAGATACATTATATATGCATGAGAAGAGGATTGAGAAGTGCACTTCAAAATCAAAAATGTTAATTTCTATATACGTAGTAGACGTGCAAGAGATTATGTGCACAAATTTATATATATGAAACAAAACCGTATTCACCGTTCCTTTATTAATTTGGACAATAGTTAAGCTTTTTGAATTGGTCAAGCAAAACAAGCAGGTAACACTGCACTCAGCCTCCCCCATATATATCATCAAAAGCAAAATTTGTTAACAACAAGACTAACCATGATCAATAGTGATAGTGCTCATTTTACCAACGGCAATTGACGGGAGGAAAGCTACACGTATTTGAGGAGGACGGTGACCACCTAGACTATATACCTTAGAAGTAAATCAAGCAATGCATTTACGGGCGGAAGTAGGTTGAGCTAAGCTAAACTTTGCAGCGTCCAAGCCTGACCTGCATTATATTTTTGTGGCCCAAACCTGCCCTATTACCTGTCAAAGGCCATTTTTTTAGGCCTGACTTGGCCTGTTTCAAAGCCTCGTTTGCCCTATTAGCTTGTTTAAAAGTTCATCTCATATTATGACCTTTAAATAGATTAATAAATCTATCTCTAAATAAGTTTGTGCGCTTACAAACTAATACTTACTTCTTTATAATGTAAATATGTCACTAACATATACGTTTAGATAGGAAAATAAGTCTATCTCTAAATAGACCAACAAAAGAATTTAAAAAATTATATATTATTATACTATTTATTATATATAAAGTATTTATATGTTTATTAAAAATAATATTATTTAGAATAGGCTAGCCTGTCAAGCCAAATAGACTTTTTAAAAAGCCTAGGCCTGACCTATTTAATTAAAAAAGTTTTTCAAAAGGAGTAAACTAGCAAATCAGTCCCTGACTCTGTGGGGACCATGCAGTTTTGTCCCTGACTTTTTCAAAATAGCACTTTAGTCCCTAACTTTGTTAAAACATGCATAAAGTGCATGTTTTTCTACAAAGTGAATGACTGAAGTGCATGTTTTTTAATAAAATAAGTTTTATTAACAAAGTATGAACTAAAGTGCTATTTTAGAAAAGTCAGGGACGAAACTGCATGGTCCCCACAGAGTCAGGGACTCATTTGTTAGTTTACTCTTTTCAAAAACTTATACCTGTCTTTTTATTAAACGAGCCGAGTCAAACTAAGCCTTAAGTAGGCTAGGCCGTAGGCCCTGTCGAGCAGCCTGGCCTATTTCTACCTCTAAATGCATTGCACCCAACAAAGAGGACATTGTGAATTGTAAATCTGCTCCTATATTTAATGGTAATATGAATATATAATGAAACTAAGTTGCTTCATTGTTTTGTTCTCTAGAAAAATACTTAATATAGAACTGTTTACGTTTAGAAAATATTTTTTAAGATATTTTTTTTATTTTTTAATTTAAATTGTAAAAAAAATGTTAATTTATTTATTTTTTATTGTCTATTTTTAAAAGTTTTATATAAGAAATCGAGAAATTAATACAAAGTTATTGTTTTTACTATTGTCTGAACGGAACTTTGAAAATAGGAAATAAAATAAAAACAGTGTGATATTTATATAACTAAAATTGAAAGTAGTTTTATAATTAAAACTAAAAACAGAAAATGTTTTCTAAAAGTAAACCATCCTAAATTTTTTATTATATGATCTTGATACTTAAGGGAAAGTTTTACTGCACAATTATAAAAATTATCATGCTATACAAGATTGGGAAAGTTTTACTGCACAATTAAGAATCCCAAATGTTTGATTTCCCCGCTAAGAATCGCAAGAGCTTTAAACTTTCTGCTCGATGATGACACTGAAAATTTCTTTGGTAACTAGCTATCCAGGATTTTTCAACATCTCTTTTCTTTTGGATTCAGAGAATTTTTCAGATCCAGGAGTTAAATCTACAAGTTCAAGTGTTGCTTTTACTCAGGAGCAATATGAAAGCTTGCTAAACCTTCTACAACAGTCTAAACCAGTCACACATATATTGTTAACTCTGTAGCCTATAACATAACCAATACACCATATTCTTGTCAACCATCTCAAGGTAAAATCTCTAACCAGTGGCTTTTAGATACAGGAGCAACTGATCACATTACCTTTGATCTAAAAAATCTTACAACATATCATATAATACCACCAACCCATTTTCATTACACTACCTAATGGCTATCAAGATACTACTTCAATTTCTTGTTCAGTGAAATATTTCCTCTTCCCTTACCCTCCATAATGTTTTTTGTTCCCTGATTTCGTGTCAATCCCATTTCTAGTACGTGGAGGATTATTAGTTCAATTGAACTGCAAAATGGGCTCTTTATCATTATAAAACAAGCTTTGGTCTCTTCTATATATGCATCTGTTTCTAATTTCTCAATTTGGCATTATAGGCTCTAACACCTTTTTTCATCCAACCTGAGACTTATTTCCTCCCAATTTTCTTTTATACCATTTTTTGTATCATTCTTCATGTGACATTATCCACTTTGCTAAACAACACAAATTGGCTTTTGTAACAGTACTACTAAATCAAATAAAGCTTTTGAGTTGTTACATTCTGATGTGTGGGGATCATATTCAGTTTCTTTCGTTTTTGGTCATAAATATTTTTTAACATTGGTGGATGACTTATCTAGGTTCACATGGATTATTTTTGTTGAAAACTAAAGATGAAACTATGAAACATTTGATTAATTTCATTTCTTTCAGTGAAACACAGTTTCATACTACACTAAAATGCCTTAGAACTGATAACGGTACTGAATTTTGCATAAGTGATTTTCATTCTTCAAAAGCAATTCTACATCATAAGTCATGTGTTGAAACACCACAGCAAAATGGTATTGTAGATCGGAAACATCAACACATTCTTAATGTAACTCGAGCTTTGTTTTATCAAGCTTACTTACCACATAATTTTTGGAATTTTGTTGTACAACATGTTGTTCATATTATAAATAGACTTTACACACCATTGCTTAAGAATAAGTGTCCTTATAAATTTCTATATAGTGAAGCACCAAATTTCTTAAATCCCAAAACCTTTGGCTATCTTAGTTATGCAAGTACTTTACAATCACATAGGACTAAGTTTCTTCTAAGAGCTGCAAAGGCATTTTCTAGGTTACAAAGATGGAGTCAAAGGTAATATTGTTTATGATTTAAATTCCCATAAATTTTTAATTTCCAGGAATGTTATTTTTTTATGAGACTGTGTTTCCCTTTCAACAACTAATTCAGGTTCCTTAATTAATGATTCCACCACTCCTTACAATTCATGTACTAATTGAGATTTAGTTACAAATATTCTCCCTCTTCTATTCTTTCCGACATTATTTCAATTCTTGAAACTCTCCCTCCCACACTTATTGTACCAGCTACTAACACTCCACAACTTTCACAAGTTCCCCAAGTTCCAACCAGACACTCAAGCAGAATAAAAAGTAGACCAAGCTATCTTTCGGATTATCATGTTAGCCTTACTGCAGTTAGCTCTTCTAATTCATCCTCAGGTACTTTTTCTTATCCCTTTTCTCCTGTTCTTTCTTATGATCATTGTTCCTCTTCCCATAAACACTTTTGACTGTCACTAAGTGCTATGTACCACTGAACCAAAAGCATACCTATAAGCATCTAAATCTGAGTGTTGGAAAAAAGGCTATGCATGCTAAATTAGCTGCTCTTGAGCATAATCAAATTTGGTCCTTGGTGGATTTACCCCCTAGAAAACCCTATTGGCTGTAAGTGAGTTTATAAAATCAAGAGACATGTTGTTGGCAGTGTAGAAAGGTATAAAGAAAGGCATGTTGCTAAGGGCTATACACAGATGGAAGATGTAGATTATTTTGATAATTTTTCAGTAGTTGCTAAGCTTACTATAATAAGGGTTCCTCTAGCTCTAGCTGCCATCAAGGGTTGGTTCTTGGAGTAGTTAGACGTTAATAATGCTTTTCTTCATGGTCATCTTGATGAAGAAGTGTATATGTCTCCTCCAGTTGGCCTAGAATGTTTTGATCCCAATAAAGTGTGTAAACTTCACAAGTTTCTATATGGATTGAAACAGGCTAATAGACAGTGGTTTTCTAAAATTTCTACAACACTTCTTTCACTTAAGTATATCTAATCAGCTACTGCTCACTCTCTCTTTGTCAAGAATTCTTCTAACTCCTTTACTTCCCTTCTAGTCTATGTTGATGACATTGTGTTGGCAGGCAATGGTTTGGCTGAAGTTCATATAATCAAAGCTTTCTTGGATGCTAAATTTAAAATCAAGGATCTTGGTCAATTTAAGTTCTTCTTGGGTCTTGAGATTACAAGATCTAATTCTGGGATTATCATTAATCAAAGGAAATACACTCTTGAACTTTTGGAAGAATCTTTTCATCTTTTTGTTAAGCGAACTTATACTCCTTTTAACCTATCACAGAAATTAACCTATGATATTGGGACCCCTTATTCAGATGCATGTTCTTATAGAAACTTTTTTGGTGAGCTTCTCTACTTGAAAACTACTCGACCTGATATTTCCCTCTCTATTCAGCAGCTTAGTTCAGTTTATGTCTAATCCCTTGGAGCCTCACTTTCAGGCAGCTACTCGAGTGCTAAGGTATCTCAAGTCTTCTCAATGTTGAGTCTCAAAATATTATTAAAAGGTTAATAATGTTTTAAGTCTCATAACCCTAAGTTTTAGTGAATAACAAATTTAGTTAACATCATTATGAGAAAGAACAGTTTCTGCTAAAGATAATTTTTCATGTTTCAGAAGGTATCTGATGAAGCAATCCTCTGGTGTGGTATAACCCTCTGAAGTGGTGAAACCTGTTGAAGTATAGGAACTTGCTGAGAGATCAAGACTTACTGAAGTCAAAGAACCTCCTGAAGTTGTGAGACGTCGTACTGAGCCTGTACTTTTTGAAAAAGAACTTTCCTGCTTATTCTCCTTGAAAACTCAAGTCAATCGTAGCTGTCACAGTTGCTTGTGCTTCTCATTCTTTTGAAAAGTCAGAACACTTGCTTTTTGGCATATTTCAAATTTCTCTCACCAAAAAGGCAATGTCTGTTGTGAAGTACAATTTCCTCAGAAAAAGTGAAGCGTGTGCTGCTGACTCTACTGAAGGGAATCAAGCATGTGGTCAGGGTGCAACGGAATAAATGGATTCCCTCCCTTGTTATAAACGTCAATGCAAAAACACGAATTAAGGCATATAAGACATGAAATATAATGACATACCTTTTGAGGATTGTAAACGATGCAATAGCAGCCACGTCTCTAGTGGTGTCCACGCCAAAAGTCGAACTAGGAAACCCTCCTCAACTCTGCTAGTAGTGTTTAGAGAGTAAGAACGACTACTCGTGTGTATAGGGTAATGCATCTCATGCTCTATTTATAGAGTGGTGGCTAGGGTTTTACCCCTCACTCACTTATCCCTAACACATATGGGCCTGACCCATTAGGTTATAATTCTAATCAAATTAGAATTATTATCTTTTCCTAGCGGCTTGTTGTATGCGTGTAACCCAATAGGCTTTTAATATTTGGTTATGATATTAAAATAAAACCCTTTTATATTTAATATCATAAATAGTGAGCGGTATCTAGCAATACATCACTACTACCCAAATATTGAGAATGTCAACAACTTTGACTAATCCTATTTTATGATAATAATTTATATGATTTGTCCCTTTGTCCAAATATCTAATTGAACACAAGGGCATGGAATGTGTCAACCTTGTATAGTTCAATTTATGTTTTCTTGATCCCCAAGTAGACTGTACAGATAATAAACATATCATGTTTATCCTCCTGAGCATGGCCATGCATTTTGCAGTCTCACTTTATCAAGAGGCCTACAGATATAACTCCCGTTACATAGGAGGGACAAATCCCATCTAGGGCACTCACATTCCACCACATAATTTATTATATGTCCAAATACCAACTTTATTATCACTTTGTTACAGGTAATGTTTGATGATATTTAAAATACATAATTCCTTATGTAGGAATCATAGTGATTTCAGGTCAAATGACTTCATATAACATTTATCAATTTAAGAAACGTTCATGACACTTATGTAACAATCCATGCAACGTTCTTAAGGTGGGTCTGTCCGGTACGCCATTACTCTTAAAGTGTACCTATGTGAGCACATGATATCTCATATCCATGATTCGTGAGATGTGATCATCAATGAACTCACATACTAGTCTAAATGCATCTTTGTCCTAAGATGATACTTGAATAGGGACTATTTTAAGAATAGTTCTTCATAAGTTCTCACGATCAAGTCATCTACTTGATTTCTTATGAAGTTTGAGCTTACTATTCTAAGGACATTTATTATATTCTAAAAGAATGAATTGTCTTTATAAAATAATATGATACATGTGATAGATGTTTCAAAAACATATAAGTCTCTTATGCATATACCTAACATCTACTACCTACTACTGCAAGGGATCTAGGCTTTGTGTCACAACGGGAGCATTTGCATTAAATGCTATCTCACAACGAAAATCCAATGGAGCACAACGGACTGAAGTTTCTCACTCTATAAATATAAGTCTCCATGCAGAAACAAAAATAGAAGAAGAACAGAGAAAACGAACTTGCTGAAACACTGCTAAAATCTATATTCATCTGTTTCATTGATTCTATTTGTACAACTACTTCATATCCTGAGTTCTACTCAGTAATTTGTACATCTTACCCTGTTTAAGCTCTAAACTTGTGTAGTTTGAGAGTTTAAGCTTTATCCTTCAAACAATATTCTGTTTTAGCCTAAAGAGGTTGTGTCCAAATAATACTTGGGTTTATAGCCTGGAGAGGCTGTGAGTTCAAATAATACTTGGGTGGTTAGAGCCTGAAGAGGCTAGGTGTGCAAATAATACTTGTATCTGATCAGATAGTGAAAATCCAGTGGTGTGTTTGCCCTGGGACTGCACGTAGCTCACTGTGTTAGTGGGTGAACCAAGATAAATTGCTTGGCTAAGTTTTCTCAAACCCTTATCTCTTTATTTTCAGTTTTTAACTAACAAATGAGGGTTCTGAAAAGTGACATTATAATTCTCCACAACAAAACAACTTTGCCTTTCACGTAAAACTATTTCAAAAGTTATTTTATTAAACCTGCTGAAGCACTTTAGCAAGTCTCTGAAAAATCATTTTTCAGCAAGTTGCTCAAAACGCTTGATAAACACTTTGCTTGTTTAAAGGGTTTTCATAAAATTTGTAAAGAATTATAAAATACTATTCAACCCCCCTTCTAGTGTTTCCTGTGGTTCTAACACTCTAGGGAGGGGTCTCTTCTTTCCCTCTTATTTTGAGTTGAAATTATCTGCATTTGCAAATTCAGATTCGGCTTGTTGCCTAGACACTAGGAAATATATGTAAGAAACAAGACACGGTCTCTAGATCTTCTTCAGAGGCAGAATATAGTGCCTTAACTAGCCTTGCTTGTGAACTTAAGTGGTTACAATTTTTTTCAAGGATTTGCAGGTCCCTCTTGCTTCTCCTGCTGTTGTTTTCTGTGATAACATGTCTGCTATCTACTTAGCTCACGAGCACACTAAGCACATTGAGATTGATTTCTATGTCATTCAAGAAAAGATTAAATATGGTCTTTTCCATTTACTTTCTATTCCTTCTTCTCAACTTGCGGATGCCTTCACCAAACCCTTGCATCTCACATCCTTTGAAGCTTTTCTTTCCAAATTGGGACTTTCTGACATTCACAGTCCAACTTGAGGGGGGTATTAACACAATTAGTTAGTTATTTTCTATTAAGTTTATTGAGTTTGTTGTTATTCATTTAGATTGTATTCGGTTTGAGTTTATATATTCATACTTGTAGTTCCCTTTCATTCATTCAAAACCAATAATACAAAAAGATGATTTTTAGCTTTCGTGCTTCCTCTGAGTTTTTCTCTTATGTTTCTCACAAAACCAAGATGGAGATAATAACATTGATGAAGAAACTTGAAAGATTTTGCATATAGAGGAAACCTTGACAACAAAGAACTCCAAACAGTAAGAATAACAACGCTTTCTTTTATTCCCATGTTTGGATTTCTGTTCATGTGCCAAATTAAATGGACAAGAAATATCAAGGTCCTAACCTATGTCTGTAATAAATGAAGGAATCTTATGTCCTAAGAACGCTGGTTAAATAATCCATATATAGAATTTTATTTATAATTAAAATTCACGATATTGATTGCATTTATAATTGCTTGACACTTCAATAAAAATTTTCATTTTTGATTCCTTAACAAATACTCTAAGGACACTCGTTAGCATTTCCCATATAGAAAATCATTTTCTAACCCATTTAGTCACATACATGTAGAGTGGATTGGATATACTTAAGGATGCCTCATACCTAGAATATGATTTTGGTCTATATATAGGTTATTTCATGAAATAAAATAGCTTGTTTGGTTTATAGTTAACTCCTTTTTAAAATGTGTTTGAATAAAGTAACAATGGACTTGCGTTGGCCAAACATACGTTTAATTTTTAACTTTCCACGGTAATGTTAGGAATATATTATAAAACTATTCATGTGTCCTCCACCCAACAACTTAAGTTCTTGGGATCATTGGTTCATAACATGGTATCAGAACCTTTATGACTAAGTGGTCAAGAGTTCCATGCTTGTCGCCTTATTCCAATAAAAAGGTTAATTATATTTCAATCTGTGCATTGTCCAAGTTTCAAACTCAAAGGGCTTTTACGTGAGAGACGTGTTAGAAATATATTATAAAAACCATTCATGTGTTTTTCACACAACAACTTAAGCTCCCAGGATTCTTGTGTCCTCCACCCTACAACTTAAGTTTTTGTGATAGTTGGTTCATAAGATGTAAAACAAAAAGCTTTTTTTTTTGTTAGGGATTCCATATATCCAATGCGTGTGTTGCACATGCATGTGTATTTGATGAAAGCTAGCTGTGTAGATCATTTGATATAAACTAACCTTAACGGGTACTCCCTCCATTCCAAAACTCTTGTTGTTTTAACATACTCCTAAATTCCAAAACTCTTGTTGTTTTAGATATCCAAGAAAAATTAATTAAGATTTTTCCAACTATGCCCTTATTTAATTACTTACATCAACTAACATCTACTTCCATTATATCTCTCTTAATTATATAAGTCTTTATATTTTCAAGGCAGTTAAATGATATGAGTGGATATTAAATGAAGGGGCTACCAAGTAGGTTTTTCCCTATCGGGAAAAATTGATGTCCAAGCCGACTATTTGACATTTATATAGGAAAAAAAAGTTAAATAATGAAGAAAATGAAATTTTTTAATTTATTTATTCCACTATATTTACTCTCTGTGATTTATTTAATTATGTTGAATAAGGTCTTGTATATAATCGATCCAATAATCTAATAAAGCTTACCTTTCACCATCACTAGCACTGGAAATGCATACTTAATTGGAAGCAAAATTCTATCTAACAAAGGTAAACAAGATTTTCCATATAAAATGCGCATGTGATTCTACAAAATCAGCTGAAGTTCCTGTAATATTAAGTTCAATTCAATAGATTGACATATACCATACAGAAAAGCAGCTAAAAGTAAATCTCTTTGACTGATCTCAATTTGGAATTTATATAAACATTAAACATCATCATTGATTGTTTTTTAGAAGGAAATTAATGCCAATTATAAATTAAAATATTCTCTGCCGTGGAAATAAAAAAAATAAAGAATTTTAAAAGATTTTTTTTAATTCTGTATATATCATTTATTTTATATCAAATCTTTAAATTAAAGTGTAAAAAAATAATAATTTAAATTTACATACTGAAAGTAAAAAAATTAAACAATAATAAAAACATAAAAAAATTTCTTATGAAAATCAGTGTTTATGGCCCACAAGAAGCCTAAAAAGGTGATCTATAGCACAGTGGCACGCAAGATTGTGTGGATGATTCACGTAATCGCATTCACCTATGCGTTATCATGCGTATATAATTATCAAAGCATAATCACTTTATTGATTTTACAACACTAATCGAAGATATTGCCATACACACATGCTCAAAACTCAAAGAAAATCAACAATCTTTCAATCATATAAATCTCGCAACTCTAGTAGATTGGTTGGTGGGATTTGCCGGGATTTTCTCCTGCATCAGTCAAAGAAGATATATTTATTAAAGGGTGTGAATAGTCCTTGCATATTAATTTTAATTTTTTGTAAAAATGAAAATCATGCTGTGCATCAGAAAGAATTAACATAATTCGGAATCTTTAATTTTTCACTATAATTATATCGCACCATTTTTTTGGAGACATTTTGCCTAAACTAGTTCACCATTTTATTGTGACATCTTGTCTAAATCTTGTTAGCCCTTTAAAAGTTTGACCTAGTTAATTTGTCCACGAGTGCAAGTCAAAGTGGTACATAAATTTGAATGTGTATATAAAAATATTTGTAACATTATATATATATATATATATATATATATATGGGTGGGGATCAACTTACTCCAGGAGTAAGTTTGGGTAAAGTTACTCCGCTTAATAACTTCTTATCAACATTGAATTTCATCAATCCAACCGTCATATTAACAGTTTTCATTGAGTAGATCAAACCTACAAAATTTTATAAAATTTAAAAATCATTTGATGTTTTATCAAATCACTTCAATTTAACGAGCAATATACTTTTTAAAATATAAGTAAATGTTCACTCTAAAATTACATACCTATGAATGTCCAATTAATCTAAAATTTGGTGAGCTTAATCATCATATTGATATCAAATTAATCAACGGTTAGATTTGTTAAATTCACATTCTATAAGAAGTTATTAAGCGGAGTAACTTACCCAGACTTACTCCTGGAGTAAGTTGATCCCCACCTTATATGTGTATATATATATATTAGTTTAATATAATCAAATTCATTAAATAGTTAAGCATCAACACACTATTTATTCTCAGTATATGCAAATATATATAACTTTGAAAGCACATAAAAATTAAATTTAACACTATGATTAATTAAGCATAGAAGTGAGTGAGACCATCCACATATATTTATTAAGTTAGAGTTATTATTTGAAAGTACTTAATTACTCATATTCTATGTTAAAAAAACAATATTATACCTTTAATTTCTTCTTAAAAAATTGATATTATCATTAATTCTTAACTTATATTTTAAATTTAAATTTTAAATTGTTTAATCTAATTATTTATATCTTTTTTAAAAATAATTAAAATTTCGAAAGCATATTCTCTAATTTATATATTCTTTTAATTTAAGGTGAATTTGAAAAAAAAAATATATGCATTATATGCAATACTCACAAATAAAGTCTTTTGCACATCTCTTCCTTGCATTTACTTTAGTATAAATTTGTTCCTCACTCGAAATATAATTGAAACCAAATAGCCATGACCACAAACCAACAAGGTTGATTCAAGTGGTACATGCTTGATTCCCTTAAGCAGGGTCTCGGGTTTGAGTCTTGTGGATGGAAAAAATCCCCACTGGGAGAGCTAGCTCCACCATGATGTGGATGTTCCCGGCTCGAACAGGATTGCCTCCCGTGGAGGATATCTATGGTTAAACAAAAAAATAGCCATGACCACAAAGTTCAAAGGATCCATTTGATTTTCAAATCATGCTATCATCCATTGGAGTACCCTATATTTTAGAATTCAGTTAGATTTAATTCAATCCCAAAAGTTAACTCAAGAGATTAATAAGATTGTCACGTATTCTTCACAAGAGGCAACCTTGTTTGAGTCGGGTAGGATCTCAATGGGCGTTAAGCTCTCCCTCCTAGCTTTTAACACATCTGCATATCCATGGTACGAACTCGAGACCACTAGTTAAGCTGGAACAACCCCTTACTAGTTGATCCACATGCTTAATCGTAACTTAATACACTCCTTTGATCATGTCTTTAGATGATTAATATCTCAACACCAATCAGATACTGAAAAAGAATCAATTTAATCTAAGGTAACTAATTAAAATGTTTTGATGATGTATGATTCAAAGGGTGTTGAAATGGACCTCCACAGGTTGCACCTCTGTGGCTTGAGCTCTAATGAACCCCTTTCTTCTCAATGGATGTTGTGACACCCTTCTACCCCAATCTCTAATACAATCAATAAATCGAAATATAAAAAAAAATTGTAGCCCACAACGGGTAAAAAGGTTCACATTTCTCTCTTAAAAAATGTCATTTAACTCAAAGTCAATTCAATATAATAAAAAGTAAATTCAATGGTTTCAAAACAAATTAAAACATCAAATTATTAAATGTCAACATAAAAAATATCCATCATGGTCATGTAAGGCACTTAAAATAGTTTTCCTCAATCTTTACTCAATAACATAACAAAGGAAACCCTATTACAAATGCCATGATGTCACAAGTATCAAAGCGGAACCCCTTCAATTCAATACTCGGCACCTTGAGTACCACCTTCATCACCTATAAAATAACCACAGAGAGTACGGTGAGGAAAATAGCACATACTCATACATGCAATGCGGAAGGCTACCCTATCCTCACCCAACACATATTCATCAAATATCACATCACATAAACATCATCGTTAATATCAACTCACACTCTTTATATCCAACACATTAACTTATCATCACATATATTATCTTCCATCTTAATCCACACTCTTTACATACAACACACTAATTTCACACCGATATATAATTCACACTTCTCAAATTATCATGCATACACTCATAAAAATTTCTCATAAGTATATATTCACATTCCAACACAATCATAAAGAATGCTCTTCCTAAGGATCATGATTTGGAACTCCGCACAATAGGCGCACCTCATCAATCCTCTTAGTTGTTACCAATGGTGGCCCTACCATTAACACCCACTCTGGCCGATAGGTTGCACCCCCTCTATGGGCCCGTGCAAAGACATCTGACCCTAGGTTGCACCCCCTCTATGGGCCCGTGCAAACATTCGCCCCTAGGTTGCACCCCATCTATGGGCCCATGCATCGAATGTCCCCCATCATAGTCGTCACTCAACTTTAGGGCATATGCACACCAATTTCACATAAATATATAATTCACACTTCTCAAATCATCATGCACACACTCTTTACACATTACACATCAAATTCACATTTCAACACAATCATAAAATGCCATGTATGCTCACTCTATGCTCATGCACACAAAAACTCATCCTAAGGGTCATGATTCGGAACTCCGCACAATGAGCGCACCTCATCAATCCTCTTAGTTGTTACCAATGATGGTCCTACCGTTAACGCCCTCACTGGCCGATAGGTTACACCCCCTCTATGGGCCCGTGCAAAGACATTCGCCCCCCATCATCATCACCCCCACTCTAGGGCTAGATGACTTGCATTGTAAACACTCCCTCTCTAGAGTAAATGCATCGAATGTCCCCCATCACGGTCGTCACCCCCCACTCTAGGGCATATGCTAGCCACGGCTGGCTTATGCATCACACACATCTCATATCTCAATGTTATGCTCAATGCAATCATTATCATACCACATATTTCTCACACAATCTCTATGCACAATGCATCATCATCAATTCACATATATCTCATACAATCCCTATGCTCAATACATCAACATCAATTCACATATATCTCACACAATCATTATACTCAATACATCATCATCAATTCACATATATCTCATACAATCTATATGCTCAATACATCATCATCAATTCACATATATCTCATACAATCTCTATTACTCTATCACTTCACATCACATCACAATATTATAAACATAGAACGTCACATAAGATACTTACGCCACCATACTCATGCCACAATCAATACACTTTATACATCCAATTTATCTATCAATTCCACAAATAATTCACATAATTATCAACAAATAATTAAAGAATCACAACACCACTTAAACAACACTCTCATACTCATTTCTGGCCTAGTAATCGATTACCACACAATTGTAATCGATTACCAGAGACCGTTACTCAATTTTGGAGTCTTCAAGTTTTAAGCTTAATGACCTTGGTGCAATAATTTGGAAATATCTATAGTTTTAGGTGTCCAATTAAGATAATTCCACTTCTATTATAAAGTTAAGATTCAGGGCTTCAGTTTGATA
The DNA here is from genome assembly GCA_026901365.1 of Sesbania bispinosa. Taxonomy (NCBI): domain Eukaryota; kingdom Viridiplantae; phylum Streptophyta; class Magnoliopsida; order Fabales; family Fabaceae; genus Sesbania; species Sesbania bispinosa. The sequence continues at coordinate 427,215 of QLOH01000462.1, read as the reverse complement.
TGCTATATGATAGTATTCCGAGCTCATTTGCACCCTTAACAGACACATTCTTTTCCAGGCAAGAAAATTGTCAAGGTCTGGTAATCGATTACCAAGCAACTCAACTCTCTGGTAATCGATTATAAGCCCCTTGTAATCGATTACCAGCAACCCGAACTCACCCAACGCTGCCCAGAAAACCCTGTGATCGATTACAGACTGTTGTAATCGATTACCGGCTCGAGAACGTTGTTCTTTCAATTTTTACCCCTTTTAAACCTTCTCTTCAACCCTTACTATATTCTTAATTTTCATAACTCAATCCCACACGTTTTTACCGAACAAAATAAGTGAAATCATCAATCTTTCCTATAGTTTATCACATCTATTCAATTATGGTTCCTCATCGCTAAACCCTTATTTAACCCCATTTTCGCTATTTTCACTACCAACACCCAATTCATCAGGATCATCACATGCATAAATCAAATCAAACACATTCCAAGCACATTCACAGATAAGTTCTCAATTTTAGAATTCTTATAGGGTCTTATGGTTGCCCTCACTACCCAAGCACCCCAACACATATAAGCAACACCCTTTCCCCTTGTACCTTAGAGACGACGATCGACAATGAATGGCTGACCTCCCTTGATGATCTACCTTGCAACACCTTCTCCTTGTGGAGTCGCTTCTCTCCTCCCCTGGGGTTTGGTTATCTGGCGTTTGAAAACTAATGGGGTGAAATAGATAACCATTCCCCTATTTAAACATCTAATTGGGCTGGGCCTACTCCAACCCACCCATCCCCTTATTAATTAATTAATTAAAATGATTTCTGATTAATAATAATTAAAGATAATAATAATACTATTATTTCTTCCTTTTATTTTATTTTATTTGTCCTACAAATTTTAAGACGTTACAGATGCGATACCTACAAAAGACATTATGATACACTAGTTAGTGAGAGAAAAAATGGTGATATAATAATAGACAAGAGATATTATACCTATTGATTCTATCCCGGCCCCCTTATTGAATAGTCTCTAGGTTGTACTTTGGGAAGCTATAGTATGATCATGTTGTGTCTATTGTAAGAAATTAATGTCTCATGTGTGTGGCAAATGTATGTGGTTTAATAAATTAAATAAAAGAATATATTATTCAATTATTTGAATGAAAGGATATGACTTTTGGGAAGGAGTTGTTATGTTTTAATGAAAGGGTATATTGTTTGATGGAAACAATATATATAATGGAAGGACATGAATAGTCCCAATCTCTGCCTATCAAAGTTTGTCTCTTAAAATTACCATCAAGAATTGAAGAGTACAAGAAAGAAAAAAGGAAAGAGATAGAAAAGATTCATCTTATAAATTCTACAAGATTCAAAGGCATCATCAATCTTATCATGGATCAAGGTTAGTGTTTCTATCTAATCTTATATGTGAAAACTATGAATTCTAAGATCCTATTTGATTATTCAAATATCATGAGAGTTTACATGTGGTATCAGAGCATGTGTTTAGGATTTTATAGTTTTCCATTAATGATATTTTATCCATTAAAATTATCTTTGAATGTTCAGATATTGAAAGTTCATAAATGTTAATTCCGCTGCATGTATTTATAATCTATGATGGATTTTATTTGGATTAAAAAAAAATCTGGACATTCTGAATTTCTTCATTCTTTTAGATGTTGTGCATGAAATTGCAATTTGCATTTGAAGTGTTATAAATTCACAAATAAAGTAACTTAATTGTAAAACATTGTCATTTTATTTGAATTTAAAAAAAACGGTTAATTGTGAGAACAAGATTTGGAAGCGTGTGGCCTGTGTTCTTCCGTTCTCGCCATTATTGACCTTTCAGTGTTGATCTATGTGACTTTTACAATTAAGATATGTAAAAGTTTAATGATTTTATATAATGTATTTTAAGTTTTATATACATTGAATTGATGTATTAAAAGTTTGTATTTGTTTGGCCTGAATTTATGAGAAAGCTTAAACATGCATAAATGCTTTAAATTTCAATTGTATTATTATGATGATAGTATTATTATTAATCGAAATTCATATTAAGCCAATTATGTATGTTTATAAATTATATATTTGGAATTAATTGTATGATAGATTTGTTAGTCACCAAAGTTGTCAAATCTTTAAGTTTGTTTAATTCCAAAATTAATAGTAACTTCTTTCAATTACTCATAAAATAATGGATGCTAAAATATGATTTTTGATTTATGGGTATATTGAAGTTCATTATTATAAGTCAGTTAAGGATCGCCCAAAGGTTGATTATTTGTTCTTATAATTAATGAGCATAAATGTTGGTAGTGTAAATGCATTATTAGTTATATTTATATATCCAAAGATAATAAATATTTCTAATTAACGCATATATCATTGCCAAATTATGTTAACATTTTTTTATCATCATTATGTCAAGTATGGTATATTGATGGATTGCCCAAAGGTGAACATCAGTATGTATTGTATGAAGTTATGTTCTGAATTTATTTAGCATGTGTTAGTATGTAACTCAAAGCATTGATATTTTAAAATCTTTATTGTTTGCAGTACCTTTTGCTTTGCATTCGCATTTCTCATCTGTTTCAATTTTTAATGGACTTAATTTCTCTAAATGGAGTGAACAAATTCAATTTTACCTTGGGGTAATGGATTTGGATTTGGCTCTTCGTGAAGAGAAACCAAGTGCTATTACTGATTTAAGCACTGAGGAAGAGAAAGTTCATTTTAAAAATTGGGAAAGACAAAACAGATTGAGTCTGATGTATATGCGGATGAGTATTGCTGATAACATTAAGTCCGCTCTTCCTAAAACTGAAAGTGCAAAAGAAATGATGAAGTTTGTGGAAGAGCGCTCCCAAACTGCTGATAAGTCTCTTGTCGGGACATTAATGAGTACCTTAACCACCATGAAATTTGATGGTTCTCGTACTATGCATGAACATGTTACCGAAATGGTAAACATTGCAGCAAAACTTAAGTCATTGGGAATGAATGTGGATGAAAATTTCCTTGTGCAATTCATATTGAATTCATTACCATCTGAGTATGGTCCTTTCCAAATGAACTATAATACCATGAAAGATAAATGGAATGTGCATGAATTGCATAGTATGTTGGTTCAAGAGGAAACCAGACTTAAGAATCAAGGAAATCATTCCATTAATTATGTTAATCATCAAGGAGCTAGAAAGAAATTTGGCAAGAAACATGACAAGAAAGGGAAGGGACTCCTAAAGATCAATGAGGCCTCTTCTTCTCAAACCACAAAAAGGAACATCAAGGAAACAGATGTAATTTCTGTAGAAACACTGGGCATTTCCAAAAGGATTGTCCAAAACGTAAGGCTTGGTTCGAAAAGAAAGGTAAGCCTAGTGCTTATGTATGTTTTGAATCAAATTTAGCTGAAGTTCCTTATAATACTTGGTGGATTGATTCTGGATGTACAACTCATGTTTCTAATACGATGCAGGGATTCCTTACGACCCGAACCACAAAGCCAAATGAAAAGTTTGTCTTTATGGGCAATAGAGTGAAGGTTCCAGTGGAAGCAGTCGGGACTTATCGTTTAATCCTCGACACTGGACATCATTTAGATTTATTTGAAACTCTTTATGTACCTAGTATTTCCAGGAATTTAGTTTCTTTATCTAAACTTGATGTTAATGGATACTCTATTAAATTTGGTAATGGATGTTTCAGTTTGTATAAACATACCCATTTAATTGGTAGTGGTATATTATGTGATGGATTATATAAGTTAAATCTTGATAATCTTTTTGCCGAAACACTTTTGACCTTGCATCATAATATTGGCACTAAACGTGGTTTAGATGAAGAACATTCTGCTTACTTGTGGCATAAACGTTTAGGACATGTTTCTAAGGAAAGATTACAAAGATTAGTGAAGAATGAAATCCTTTCGGATTTAGATTTCACTGATATGAATGTATGTGTGGATTGTATTAAAGGTAAACAAACAAAACACACAAAGAAAGGAGCCACGAGAAGTAGCCAGCTTCTTGAAATTATACACACCGATATTTGTGGACCTTTTGATGTGAACTCTTTCAATAAAGAGAAATACTTTATCACCTTCATCGATGATTATTCACGTTATGGTCATGTCTATTTGCTACATAATAAATCTCAAGCTATAAACGCCTTAGAGATTTACATTGAAGAAGTAGAAAGACAATTAGACAGAAAGGTGAAAATTATCAGATCTGATCGGGGTGGTGAGTATTATGGAAGGTATGATGAAAGAGGACAACATCCTGGTCCCTTTGCTAAATTCCTTGAAAAACGTGGCATATGTGCGCAATACACAATGCCAGGTACACCGCAGCAAAACGGTGTATCAGAAAGGCTAATAGAACCTTGTTGGATATGGTTAGGAGTATGTTAAGTAACTCTTCTTTACCTATTTCATTGTGGACTTATGCTCTAAAAACTGCCATGTATTTATTGAATAGGGTTCCTAGTAAGGCAGTTCCAAAGACTCCCTTTGAACTGTGGACTGGAAGGAAACCTAGTTTAAGGCACCTACATGTTTGGGGGTGTCCGGCAGAAATTAGATTTTATAATCCACAAGAAAAGAAATTGGATGCTAGGACGATCAGTGGATATTTCATTGGTTATCCAGAAAAGTCAAAAGGGTATAGATTTTACTGTCCAAACCATACTACAAGGATTATTGAATCTGGGAATGCTAGGTTCATTGAAAATGGTGGAGTTAGTGGGAGTGAAACACCACGCAAAGTGGAGATTCAAGAAATGAGAGTGCAAGTTCCATTAACTTGTATCTCTAATAAAGTTGTTGTTCCTCAAGTTATTGAGCCAATTAATAACCATGAAGAACAACAAATTAATGATCCCATTACTCACAATGAGGTAGAAGTAAATGAACCTATAGTAGAAGAACCACAACAAATAGCATTAAGAAGATCACAAAGAGAAAGACGATCTGCTATTTCTGATGATTATGTGGTTTATCTACAAGAGTTAGAAAATGACTTAGGAATTGAAAATGACCCGGTTACATTTTCACAAGCCATGAATGGCGATAATGCTGAGAAATGGTTAGATGCCATGAAAGATGAGTTAAAATCTATGGAACAGAATGGGGTTTGGGACCTTGTTGAGTTACCAGAAGGTTGTAAGAGAGTTGGTTGCAAGTGGGTCTTTAAGACCAAACGTGACTCTCATGGTAACTTAGAACGTTACAAGGCTAGACTAGTTGCCAAGGGATTTACTCAAAAGGATGGCATTGATTATAAGGAGACATTTTCACCAGTCTCTAAGAAAGATTCTCTCAGAATTATCATGGCATTAGTGGCTCATTATGATTTGGAGTTACACCAAATGGATGTGAAAACCGCCTTTCTAAATGGGGATTTAGAGGAAGATGTGTATATGGATCAACCAATGGGATTCATAGAAAAAGGAAAAGAACACATGGTGTGTAAACTTAAGAAATCAATATACGGACTTAAGCAAGCTTCCAGACAGTGGTATCTCAAGTTCAATGATACCATTGTGTCCCTTGGATTTAAGGAAAACACTGTTGATCGGTGTATATATCTAAAGGTTAGTGGGAGTAAGTTCATTTTTCTAGTTCTGTATGTTGATGACATCTTGCTTGCAACTAATGATCTTGGTCTTTTAAATGAGACTAAGAAGTTTCTCTCTAGAAATTTTGAAATGAAAGATATGGGTGAGGCAAGTTGTGTGATTGGAATAGAAATATTCTGGGATAGGTCACAAGGATTGCTAGGCTTGTCTCAGAAAGCATATATTAATAAAATTTTAAAGAGATTCAGAATGGATAAATGTTCGGCATCTCCTGTTCCAATTCAGAAAGGAGACAAATTTAGTCTCATGCAATGTCCAAAGAATGATTTGGAACGAAAAGAAATGGAAGAAATTCCTTATGCATCTATAGTTGGGAGCTTAATGTATGCTCAGACTTGTACGAGACCAGATATTAGCTTTGCAGTTGGGATGTTGGGAAGATACCAGAGTAATCATGGTATGAACCATTGGAAAGCTGCAAAGAAAGTTCTGAGATATTTGCAAGGTACAAAAGCTCACATGCTTACTTATAGGAGATCCAATCATCTTGAGGTGGTTGGATACTCAGATTCAGACTTTGCCGGATGTGTGGATACAAGAAAGTCTACATTCGGTTATTTGTTTATGTTAGCTGGAGGAGCTATCTCATGGAAAAGTGCGAAGCAGTCGGTCATTGCTGCATCCACTATGGAAGCTGAATTTGTGGCATGCTTTGAGGCCATGGTTCAGGCTAAGTGGCTACGGAATTTTATTTTAGGACTTGGTGTAGTCGACAGTATTGCCAAGCCGCTGAAAATTTATTGTGATAATTCCGCAGCAGTCTTCTTTTCTAAAAACGACAAGTATTCTAAAGGTGCTAAACATATGGAATTGAAATACTTTGCCGTTAAAGAAGAGGATCATAAACATAGAGTGTCAATAGAACACATTAGCACTAATCTTATGATTGCAGACCCTTTAACAAAAGGGTTACCGCCCAAGACATTTACTGGTCATGTTGTGAATATGGGCATTATGTTAGCTAGCGAATGTTGAAAGATATTGCAATGTCTTGTATGTTTGACACTCTGAGCTCACTAATGAATAAGTTTCTGAATGATTTCTGTTTTCAAACTTATGTGCACATGTATGAATGTTAATATTGAAAACAGTTTATGTCTTTGAAATTGACATTATTGTTAGACAAATTATGTACTTCCTATTAAAGTGTCATGTTTGGAAGAAGGCTAATATAGTAGTACATGGAAGGGACTATGTCGAATAAGTGATGTACAACCGTCATGACTCTTATTAGTTCTTGTTCTTAATTATGACTTATGATGTTATAAATGTATGATACATTTATTCTTGTTAATGCGCATTATGATTGATACTTTATTAAACTATGAAGTTATGTTTTGTCACATGAGCCAAGTGGGAGAATGTAAGAAATTAATGTCTCATGTGTGTGGCAAATGTATGTGGTTTAATAAATTAAATAAAAGAATATATTATTCAATTATTTGAATGAAAGGATATGACTTTTGGGAAGAAGTTGTTATGTTTTAATGAAAGGGTATATTGTTTGATGGAAACAATATATATAATGGAAGGACATGAATAGTCCCAATCTCTGCCTATCAAAGTTTGTCTCTTAAAATTACCATCAAGAATTGAAGAGTACAAGAAAGAAAAAAGGAAAGAGATAGAAAAGATTCATCTTATAAATTCTACAAGATTCAAAGGCATCATCAATCTTATCATGGATCAAGGTTAGTGTTTCTATCTAATCTTATATGTGAAAACTATGAATTTTAAGATCTTATTTGATTATTCAAATATCATGAGAGTTTACATCTATCAGCTATTGTGATTAAATCAACACATTTATGAGAACTTAGGTATTTAGGCACTTGTTTGGTTTAGAATTTAGGTCAAGTTTTGGCCATGTCCATTATCTAGAACATAAAAATGTAGGAAAAAGTGATAATTAAATTATATATATATATATATGATTTAGTGGATATATATTGTTAATATAATTTTTTTTTACATTATCTTTCAATAATATATTCTCATATGTATCATATATTAAGTTTAATAAGACATTATTGTTATATTCATTAAATGAACATCTAAGAGTTTTTAAGTTTAAACAGCAATATATCACTTCTTGGTGTAAACGTTCATTCTTTTTGTCTTTTAGCACATAATGGGGAATCCAAAATAAAAGGTAGATATATAGCATGATTATAAATGACTTTCTGTTTCGGTATAACCAATTTTATAGTTTAAATTAAATCTCCATAAATAATTGTTCTAAGCATGTTTAAAGACAAATCGGTCGAATGAGATCGACTTAGATAATAATGGTCATCCACTGATTCAAGTTTAATTTGTTATATTTGATGAAATTCTTTTGCTATACAGAAAGAGATGATTCTTCCTTGTACGTTTCTTTTAGAAAAAAAAAATCATATTTCACTAAAAAAATCTCAAGAACAAGTGGGAATTCATATTTTGCTCCACTCGATTATTCACATTTCATGATTGAAATGATATCTCAGAGTCGTGGGTGCTATTAATTACATAATCGAAATCTCGAAGTCATTAAAGAATATTTTATAGTTTTACATTGAACTATCAAGCTATATCTACCGTTGGAAGCTAGTTAGTTATTAGTTAATTACATTTTGTATTGTAATGTTGTACATTGGTTCCATTATTAATCCATTACTCCAATTGAAACATAACCCTTATTTTGTCTTATAATATATTGCTTAATTATGGGTTCATTTCAGCTAGAAAGAAACAAAAATAAAAGTCTGGTAGTATGATTATAAATAAATGATCACTTTCTGTTTCCGTATGAAGCATAAACCAAAATTATAGTTTAAATTAAATAAATCACCATATTATATATGATTGTCCTAAGCATGTTTAAGGTAGGGACTATATATATATATATATATATATATGTTGAAAAAGAATTCGGTCGAAGGAGGCATCGATTAGATAATAATGGTCATCCAACTAATCACGCAAGCATGTAACTAAGGAAAGAAAGTTCGGATTTGAATATATTCTGATCAGAAAAAACAATGTGTGGGCATGTGGATCAATTTGTTTTCTTTGTCCTTTTGAACTGTGAGGCACTTGTTGGTCAGTTCAGAAGGATACATATTATTTATTTAGTGATTTTCTTAAGCTTATGGGAGGAAGAAGATGTGGTGGTGGGGCTCATAGTTATGGTGGAGCATGATTACTTGATATCTATATGAGCAATTTGATCATAAACAATTCATATTAAACCAATATTAATAATTAAAAGTAGAGACTTATCAACTTCCTTTGACTCCACAAGCCCTCTATTTAAAAAGAGCCGAATAATGCTAGTGTCAAACTTGCCTAATATAATTACATGAAGGCATCCAAGTTAAGTGGCATGGCCTGTAAGAATATAGAAATTAAATTTGAAGATGTCCTTCTTCAGGTGTCAATATTATTATCAGGGCAAAACTTTCCTTCCAAGATGACCAAATTAAACTTAATAAATGTTTTTAAATATCTAAGTAAAATAGTAAATTGTACCATATATTAAAATTAAAAATTAAAATGTTAAAAAAATTAAAATAATATACTTAAAATTATATATGCATAAATTGTGGAGCCGGAAAAATGGGTTAGCCCAATCAGACTGATTCGTAAAAGTCCATAAAAATGTAGGGCTCGAAAACTTATTTTAGAAGTTCAAATTTTGACAAAAAAAAAGCTTTTTAAAAGCTCGAACAACCCCAGACTCTTTAGCCCAACTTGATAAAGTCCGCTACCAAGGGCCGACCTAACATGTTTGGAGGCCTCAAGCAAACATTCACATTGGGACCTTTTTTAAAAAGTGAGATGAAAAAATGGGCCTTAAAAGTTACAATTTAATAAGCAAAGATTGAACTCTTAACCTTGAGGTAAAATATCAATTTCTAAATTATTGTGTTAGACCTAATAAAAATAATATATCTTATATTTTTTTTTATAAATGATGTTACTAGCAATTGAAGGTCTAAAGCAAGGGCTTGACAGCCTTACCCTTGGGTCGGCCCTGCTGCTACCAACATCAGACTGGGTCGGGCTATGCCAGGTAGCTGAATTGCCAGCTTTAATAAATTGTACGTAGAATGAGGCTTTTCAAATTAAAAAGAAAATTATAAATATAAATTGTGTGAATTAAGAGGTACATTATCATTTATGAAAATTGATTTTATATGATTTATCAAATTTAAATTTATAACCTCTAATTTATAATTACAAAAAGCTTTAACACTGATAATCCAAAAAAATATGATTAATTAAATTTAAAAACAGTATTCAAGCGAAATAAAAAAAATAGGTAAACATAATAACAAAATATGGGATGTTTGATGTAGAAAACACTACATGACATGTTTTTTTTTTTTTTTTGACGGACACTACGTAGATTAAGAAAAATGCTCATGTTCAAAATTCTCGGCATAAATTTTAACATGCATGTAGGGGTTGATTAACTATTATGTAGTATAAGTACATAAAAAAGTTATTTCATAATTAACATGTGATAAATTAATATTCGTAGTCAACATATAAAATTAAAAATTAAATGCGATAACTATAGTCTCATGGAAATTAAACTTCTCATACAAGACAAGTATCTTTTGACTTGTTTTGGTAATTATTATGTTATTTTCTATTTATTACTTTTTGTCTTAAATGAGTCCGTAGGAATTTTCATTTTATTAAGAATGGAATTATACTTCTTTTCTTCATTAACACCAAATTTCTTTGAAAATTAATTTAACTTTTTTTCCCTTTTACGTTAGAGCTTAAACCTTCTTTGTGAAAATAAAAATTGTCTCTTTTAAAATTAGTAATTTAATTTATAAAAATAAAAGAAAAAGGAATCTCAAGAGTAATTTTATAAATTTATCATTATTATGCACATATATATGTGTGTATATATTGCATACATTAAATAAGTTAAAGTGTTTGATTTATTTGTGTTTTAAATGTTTTGTGAATTTTTTTTCAATAATAGGAATATCATCACTTGAGTACTGTAACATCCCGTAAATTATAATCTAGAAATACCGTGGAAGTCTTAGGCTGTGAATCCCACCGCAAGAAGGGAAAATTGAAGTGAGCTGAGAACTTAGGGGTTGAAAGGGAAAATAAGATGAGAGTTAGGGAATCGATTAAGAGTTATGAGTTTTAAGTGAACCGAGAAGGGAAAAATTAAGTATTAAGCCAAACCTGACTAAAAGGTTAGCATAGGAAGAGTCACACCTGGTGGTAGAAAGGCTAGCATGGTGAAGAGGTGAGGAATGAAGTAGAGACATTGGAACGAGGGAATTAGATTAAGACGGAAGGAACTAAGCTTAAACAAATTGACGGGAAGGAAGAGGAGAGACGTGGACTCAGGGAACCGGGGTAGAAGGTGATTTGATGAAAAGGAACAAGGGAATAGAGAAGCATAGTCTCATGGACACTTAGAACCCTTAATGATAGCCTTATTGGAGTGAATTGATGAGTTATAACATGATTCATGTAAAGTGTGCCCCGTTGGGTTTCAACCAAGGTCGTTGCTTAATTTTGGGTTTTAAGTCTAATGACCTTGGTTCACTAATTTGCAAATACCTAGAGTTGTAGTCGTCCAATTTAGGTGATTCCACTTGGATTAGAAAGCTAACATCCGGGGCTTTAGTTTGATATGCTATACAATAGTATACCGAGCTTATTTGCACCTCCAAACAGGCGTATTCTCGCTCGAGCGAGAAAGTTGTCGGTTGAGAGAGAATATCAACAAAAACAGAGGAATTCCAATCTGTTTTCCTAGCTCCAACTGCGCTCAGAGCGTAGCCTGAGTGCAGAAAACAGAGAGGAGTTGAAGAAATTCAGCTCAAGCTGCGCTCCAAGCGCAGCCTTAGCGCAGAACCGTGTCTGCATTCCTTCTTCCAGCACTTAAGTTGCGCTCCGAGCCCAGCCTAAGCGCAGGTACGTCTCTGGTCCGTTAAAAATATAAGTTAGGGTTTCTTTCCCTCATTCCTCCCGTTCCTTTTCTTTTCTAGAGTGAGACGGAGAGAAATTCTAGAGAGAGGGACTCCAGTAGAGCCAAGGAGAAGAAAGAGGAACCACTCCACCATCCTTAACTCATCAAGGAAGCTTTGGATCACCATCCTCATCCCTCCATTCTTCTCTATTTCCTCCATTAGTGGTGAGTGTGGTTCTCACTCACTTTCATTATTGTTTGATAATCTATGTATGACCCCTATTCTTACCCCCCTTGCTATTATTGTTGATTGTGGATGATTTTATGCAAACCTAAGGTGTATTATTGGATGGAATTGAGCTTGGATTCCAAACCCTAGGGTAATAGATTTGGGTATTTTGCACTGTTGAGTTATTAACTGTAATCATAAGCATCCATGGGCCTCTGGCCGTCATTGAACATATTACCCTCCTTGGACCATCATAGTGCCTTCGGGCTATCACAGGGTCTTCGGACTATCACAGGGTCTCCGGACCATCACAGACCTTCGGGCAACCATGTTTAAGAAAGACGAGGTGATCTCATCGACCTCTCGGCCAGGAGGAAGATGGGGGATCCTCACCCTAAAAAAATAATCACAGTTATGATCCATGCATGCTTAATAAAACTTAATCATAGGTGGCTGTGGACGACGGTCCTTGGTCACATGGTCAAGCGCTCAATCACAGTCACAGTTAGCGAAAAGACCCCGAGTGTCGGGTAAAAACACATCACAACCATGTTTGCATCACTTCATAGATATTGTATATATACTGGAATTTCTGATTATGTTTACTTACTCTCAAGTATGTGTACTCTTGATGTAACTATGAAATGTATATGTATGTTTGTTGCATCTTAATTGTCTGACTCCCCACACCGCACACACTTTTATCGCACTCACTAGGACGTAGTCTCATCCCACGATGTCAGAATTGTATTCAGTTGTGCAGGTTGCTGTTCAGGTGCTTGGCGGAAGAGTAAGGACCTGATTGAGTAGGGGTTGTGGCCCTGTAATTGTAAATGAGATTCGGGATTTGTGAGGTTGCGCTTAGGTCATGATTGTTAGGGGAAGGGATGTCATGATGTTTTGAGAAACTATGTTGTATTAATATATATATGTCTGTATGTATGTATAGATATTGTATTGGCTGGATTTTCTGGGTTTCAGGTTAAGATGGAATTTTTGGGAATATCCAGTTTATAAGGGAGACTCTGTCGGATTTTCGGTAGGAGTGTTATGAACTATAACGTGCCCAACTGTGTTTGAGTTTCATGAAATGAGAATGGGGATTTTGTCCCAAATTGTATTGGTGTATGAACTTGTGTAAGCTTAAGCAAACGTTGGATTGCCTAAGCGAATTTATGTGGTTGTTTGCACGTCGATATCGATAATGGCACGAAATAATTTCATAAACTTGGAAATGTGTCTCCAACAGACATTATTTCTAGGTTCACGGAATTAGGACGTTACAAGTACATGATATTTAAACCCTTACAATAAAAGATTAAACATACCAAATATTTGAACCATCGACTCTATAGAATAAACATAGATTGAATCATATATATAAAAAGGACTAATTGAGACCATAAAAGAAAGGACATATTTTGTATAAGGTCTTTTGTTTGAGATCTCAAGACAAGAGCTTGAGACCGTTTATATGAAATCTTATGTAGGTATCACGCTAGCTATCCACATCTCAGTATATTGGAAAAAATACAAAGCAAATATTTGTGCATATGATTTATAGAAATTAGGAGTTAGAAAAATTTTAAAAATAGGAATTACAAAATAGAAATTAGGACTTAGAAATTAAGTAGAATATAGGAAAAAAATAATTTAAATTTGAGTAAAATATGTTTTTGTCCCTGTAAATTAAAATTAGCATGTTTTGCTTTTAGTCCCTATAATATTTTTTTAAAATCTAAGCGTCATTCCTTTTTTTTGCAAATCATGTCTCCTATCTATTTCCTGATGACGTGTCACATTATCTTTCCTAGTCACATATTTTAGGTGACTAATAACTTTTTTATCTTCCGAGTATGTTTCAAATATATTAATTTAATTGATTTATCACTTTTATAAATTAGTTTTATTTTAAAATAAAATAAAAAACCAGGAACTTTTCCTCCTTGCGCCAGCAACTGGGGTAAATTCTTGCTTGATAGAGTATCACGCTTCTGTCAAGGGAAGCAAAGAGCATTTGGTAGTTGTCTCTTGTTTCTATAGGAAATTAAAGGATGAAATTCAAAGGATGAGTCTCAAGAAGATGTTATTGATAGTTATTCAACATTAAACCAGTTTTAATAAGAGGGGATATTGTCATCCTTTATTAATTGTGCCAGAGAAGCCAAGTTACCTGACATGTCATTTTATGTACTAACTAGTTGTTGCATGAAAACTATAAATAAGGGTCTTTTTGATGTAATAAGGTTGGATTCTATTTTACTGAAATTCACTCAAAATCAAAATGTCAATTTTGTAAGTGAAAAATTGGTGATTATAGAAGACAAGTATGTGATTCCACCATTTTTATTAATGCAATTTATGTTCTTTTACTTTATTTGTTCTTTACTTTCTTTTATTTGTTCATTCTTCTTTCATTCTTTCTTAATTTACTTTTCATGCTTCGATTGCTTTTTTCTTTTGATTGATACTTAATGTTACAAATTAACATTTCTTCTAATAACAAACACTCACAAATTGTTGTGGACAATTCAAATAAAATAGGAAGTTAGTGTAACAGAAAGTTAGTTGTGTTAGTTATCTTAAAACAGAACAATTGTAAAACTAATTGAAGAGGACTTCCTATTAAATAAGGGAGAACCAATTTCATGTAAAGTGATGTGTATGCAATACAGAAAATAGCTCTTTTTCTCTGTGTGAGTGTGTTGTATCTTTGTAATCCCAATAAATTGGTATCAAGAGCTCGTTCGATTTGGGACCTGCAATAACGAGTGTAGTGTGACTCCATCTTTGCAAATTAGTGACCATGGCTGGCTCGAATGGGAGTTTTCTAGCAAACCTTCCAATTCTTGATGGGAAAATTTGGGATCTCTGGTGTATTCAAATGAAAGTCTTATTTGGCTTTCAAGATATACTTGACATTGTGCAATCTGGGTATTAGCAACTGAGTGAAGGTTTGACAAAGGCCCAGAAAGCAGCATTCAAGGAGGCAAAAAAGAAAGATTGTAAGGCTGTGTTCCTGATTCATCAATGTGTTGATGTGTCCAGTTTTGAGAAGATTGTTGCAGCAAACACATCCAAGGAAGCATGGCATATTTTGGAGAAATGATATACAGGTGGAGAAAAAAATCAAGAAAGTGAAATTGCAAGCTTTGTGGAGGCAATTTGAGCTGCTGCAAATGGAGGACTCAGAGAAGGTGTCTGAATTTTTCACCAAAATTCTATTTATCACTAACAAGACGAGAGGGGGTGCAGAGAAAATCATTGACCAAATGATCATTCAGAAGATCTTGCGTACACTAACGCCTAGATTTGATTACATAGTTATCGCCATTGAAGAGTCAAAGAATATTAAAGAGATGAGGATTGTGGAACTCCAAGGCTCATTTGAAGCTCATGAATTGAGGTTGAATGAGAGGAGTTCTGGAAAACATGTAGATCAAGCTTTGTAAGCCCAGGTTATAAAGAAATGTGTAGGTGACAAAAGAAAAGGCAATAAAGGAAAAGGAAAAGGAAGTTTCTACAAAGGTGGTTGGGTTCCTAATCAAAGATTAGTCAAAATCTAATGCTGACAGACTTTAATCTTTAAACAAAAAAGGAAGGTCTACAAGAAATAAAAATGGAGAAAAAGAATTTGACAAAAGAAAAGTTCAGTGTTTTAATTGTAAAAAAATATGACACTTTGCGGATGAATGTTTACATGTAAAGGGAAAGCAGAAGAAGACAAGTGATGATGAAGTTCATATAACACAAGATGACTCAAATTAAGATCCTGTGATATTAATGGCCACAACTAGTGAAAAATTGTTTAAATCATAACTTTAGTTTTTAAACACAGGTTGCTCAAATCATATGACTAGTCATAAAGACTGGCTGATTGACTTTGATGCAACAAGAAAAGGTAAGGTGCAATTTGCATATGACAGAACTATGAATGCATAAGGTGTTGGGAATATAGTGATTAAAGGAAGAAATGGAAGGACTGAATTGATTGAGAAGGTATTGTATGTGCTTGACATGAAGTGTAACCTATTGAGTATTGGACAACTTGTGGAGAAAGGATTTTTTGTGATTATGAAGCAAGGATTTTTCTTGAAATGTTTGATACTGCACGAAATTTAATCTTGAAGTCAGCTCTCTCAGAGAATGGAACCTTTCAAATCAATTTATAGGGTGCAAAAGTGAAGTGTTTAAGCACCATTGAAACAGACAAGGAATGTTGGTTGTGGCACTCTAGATATGGTCATCTAAATTTCAAAGGACTTAATCAATTTGGGAGTATAAATATGGTGTCAGGACGGCTTGTACTTGAAATACCAGAAAAGATATATGGAGTGTGTTTAGCCGGTAAGCATCCTAAAAACTCATTTAAGTCACATTTACCTACGAAGGCATAAAATATGTTAGATATGGTGAATTCTTATATTTGTAGGCCATTTGAAGTATCTTCATTAGGTGGAAATAAATATTTCATCTCCTTTGTTAATGAGTTCACTAGAATGTTATGGTTATATTTGACTAAAACCAAGAGAGAAGCATCTGAAGTCTTTAAAAGATTTAAGGCCAAAGTGGAGAAAAACAATGGGAAATCTATAAAGGTGTTGAGAACGGATGGAGAAGGGGAGTATACTTCTAATGACTTTGAACAATTTTACATAGAGAATGAAATTCAGCATGAAATCCCAGCCTTATACACACCTCAACACAATGGTTTGGAAAAAAGAAGAAATAGAACTATACCTGATATAGCCAGGAGTATGTTAAAGGAGAAGGCTTTACCACAATATCTTTGGGGGGGAAGTTGTTCCAACTGCAGCTTATGTGTTAAATAAGTACCCAACCAAGAAGCTGAAATTACAAGTTCCAGAAGAAGTCTGGACAGGAAGAAAACTAGCAGTAAACCATCTCAGAATTTTTGGATCTCTCACTTTCAGACATGTACCAGATCAGAGAAGAACCAAGTTGCAAGATATGAGTGAGCCAATGATCTTAGTGGGTTACCATCTCACAAGTGCATACAAACTATATGATCCAATAAACCAGAAGATGGTGATCAACGGAGATGTGATGGTGGCAGAATCTAAATTATGGGATTGGAAGAACAAGTGCAACAATCATAAGCAAATTCCATCCTCATTTTTGGAGGATGAGCCAAGTCTGGTAGATCAAGATGACAACAGTGTTGGAGCTCATATACAATCATAGAGACCACAAAGATCAAAACAATTACCATCCAGATTAGCTGATTATGAATTGTTCTCCGAAAATTAGGTAACTCTTGATGATGATTTAGTACATTTTGCTCTACTTGCAGGAGCAGAACCAATTGATCAGAGAGAAGAAATGAAGGAAAAAGTGTGGAAAGAAGTTATGATGGAAAAGCTAAAGGTAATATAAAAGAATCAAACGTGGGAATTGATTAATCTACCCCCAAACAAACAACTGATTGTTGTCAAATGGGCTTACAAGCTAAAGCTGAATCCGGATGGGTCAATTGCCAATCATAGAGCCGAATTAGTGGCTAAAGGCTTCTCGCAAACTGGATTATTCAAAGATGTTTGCACCGGTGGCAAGAATGGAAATTATCAGACTAGTGGTGGCTTTAGCTAGTGCTAGAGGCTGGCCACTATTTCAGCTTGATGTCAAGTCAGCATATCTTAATGGACCTTTGGAGGAAGAGGTCTATGTAACTTAGCTACCAGGCTTTGAGATTAAGGAAAAGAGAAGCAAGTGCACAAATTAAAAAGGCCTTATATGGTTTAAAGTAGGCTCCCCGGGCATGGAACAAGAGAATTGACTCATTTCTACTTCAGCATAGGTTCAATAAATGTTCTGTTGAACATGGTGTATATGTGAAAGTGCATAATGGAGGGGGAAATTTACTACTAATTTGTCTTTATGTGGATGATCTGCTAGTTACCGGTGACAACCTCAAAGAAAATGAAGAATTCAAGGTGATTATGAAAACTTAATTTCAAATGACAGATTTGGGAAGATTGACATACTTCTTAGGCATGGAGTTTGTAAGCACAAAAGAAGGAATTGTGTTGCATCAAAGGAAATATACAATAGACATTTTGAGAAGATTCAATATGACAGGTTGTAACTCAACACCAACACCTGTTAAAGGGAATGTGAAGCTTGAAAAAGGAAGTGAAGAACCTGTAGATGTCACCTTGTTCAAACAAATTGTTGGATCATTGAGATACCTTTGCAAAAGTAGACCAGACATATGCTATGGAGTTGGCTTAATTATTCGATTTATGGACAATCCAAGGAAATCACATTTAGTAGCTGCAAAGAGGATAATGAGATATTTGCAGGGGAAATTGGAATTTGGTACACTATTTCCTAGTAAGGTACATCAGCAAGTAAGTGAGCTGGTAGGGTATTCTAACTCAGATTGGTGTGGGGATAGAATTGATAGAAGGAGCACATCGGGCTATCTTTTCAAGTTTATGAACTCACCAATCTCTTGGTGTTCTAAGGAACAGTCTGTAGTAGCATTGTCATCGTGTGAAGCTGAGTATGTGGCAAGTTCCTATGCAGCTTGTAAGGCTCTCTGGTTGGAGTCACTACTAAAGGAGATGTTAATTGAAGTTAAGCAACCTATACAACTAATGATTGACAACAAATCAACTACTAATCTAGCTAAAAATCCTATGTCCCGCGGCAGGAGCAAACATATAGAGATTTAGTTTCATTTTCTTAGAGACCAGGTGAATCGGAACAAGCTACAACTGATTTATTGCCCTATTGAACTGCACATAGCAGATAATTTTCTAAATCATTGAAGATAAGCCATTTTGAGAAGATGATAAATGAATTAGGAGTAGTGTCCCTTGAGTATTTGGATTGAAGGGGAGTATTGTGGACAATTCAAATAAAACAAAAAAGTTAGTGTAACATAAAGTAGTTGTGTTAGTTATCTTAAAACAGAATAATTGTAGAACTAATTGAAGAGGACTTCCTACTATATAAGGGAGAACCATATTCATGTAAAGTGATGTGTATGCAATACAGAAAAATAACTTATTTTCTCTCTGTGAGTGTGTGTTGTATCTTTGTAATCCCAAGACAAATAACATCATAAAAATTAATTCAATAAAGACACTATAAACCTACTTCTTAAAAGACCATTTGAGGACTCAATTCTAAGTCTCAAATTGATCTTAGAATTAAAATTGAAGTTTTCTTTTGAGAAAATTCTCACTAGAAACAATATGTTATTAGTTCAATGGGATTTTTGCCAGCAATAAAAATTTCAATGCAAGCCTATTATTAAAAGTAATTAATATAATAACAAAGATATAATGAAAAAATTTATGCAAATCTCAATGTTCTAGTATATGATATTTGTGAATCAAATGATTGTAACACAAAAAACACTTTTTTTCATATAAGGCAGAAAACAAAATAGTTAAGGTGTTGTCACGGGCATAATTAATTCATAGTGGTAAAATCTTACTTTTATATTGATAATAGTTTTTTCTTCTCATCATTATCATTTTCATTCACTAAATATAATAATATTATTAAAATATTAAGTATTTTATTTATTACTTTGTTTTTTATAATGATTTTTCTAATATATGCAATATTGCATAGGATGATAATATATCAAAAGTGGAATTTTTTTATTGAAAAATGTAACATTTAGTATTACCAATACATTGAATTAATGTTGTGATAATTGTAATTCCCAATAAAAAAACTTTCCACTTTTGATTTATTATCCTATGCAATGTTGCACAGTTTAGAAAAATCGTTTTTCTAATTTGAAGTTTTCTTTCTAAAAATAGTACTATTTTTAAAATTCTATATTGAAATAAATTTATTTATTTATCATATAAAAATGAATATAAATTACTTTTATATGTTATTCATTCTATAAAATTTTATTTTTTACATATTTTTTAAAAAGTCAATAAAATAAAATTTAAGTTTATATAGCATGTATAATATTTAAATCTAATTGATACATAAATTAATACATTTTAATCATTGTATTATACGGCCCACTACTAATTACATAGAAAAGATGAATATGTATGTGAATGTGATGTGCCAACCTCTTGGTATCTTGTTGGGCTAGTGGGCTTCTCTGGGATGAACCCAATCCATGCACAATTCAAGTCCCCGAGCTGGGACTTGACACCCAATAAGTCAACTTCATGAAACCTTTGCCACGTACGACATGAGATTGAATCTCTAACCTATATAAAACGTTTTGCATGCTATCTACATACAAAAGTTGTCCACGATTTATTAGATCTCAAACAAATAATGTCAGAAAGAAATGATGGTTGCAATAAAAGAATGATAAATACCAACTAGTGGGAGAAGCAGAATCAAGGACTGGTGGAAGCAGATGATAAGGTGGCTGAGAAAACAACCCTTTTAACTCCAAAATGGAGATACTGACCCTACCTTCGTTTTTGTCACACACAACTTGCCTTATTTTTTCATTGAGGAAAGTAGCTAGAGCACTTTGTTAAATCATCTTATAGCTTCTTTGATTTAAATTCCAAACACTCCACGATCAATTTTATTGAATTGATTTTAAATCACTCTCGCTCAATGTATTTTGCATCATTCATTTTCAATTATGGATTATAAAATCAATTTTGTTCAAATGTAAACCAAACGGACACTTAGAGCCCGTTTATTTTAAATTCCAACAGTACAAATGGTTTTGTAGAATTGATCCTTTTAAATGACTTCCGTCCAACGTACTTCGTAAAGTGTGTATCATATATCTCAACCATTTATTTTTAGAATTATTTCTACTCAACTGTAAACCAAACGGACATTTGGGTCGTTTTTAATCTTTATGGGCGTTTGTTTTAAAAACTTATCTAAATAGCTAGCCCCTCCAATTTCTTTATCTCTTATGTTACATCTAGGTGCCAAATTTTGACCTACTAAGCTAACTCAATTTATCCATTAATTGAAGAGATAAATACATGTGATGCTTTCATTCAAGTTTTTAATTTACATATCCTAATCCTTGCAATCATTATTTCATCTCTATCTCTTCATTGGAAAAAAAAAAGTTGAAAATGAAATAAAAAAATTACAAAAACGCTAATCAAGATCAAGATGAACACAGCTCACTGATCTCTCTCCGCATCATAAAAGACAAAAAAGGAAGAGGGAAAAAACTCTCTCTCAAACTCTCAATTACTCTCCACAATTGAGAAAATGAAATGCCTCATCATGGCTCCAAGGGCTTCAAACAAACTTGAACCCCATATTTGGGCTTAATTGTGAGGACAACCACAGGTGCATGACGGTAATTCTCAGAAATTGTGAAGCTAAACTTTGAGATCAACATGGCTAATATAATCTTAGCTTCCATTAAGGCAAATGCTTGTCCAACACAATTTCTAGGCCCAGAAGCAAATGGTAAAAAACGGCCCGGAATGAAAGATTTTGAAGTAAACCTCTCTGGGTTGAACTCATTTGCATCTTTACCCCATAGTTTTTCACTATGATGAATAGCCAACACTGGAATCCAAATTGATAACCCTTTAGGGATATAAAGGTCACCCAACACCATGTCTTCAAAGGCCATTCTAGGGAGCACAGATGCTGGAGGATATAGCCTCATTGACTCATTGATTACCATATGCAACTGCAAAATCAAATAAAAACTTTGGTTAGTTATTGTGCTAGCTACTTCTTTTTAATTTATTTGTTTTTTAGCAATTAAATTATTAACGGCCGTTAAATTTTCAGTTGGATAAAATTAATTTTGATAGATTTATAAAATTAATGAAGGGAGATAAATTATGCATAATTTACAAAAATATGTTACATGGAAATAATTTAAAATCAATTAAATTGATTTTGTCTGTTTTTAACTGAGAATCAGACTGACACTTAATTAATGCTCAACCTTTTGACCCAAAATCTAGCATTTAAATAAAATAATTACTAGTGCACTGTTGGGTTCACATGAATGTTTTATTAGGTCTTCCGAGCTATTTATCAATTGAAGGAAAACTCGAAATTTTTTGAAGTGGGTAGTCATGAACCTTGCCATTGTGTAGGGTCAACTCATTTTCTATTTGGTCTCTTGTAAAGAAAAATAACAAATGTAAAAGTCACATAGGCTAATTAAAACTAGGAATATGAATTCTTTTTTTTTTTTGTCAAAAAAGTTTCACGGTATCGTTATTCAGAACATGAATGAATAGGTTTTAGCTTTTTGTGCACTTGGACACTCAAAGATAACCATTATAAATATTCTTTAGAATGATACCAACTACCGGCGCACGAGTGCAAAAGATGATCGTTAAATAAATTATTTTTTGTTTGTTTCTTTATACATATATACTTATATGGGTTGGACTAAAATAATTCTACACTGTCCTTTCTAAACATCGAGCTAATAATAACTTAAAAGCCTAGGATCTTTAGATTAATTAGGCTTTTGGCTGTAAAACTATAGCCTGAACTCATATAACACTAATTAGCTAGTAGTATTAATAAAAAAGTAAATTGTATAGCTTTTTTTCTCTTAATTTTACTAAATTGTGTTGACCATTACCAAATTAAAGCTTTTCTAAAATTGATTAATGCACGGTTTTAAATGCAACTCTTATGTAGATTCTACAAAAGGTAATACTTGACACTACTAAAAGTTAAGAGTGATAGTTTTCATGCATTTTTTTTTACATATAATTGCTATACCTTCTCTCTCGTTAAAAATCATAAACAAAAAATAAATTCAAGAGACTATGAATGGGAGAAGTATTAATTTACATAAAACAATGGATACAACAATTGTACCACCGTGTTATTTTAGCTAAAAAAACAGAGAGAGAAAATAGGTGAATTGCGCACACCGGCCATGTGGGAAAAACAGTGTATGCACTGTTTTATGTAAGTGAATCAGAACTCTATGAATGTGTATAAGACACAAATTTGACGAAGATGCCGCCTCCCCTTCATCCCCAAAAATTAGCCTAATATGACTCTGCTTAGATTATTGTTGAATTTGATCAAACTTCAGTTTGAATTACTCAATGCACTTATAAACATGTTTGGATACCACTAAAATTTCATTACAAATATAAATTTACCATGTTCTAACACTGAACTAAAGATGCTCTCTCGCTTGGGAAGAGGGTTTAAACTTTAATGAGATGATAAAGAAAATGTGAAATAATTAATAATAGAAAGTTTTCATTTAATTTACTCATTCATTTAAAACAATTAAAAAAGGTGAATTTTTTATTATATACTTACAAGAGTGAGTTTGGAGAGTTGATCCACTGAGGGAGTTTTGCCATTGCAGACTCTTTTAACCTCATCTCTGACTCTGTCTTGCCAAGATGGATTGCTTGCTAATAACATAACAGTCCAAGTGAGTAAAAGAGCAGTGGTTTCATGTCCAGCAAAGAAAAATGTTTTGCATTCATCCATAACCAGCTGCATATTTAAGCTATTCCCATCCCCTTTCTCCTCCTTCTTCTCCATCTCATTCAAGAGTATACCCAACAAATCATTACCATAAGAATTGCTTCTACCAATCTCCACACAGTCTTTCCTGCTTTGTATTATCTCCATCAACAAAGTCTCCACCTCCATCTTTAAACCCTTTATCTCTCTGTTATACTTGCTTGGTAAAAACCTATCCACACAAATTGAATCATATATAAATGATATTGACACAAAAAAGACAGGGGACAAATGCTTGCAGATAAAAAAAAAGATGGGATAAGACTATACTAATGTAAGAATGTGATAATTATTGTGTGTGGTTTACACTGGATTTAAAACGTGGATCTGGACAGAAGTCACTCTAAGTAATATCAGTCTGAATCCACGTTTAAAACATGATTTTGTTGTTTGTGACATTTTTACCACAAACATGACATATAGAATCACACAAAATTGAGACAGAACACACACACACCTGCTTCCAGGAAAGCAAAGATGACGACTTGCTTGAGCACAACGAGTCTGCAGCAGTGTGAGAAGATGGAATATTTTCTTTCCTTTTTGATAACTTGTACCAAACTCAGTTCTAGAGATAATATCTGCAGTGAGTTCAGTCATGTAGTGGCTAATCTCCACTTCACTTTGGCCACAAGCACAAGCATTTTGTAGTGATTGGAGCATCTCCTTAGTGCATTCCACCATATGCCCAGCATAGCTCTGTATATATACATCAAATTTTTAAGACCAACCATAACCATTAGTATTAATTTCTACTATCCAAAACATTAGCTAAGAAATTAAAAAAAAAGGGGAGACACTAAAACAGTAACAAATTATGTTATGAATAGATACAATATATACCTTAAGTTTGTCTCCCATGAATGCAGGGGCAACGATGTGACGTTGGTGGTACCATTCTTCACCATTTGCCATCAAAAGTCCTTCCCCAATGAAATGTTTTGAACCTTGCCTTTGTTGCCATGATTTCCCAGATACTGTACTGTGTTTTGAAAGAAACTCTCTGATCAATTCTGTCTCTGTGAGGCACAATCTTGGTTCTATTCCATTCCAATATAGGAATCTCTTTCCTGCACAGCACAATCAAATTAATTAACAATCATGGTCCAATTAATTTTAATTTGTATATATGCTTAATTGTAATTATTATTATATATACCAAATTGGGTGGACCAGAGAAGAAAATGTGGTAGAAGACGGCCAACAATGTCATGGCTTATGGTTTTCATGTCTTGAGAGGTTGTTTTGGAAACAAGAGAAGCCATGTCTAAGATATTGCCAGTGAAGAAGCGAGGTTTAGGACCACGAACATCTTGCATCTCCATGATTCTCTTGATGCGTAGTGGAGTGAGAAAGTAACATGAGAGGTTTTCATAGACAAGTTTAAATAGCAGAGCCAAGAGTATGGCCAAAAGGATTGTGAGGACCACCATAGCCATGGAAAGATTATTGGATTTGATTGGTTTTGTGGTAATAGATAGAATTTGAGTTGAGAAGTGAAGTGAAGTGTGTAAGAGTGAAGAGAGTGATATGGAATGGGAATGAATTTTGATGTGTGACTCAAACCTATGGCTATATATATAGTGGGGATTTGATGGGGATCTTTTCATTTCATTCATATTCACTATTTGGCTGAATTAAGTAATTTTAAACAGCAACTCAAGCCTATAGATTGGTTTAGTGGTTATGCCATGCCAATGTGTTATCTATCTTGATGCTCTTTGTTACTATGTTCTAACCATAGCTAGAAGATGGAACTTGAAGAGAATTTATTCGGTTACATAAATACACTACTAGTCTTTTTTTTTACTAACTTGCAACTTTTTCTAGACAGAAAGACTTGGTCTTATTTGGGACACAAAAAAAATGGCATGAAAATAAGCACTCTTAAACGATGGAAGCAAAAAAAGGGGTTGTGCTTGTGTATTTCTTTGAAAACAAAGGACCGTGTGGTGTGTACATAGAATTTTTTTTTTTTGTGTGTACATAGAAATTAGCCCAAAAGAAGAAGGATAAAGATTCTTTCACATTCCAAAAATAGGGAGTGAAAGGTGTGGGAAGGGGAAAGATATAAAGAAATGAGAAAGAAAAATGAGAAAAAAAAGGTGAAAGATATGATATGAAATGTAATAAGTAATAATAAGAGTGAGAAAGGAAAAAAAATGAAGTGTGAAGGAAGATGTGAAAGAATAGAGTGTGAAAAAAAATCAGCATTAAGAAAATTATCAATACTCCACATATATAGTCAATGAGATTTTCATATCATTATGTGATAATTTCTTAAGTTAAATAGAAATTTTCCATTACATAGGTAATGGTAAGGACATATACATGTATCCATTATGCTCGAGACTGTGTTGAAACAGAGGAAACCTTTTGAGTAGATCACGAGCGTCGTCACTACCCATTAATGCTCCTATTGCAAATTGAATATCGAACGGGAAGAACAAAAACGAGAGGGTTAGAGAAAAGGTGGTATTGTGGTCTTCCCCACCAAATCTCTTTGAATTCCCAAAACTGGGACTAAAGTGGCAAGAATCCTGATAAGAAGGAGTATGGAGGTTGTGAATGATTTGGTGTCTTGGGGACCAACACCTCTAAAGCGGCTTATTTTAACCAACTTATTAGGGTTCTCATTATGCTGAAATAGGTCAAACCTGATATCCACTCATATGGACCCACATCAATGCTTACAATAGTCTAAACGGGATTACCTAATGCAGATCACTAGCGATCAACCTAATTGATGTAAATAGTTAATATAAATTAAATATTTTAATATTTAATATGTAGCCCACAAAAATAATTATTAGAAATTAAATTTTTTAAACATATGTGCTTATGAATGAATTTCAAAGAAAAATCTTGAACATGCATGTACTTATGTATAGATAGGAATGAAAACATTTGGTTCTCATAAATTAATTTGTTATTCAATAATGTGTTTTTTATAGGCATTATTCAATAATGTGTTATCATCATTTATTGAATCCAATAACACATGATGTGTCACAATTATTAAATGATACGTCAATAAATCATTGTATTACAGTATAAAACTTTTTGTATTGACAGTATATAATTATTAAACTCATAAATTAATTTTTAAATAAAGTCTCAATTTTTTTAATATACTCTTTAATACACTTCTTATTATTGATTTAGTGTACATTTGTTTTTCAATGAAAAGGTAAAATAATTATTTACAATGCATTTTTTTTAAGTGTACTAGTGCTCTTCCTTTTAGCCAACATATGTTGGCGAGGGTTCCAACTGATTTCCAATCATTAGTATTCTTTGTGAAAATATTTAACAATCATTTAGCATAACATATATAGAAATTTAATATATGCTAATAGATTAATTTTAAAGTAGAATCTATAATAATTGTTTTAAATACAATACTTCGAGCGCATGAATTGTGGCATAGATCGAGAAATTTAACCTATTTTATTAGATTGATTTTGAAATAAAATATAGATGGTCGAGTACAATAATCTCTCCATATAAGTGCCCCTGGTATTTTCCCCACAGATTAAGTTAAGATTAGAGAAATTTCTAAAGCTTTCTCGTGGGTTTAGTACATGTTGTTTATTAGGAAGATCTTATATATTAGTTTGTGCTCTTAAACGACAACAATAACAGTAATAATTAATAAGTATTTTATACGACATTTTTTTAATTTAAAAATAATATTAAAAAAAGATTTAGATATCTGAAATCCTCAATGATATAAATTATAAAGATTACTTTTAATTTACATTCAAAAAATTATACAATACAAATTATGTGAATTAAAACATACTATTATTTTTTTTTATTAATTTGATATATAAGCTAGTCAAAATATAAATTTATAAATTTTAAATTTATTTTATGAATGATTTTTTTATATTAGTAATCCAAAACAATTAAGATAAACCGTGGTATTTAAAAGGAATAAAAGTATATTTTAAAATAATAATAAAAAGTGATATGTTTGATGTAGATGTGATGTGTCAAATAGAAAATAAGAGTAAATGAAGAAAAATTCTTATATTTAAAAGTGACAACTCAAATTTAATATATTAAGATTGATAATAAAATAATTGACCTAATAATATGGGCATATATATATAAGAAATAAATTATAATGGCCTTTTGTTTTTTGTGACCTTGTGAAGTTCTATTCTATATATAACTTCACATACCTACATATATAGGTTAGGTAATTGGGCTGAGAATTTTAAATAAAGATCCTAAATAAAATTATTAATGTAAAAAGAAAAAAAACACTAGGACACAAATGCCACTATAAGCACCAGCGAAATATTTTATATTATTTGAAAACAATGCACTGGTCAAAGAGGGGATCACCACCTCTCCATGTTTCCTACTTTGTGTTTTTAAATCCTGCTGTTTTCAGCCACAAGGAGTTGCTCATTCGAGTAGCTAAAAGCTTGAATTTAGATTTGGATCTATTATGAGATTTTTTTTTACGGAAATAATGAGAACATTAGTTAAAATAAAATTATATCCTTTATCAAACAGTTTTATTATTAAAAATAAATATATTGAAATTTCATTGTAATAAATATTTTATTTTTAATTTGTTGGATACTTTCTATTTTAAATAATGTTATATCCTCTAAATAAGGATGTGTTTGCTCGAACATGTGGATGCAAATGATTTAAAGAGTTTTGATGATTCCAAACAAGCGATTCAAGACAAACGGTATCTTGTGCCAAGTCCAAGAAAGCTTCATTAGAATAAGAATATGAGATTTAGGCCAAGTAAGTGTAATGTCAATATGTTATCTTTTGATAGAGCAATTTTTATTTTACTCTTACACAACAATTATAGCCAATAATTGAAAATATAGTCATTCTCTAAAAAAATAATTCCTTAAAATGAGAAATATACGTTTTTACAATGTTGCTTAAAATTTGTTTAATATGTATCTCTTAACTTATGTCATTTTTTATGTTTTGAAAGTTGACATGTGTTCACTATTTAAATCATAACTTAAAAAATACTTTGTGTTTTGAGATGAAACTTGTTTTATATGAAACTAGACTCAATTTCCTTTTCAAGAAGTATTTATTTATTTTAATTAAGTAATAAATGAAGAAGTTATGATTTTTTTGAAGTCAGCCATTGAAGAAGCAACATTTTTATGTTATGGAAAATGACCTTAATTTGCTCCTTGTTTTGATCATATATTGAAGGATACTTATCTTTTTAAGTTTAAACTTGTTTCATCTGGAAGTAGACATATAATTGTCTTTCTAATGAGTGGTCATTTGTTAAAAATGGACAAGAAATGAGAAGGTTATGAATTTTTGAAAATAGCACTGCTTTTGTATTTCGGAAAATGAACTTTGTCCACTATTTTGAGAATAACTGGTATTATACTCAACGTTTTGGAATTAAACTTGTTCTATTTAAAAGTAGACTTAAATATCTTTCCAACAAGTGGTCATTTGCATTAAACGGATAAGAAACGAAGAAGTTATGACCCTTTAAAGTTGGTGTCTGAAAACCAGTAGCTGGATAACGATCAAAAACGGTAAATAACGGCTATAAACTACCAATTTCTTAGAACTCGAAAATAACTCTTAAAAACACACACTTTCACTCTCAAATGGCTATGTCTTCATAAAGGCTATAAATATATGTGTTTGAGAATTCAGATTACACTGGAAAAGAATCATATCATTTTCTTATTCTCTTGCTTTTGCTTGAGTTTTTGCTCTATCTTTGTGATAACCTATTGATCATAGAGCTTCAATTTGTATAATCTGCTCTTCTGGGAGTTTCATAATCTCTTCTCCATTCTTTTTCATTTAAGTTGGTGAGGGTGAGGCATCCCTTATTGAAAATACTAGGGTGAGTAATCCCTAGAGTTTGGTTGAGACTTAAGCACTTGGGTGGGGCATCCCAAGGTGTGAGAAGTGCTATATTTTGTAAAGGTCACAAGCGCCTGTTAAAATTTGAAAATTAAGTTAATAAAGAATTGATCGAGAACTTGAAGACTGGACGTAGGCCACAAGGAGGTTTAGTGGCTGAACCAGTATAATTAAACTGTGTTATTTGATTCTCTCTATCCCTATCTCTTCATTTCTTGCACATTTAATATTCAATATTGCATTGTTCTTCATCTTACTTCATATATTCGAATTCATAAATCTCGATAAAAACGTTTTTGTAAAGATTTGTAAAAAAAAGTTTTAAACGCTCAATTCACCCCCCTCTTAAGCATAGAGGCCCTTGTCCAACTCAACATTGGAAAAGATACTTATAAAATTTTTTCATTGTTTTTTAAATATTATTTTTAACTTTGTAAAAAAATTATATATATATATATATAAAACAAATGTAAACATATACTTGAAAAGTAGAGATGACAATGGGTAATTGATGTAATGCTCTAATTCTGTGAACTTATAAATAATGTCCGTTGGAATCATATTCCTAATTTTACCGAATTAATTTTCGTGACATTATCGATATCAAATACATTCACAATTTAAAACGCTTAAGTATACCAACGGAATATATAAGCATAAGGGTTGGATATTACAATACATTTGTTTTAACAAAATAGAATATGCCCAACAAGAGTGGCATATGTATGATAATATCCTCAAAATGAATACACAATAACAATACTCAAAGGGCCTCAACGCACCCAAAATAATACAATGATAATAACATAGCACCACAGTTTAAATATACATCAAGTGTGGTATAAGCAAAATAATGAGATTGGTGGGAATCCACCAATATAAATCGACTCCCAGTTCTCCAATCAAGCACCCAACTAAGAGCCTTGCACGTCTAAAATAAACCACAAACGTGTGGTTAGACTAAAGTCCCAGTGGATATGATTATGCAAGTAGTGTAGGTGTTCATATAGATGAAAATGCACAACAAAATAAAGAAATATCATTAATAATGTACTCAATATAACAATCAACCTCTGGTGTTTTACCCAACACCTTTGGGGTCTTATCACTTAACCCTTGGCCAGACCTGAGCTCAGTATCTGTACAAAGGAACGTCTTTCTTGCGGTCCATCTAGACCTACTGTTTCCTCGTGTCTTAATTATCATCCAATACTCTTACATAGTTCCTCTAAGTCAAAGACCCATATATAATGTTCCTCCCATACAAATGTATAAATTCATAGTGTAAGAGTAACTTAAAGTCATGTATAATATCACATTTTCCCCAAACCCTAGCATACAATCAATCCAATCAATACTCAACAATCAATCATAATCTTGGTATAGATAACATAAGCATGAGGGAACAAGAGTAAAGGAGATGGATCATTCAAGGTGAATATTCTTAATCATGGTATAGATAACATAAGCATGAGTGGGTGAACCACACTCACCTCAGGAGTAGAACAAAGGCGTTGAAGGGTGGGGGAATGGATCTCTTAACCTTCCTTCTCCTTGGGGCTCACAAGCAAGTCTTCTCTTCTTCTCATATTCTCTCTTGGTCTGCTAGGGCAAAGGAATATGGGAGAAATGTTTTAAGATTTGTGAGTCTAATGACTCATTAATTGTTTTTTAAAAACGAATTCTGCGCGCTCTCGCTCAAGCGAGAAAATTAAACGAGACTTTTCTCGTTTGAGCGAGAATTGTAAATTGTTTCTGCTGTCATGTTCTCGCTCAAGTGAAAACACTTCAAATACTTGAGCGAAAACACTTCAGAGAGCACCTCATTTACGTAGAGAACTTCAAATAATTGATGTGGCAAAAATTTACGCTTTAATTTTCGTATATTGTTAGATATAAAAAGGCATTATGTAAGTGACTTAAGATTAATTTATATGTAGAAAAATTTGATAATTAACTATTTTAAAAATTAAAAAATATAATGAAAAGTTGAACTGTAAATAAGATTATGTTAAAGATGAATATTCACAATTTCTCATCCTTAATATTAGAATAATATTCAATCTTCTCACCTACTAATTTAATGTTTTCAAAATGTAGATTTTGCAGACTATCTTTAAAATTGTCTCCCAAAAAGCACATCTTAAAGAGTAGACTATATGGATCTCAAAGTCATGAGGTTTTAAATACCCATTGACTTTTAGCAATAAATCAATGTTATGATATATATTTCTATTTAACATAATGTATTTTCTCTTTTCTAGGAGATTAAGCATATATATCTTTTGAATAAACAGAATGATTAACGAAACATAGAAATGGTGAGAAAGTTGTCACTCATGTGGGAACTTTTGAGATTATTAGTTATAAGGAAATAGTAGAATCAACATTAATTTGTGTATCAACACATATAGCTAACACATTTCTTGGTGTTTCAAACAATTTATTAATCTTAGGCTTGTTTCTTTACAGTTTTTTAAAATAATTTTTTGTTTTTAAAAATAGAAAATTCAAAAACTTATTTGACAACAATTTTTAAAAAAAATTAAGAAGTGTCACTGTTTTTAAATTTTTTAAAACTAGCTAAAATCTTAAAACTATATTTTGAGATATTTTGAAAAATCATTTTTTAGTTTTTGTGTTAAAAATGCTATAAATAAATCATTTTATATATAAAAAACAGTTTTTTAAAAAATTTAAAAATAAAATCGAATTAAAAACAGCCGGTGTGTTTGAAACTTTGAGTTGCCAGGTTAGATTAAAATAATAATTTTGGTTTTCTTTATATTTGGTAAAATCTTTTCATAAAAGAAGTTGATCCAACCGATGCAACATTAACAACCATACACCAAGGAGCAGCGTGTAATTGTGTGTGTATGCACCACCTTCTGCTGCAACCAAATATGATCAGCCAGCTATAAACCCATATAGTATAATGCAAAACAACATCTCTCTCTCTCTCATGGTTACATGTCTTTCTCCATACACATACCTTCCATATACTTCCATTGGGTCCATTATTGGTAAGACAAGTTTATTTTATTCTATCTAATTTCCATTGTATATTTTTATTCCATTTATCTTTATTTTAATTATTTTATTGTTCCATCTCATTTTGTCTCATTCATTTCACACATCATTAAATATCTAAAAAAACAACCTAAGATTTTCGATTCAATAACTATGTTAAAGGTTATTTTTTACTAGATTAATTATTTAATTTCTCCCCTTCTTTTGTTGCATTACCTTTTTTAAAAAAAATAGAAAGAATGTAGTGCTTTTTGGTTTGTAGTTTCTAGACAGAATAGAAGTTGAATTTTATTTATAGGAGTGTTGAAAATGATTTAGCATGTAAACAAATTAAATGGCTTAAAATATCATAAAATTTGAGGAGATAAAGAGAGACGATGCACTACAAAGGAGAGTAAGAGAGTATTTTTTTGGCAAAATATTTCAATTAGATGAAGTTTATTACTGAAATTAATAATTGAATTTATTTCATTAGTGTTTGGTATAATGACTTTTTTATATAACTATAAGGTTTTTAGAAGTTATTTAAGATATATTTTTTAAAATGCTCATTTTTTAGCTGCTAGCTAAAATGTTTTTTATAATTTTATCCTTCAATGATCTATGTTTACCATTATTTGTACTTTTTTCATTTTAATTATGTTTTTATATGTTATTTTATAATTTTTAGTTAATTTTATCAAATATTTTTAATAAAATAAGTTAGTTTATCAACTTTCAGATCAAAACATATATATTAAGAAAAGTAATTAATATATTGATTTTGAAAAAATTATTCTATAAGATTATAAATTTATCCCTATTTAAAATTAATGATAATTGTGTCACTTTAAAACATTTAATTATCAATAAGACATGATAAAAATTATTAAACACTTCTAAATTTATGATAGAATTGGAGGAACATATAATAGGAGAAGTAGCAAATGTATTGACATTCATGGCAACCAATAATGTGAAGAAAATATGTCCACACAGTCAAACACTATATATAAATGTCATAAACAGCATGATCTGGGAAAGCAAAAAATTCAAAGTACTTTTAAAAAGTGAAAGACAATCGATGGAATTCATATAGAAAAGTGTTTAACCGTTCATTGCATCCAATGAGAGATAGCAACTGTTTACCAGATTCAGCCTGCAATGCATGCCACCATATATGTCTGTCTGTCAGGTTTAATTTCTCTGCTACCTCATCACCAATCAATAGCTAGGGATCACCTAGCTAGCTACCTGCATGCCCTTAATTTCACCTTTTCTATTCTATTCTATATATGAACAAAAACAAGAGTGCACATTCACTATAGTAATGCACCTTCACTACTCTAGCTTAGCTACTTTACTATACTAGTAGTATTTTATTCTCATTTATAAATTTGTACATATATATTTTGATGTCAGAAGTGAGTGAGGAGAGTATTTAAGTTCTGACTTTGTTATTGGCTGAAAAAATTAAAAGTTAGTTATCAGCTATTAGTAGTTGGGAAATAAATATCACATAAATTTATTGGGCCTTGTGCTACACATTAGCTTAGTCGGAATGAGAAAATTAATTAATACTCAGATACTATTTATAAGAACCTTTTAACTACTTCACACAGATTAAGGAAGTTGGTTAATTTAGTTGATTACAATAAATTTATCATGAATGTGTATCATATTTACTAAACCACCCTTGAATTTATTGAGACTCATTATCTTTCTCTTTCTATTTAACTACTCAATTGTGTCATACTCTCTCTACTAATTAATTACTCACCTACCTCCACTAATGGGGTATTTTTGTCAAATAATAATTAATGAATGGAACAATCTGAAAAAGTTCTTATAAAAAGTACCAAGACCCACCTTAAAAAAGGTTCTTATAAATAGGACCGGATGGAGTAATAAGATTATCAGGAAATTAAATAAAACTAATCCATTCAATTCAAAGAGAATATTTTTAAGGTCTTATACATATATATTCCTAATAAAAAGTGAAATAACACAAACAGGGCATAAAGGTAAAGAATAAAAATTAGATGGTAAAAACAATACTATGTACGTATAGGATCCCTAGCTAGCTAAGTCAGGGGCTAGCATTCTTTCAGATAGATCTAATTTTAACCTCTACGACTACATGCATATATATATATATATATATATATATCTAATTTTAACCTCTACGACTACATGCATATATATATATATATATATATATATATATGTAATGCTTTTCTGAATGGGCTATATATAGTTAGTTCAAAACTAGTACCAGTGCTTTCCACCATGATGCTATGCTATGCTATGCTTGCATTTAGTTCCATGGCTTTACAACTCATGATCAACTACATGCACCTGTAGATTAAATTTTTATTTATTATATACCTTATGCTAGCTGTAGTTTATGGTATGGAAAATTATTTATATATGAAGAAAATCCATAAATTAAAATTAAACTCTTAATAAATAATGTCCATCTTTGTCTTATCTGAGAGAGGATTTTTTGCCGTCCGATCAGTTGTGTATACACGGATATTCCTCTGTATATTTGTTATATGGCCGTCTTGCAGCTTTGCTGTGTCTGTGTGTTCTTCACCCATAGAAAAAACAATGAAAATTGAGGCCTTATTGGGTCTATTTTACACAACTTGTTATTTTTATGATACTACGCTTTATTTTTGCTTTTTTCCCTTGGCACAATGCATGGCATGCATGACACTAAGAATGAATGAAATAAAGAGACAAATATCTCAATCAGTTATTAGTGAATTTGGATCCTATATATTTACTGACAATTGGTGAGTAATTAAGAAAAGTGTATATTTTCATCTTCAAATTAACCGATTCCTTTGGTTAATTTTCTGATATAAAAATTTAGGTCGAGAGCGTGGATGGTGCCCGGTCCAAGACAGGAAAAGCTTTAGGGCTCAAAAAACACTTATAAATGTATTTACATTTATCTTACCTTAAGGAGAGGAGTTTTGAATTTGTGATCTGTCAGACGCGAGATCTTGTCTTGCTCCACTTTACCAACCCATTGGAATTATTATAATTTTTTTGTTTTAATATAAAAAAATAACAATATTTTTAAAGCTTGTATAGAAAATAGTAAAAAATAACTTTGTATTGTTTTTTTTGTATTTTTCGTATAAAACTTCGAGACATGAATAAAATACAAAAAATATGTTAATATTTTTTATAATTAATAAGAAATAAAAATAAAAAATGTTTTCTAGAAGTAAACAACCTTTTAAGTGTTCCAAGGAAAGGGGAATCTTGTATCATCACAACATTATTCTGCAGCTAAAACATAGTTAATGTATTAGTTATGGAGTAAATCTCATAGACATAGCTAATAATTTAATTATTAGATATTGCGTACGAGAGCGTTTGGTAAGACATTTTCAGTTATTTAAAAGTTGAAATTAACAGCTGAAATTATATCATTAGTGTTAAGTAAGGTAGTTTTTCTTAGAAACTACTTACGGTAGTTTTTTTTTTTTAAATTCTCCTGTTTAACTACTAGCTGTAAATTTATTGTAATTTTATCTTTCAACAACTATCACCCATTATTTAATAATTAATTACGTCTTATATGTCATATTTTCATCTAGATTTTTACCAAAATTTTTCAATCAAATCAATTAACTTTTCAGTTTTCATTTAATTTTTTCAGTCAATTTTATCAAACACACTCTAAATTTAATATCTAATCGTGTCATGTACTATACATTATACGATGCACTCTAGAATCACCCCGTTAAAGAGGTAGATTTAGATTTTCACTCAACTTTAATTTTTCTACACTCATTAACCCTTTTACACTTTTTTTTTATAATTTGTCTCTCTCATTCTCATCACATCAAATAATCATCACATTTTTTACTTTCTCTCTTCATTTCATTTTTATCTGTTTTTATGTCTTTTAACACTCCTAATATTCAATAACACGAGAGAATCAGGATCTTTCGCATGAGACATTTATCATGGCATCAAACACATTTTCATAAAGGCATAATCTATTACCACCCTTAAAAAGATGATACTATACCCAACGGAAAAAAATGCCTTTGATAGGACAGAAATGATTCTAAAAGTAAACTGCTAGAAAGTTATATTAAGTGGAATATATAACAAATAGAGTAGTCATATATACGTGAACAAATCTTATAGAGAGAATAAAAAGAGAAGCAGACTCGATATGAAATTTTTAATTATAATTCTAATAATGATTCAAAAAGGAGGTGTAAACAACAATTTTGTATTAAGAATTGTCGACATGTATATATTATTGGTAAAACTGACTCTATCTAAATTTAATAGTTGCTAATAAAACTTATTCTTAATCTATACAAAACTGAAATTTAATTACATGTATATATAATTATCAATATAGTTATATGAATGACATTAATTAGTGTAATTTTGGAAATAATAGAAAGGAAACAATGTATCATCGTAAACAGTGTTTCTTTCCATATAGCTTTCAGTAAAAAGGTTTATCTACATTACAAGGAGAGGGCCCTTTGGAGTCCCTTTGTCCTAAAGCTGAAGATGCCTTTGACGTTTTGTGTGAAACCAACATATTAATCCAACAATAAAAGGAGAGGGTTGTCTAGATAAAGGGATAACCTTTTATTTTTGTTTTTAATTGTTTAATTGAAGTTACCTAATAAGAATAACGTATCACTTTATTCTCAGATTCTAATTAATTAATAAAATTTAAACATTGATCAAGATTATTCTTTATACCATAACATCTACCTACATGTGTTGGGGCTGTAATTAGTCTATGATCCAATTTGAATAAACTCTTTTAGAAGAATTTTGAGGAGAAAAAAATTTAATGAAGAAAAATGGTAAGATTCGGCTTCTTCTAGAAGTTGAAATTAGTTTTTAGCCTAATTTGGATACACTTCTGCAGAAGAACATCTAGAAGATAAAAATAGAATAAATCAAAGAGGTCAAATTTCATAAGTTGAAAATTAGTTACTTATGGATCATAGAAGTTAAATGAGAGAGTTTTTGGAGTAGGTGAGCTATAAAGACTAATTTCAACTTATGGAGAAGTTAAATGCATTTGATCTCTTTGATTCATTTTATTTTTATTCACCTACTGCAGAAATTTCATCCAAACTGACCCTTTAACTCAAATTCTCCAAAGATTCTCTCATTTAACTTCAACATAAGTAACTAATTTCAACTTATAGAAGAAGTTGGATTTATTTTACCTTTAAATCGTTCTATTTTTTCTTCTAGAAGTTCTTCTATGAAATTGTATCAAAACTGGACCTATATATATAGCATATTCTAAAGAATGCATGTGTAAATTATTGACTCTTCTCTTGCAACCCGCACAATGAGTTCGTTTATTAAGGTCCCTAAATCACACTAAATAATTTCTCATTTCTTATATGTACATATTTTAGAGCAATATTGCATAGACACCAAATTTATTATCTTTGCAATGGTTGAGCTCTAACATACATATCCTCTCTTTTTGGTATTGGTTTTGATATCATATATTATTAGTTTCTTTAAAGATATATCGAGATTCCGCATTGTAGAACACATAAAGCATGCATAGAGAACCAACTAGCAAGAGCATGCTTCTTTGTTTTTGTTGAAATATATTAATGGAGCAGCAAAGAGAATGGTGATACTATTATAAAATTGGCAAAGCCTTCATTGAAGTAGACCATGACTAATAATAATATCACTTTATTGCACATGAAGATGAGTCAACGTGAAGAATTAACAATTTCATATTACTTTTGAATTAATATTGTAGCGAGCCTTCTATACTCCTTTGAGGATAATTAGGCCCATATATATATACCAAAGTGGATTAAGAATCCTTCATGGAACCGAATCAAAAGGTTAACAAGACAAGTCCTTAATATTAAAGCATTACACAATTAACTTAATCAAGCAAGGCCATGTAATAAATTAACTATAAGGGTAATCAGAATCCAGTCCAAGAATCCAAAACCATTTTGGCTTTGGATATGTTCTATATATCAAGATGCATATATACACTAAAGCTAATTAACAAACGGTGGTGATTGGCATGACGGTGCGTGAAACATCCGTAATAATTATAGTAAATTTGGACATTAAGAAAGGTAGAAAGGGAAACATGGTACAATTATTAGATATGGTTGTAGTTTGAAAACTGGTTTCTTTGTAAAATTGTCATCCTTGGCGGAAAGGGTTTA
Source organism: Sesbania bispinosa (assembly GCA_026901365.1). Taxonomy (NCBI): domain Eukaryota; kingdom Viridiplantae; phylum Streptophyta; class Magnoliopsida; order Fabales; family Fabaceae; genus Sesbania; species Sesbania bispinosa. Next base: position 388,810 of record QLOH01000462.1, on the reverse strand, counting down.
AAGAGAGAATCAAAATGTGCTAATGATTAAAATACAATATGTTTTTCATGGCATAAAAGTGAGGAGTTGTTGTTGACTGGAAAAAAGAAAAAGAGAAGCCATTGGTCTGTAGTCCAAAAATTAATTGCAAAGCGATCCCACAATTCTATCTTTTTAACTTTTTTTTTATCATGCTAACGAGTGTGTTATATAGACGAAATAAGAAATTAACAAATAAAAAATTTCTATGGAAAACCCATCATGACATTTATTTCATTTGTAATATTAAAACATCACTCACTCTATTATATTTTACTTGTCATTTTATAGAAAAAAAAAATGACTCATTTTATTTGTCATTCCATAATATCAAGGAGTATATTTGATACTTTTTTTTATCAAATATATCATTTGCAAACAATAAATGAGACAACTTTTAATAATAAATTACAAAAAATATAATAGAAATTACTTGACATCTTTTATAAATTTTAGGAGAAATAATTATATTTCTTAATTCCTCTGACCGGTACCAAGACAGATCTAGACCATGTTGGGATCTAGGGCTTAGCACACCAGCAACATGATAGCCCGACCTGACAAGCCCTTGGGTCAGGGGAATTATCACTTGTACACCCATCTGACAAGGAACACCTCACCTACCTATCAAGTCCCATCGCATTCAATGTGCCTCATGCTTTACTAATATGGGTAGCAATGTTGGCCATTGAAACAAGCAATGATAGCTATTACACAGGATTATGACATGATGTGACAAGCGTAATCATCCCCTATATGTCCCTCAACTACGATAACCCGGGAGAGCTCCTATATATATAGCTCAACTCTCAACAATACCAAGGTAATCTTTCTATACTATCACCACGAGCTCTCCACAATAACTTGGGCGTCAGAGTGTCTTTTACAGGTATTCTCACTGTGCTCTGTCATCAAAGATTCCACCCAAAGACTCCAATCCATCCTCGGTCACCATCTTGATCGGATCCATCACCCACACTATCGGTGTTTTAAGTAAAATGGAATGGGGGAGTATATATTTTAATTCTTTAGTCATTGTATTAAATGTACTATTAGCATGTTTCAGATATTTATATATTTTTTATAAAATGCTACTATATAAATTTTTTTAACGGTTAAAATTATGTGCAGTTGAGGAATCTAGAAAAGGGTATGGGACATGTTCCCATGTGGAAGTTGGCAGTCCTTAATAGTAGTTACTCCAAGGACAGTGTGCCATAAAACCAATAAAAATGGAGAACAAACTGACAGGTTCGATCCTGACTGTACATCAACCTGAATAGTATAGATGCTTGTATTGTACGTGTAATTAAGATGAGGATATTTTTCTCCTGGTGTATATTTTTCTCCGTAATTTCCCTTCTATCATTAAAATGGAAAGACACAAAGTGTGACTTTTTTTATCGTACACATATAAAGCGCCTTAATTAAATTCAACATGTGGAATCTTATTAGGTGATCATACTCACTGCGTGTGCGTACGTGAGCTCTTTTTCATTGGGAAGAAAGGCAGAAGAGACCCTTTTATTCCTAGCCAAAGAAATTATAGGAGACCCTCTTGTTCCATTGTTGCTACGTCTTTTTCTTGGGGACATACTACTATTCGACCCATTTAAGGTTAAATTTTGAATCAAATGAATACACTATTATTTAATACTTGTTTTCATGCGGATTCATAATATAGCATGTGATACTCATTGTTCATTATTTTGTATTAATTTGTGGTGTATGCATGGTGTGTATATATATATATATATATGTCTTAATATGCATGCATCGATCATGCATGGACGCCTTTCATCATCTCTTCTCTCTTTTCTTCACGCATGGCATGGTAAGGAGAGAAATTAATTTGAATATGTTCTAGAGAAGTATAGATTTTGATAGCCAATATGTTAACTCCTGGTATATATGTAGTATATTTTATTACCAACAATAGAAATGGCGATTAAAAGCTAGCTACTAGGCTTTTTTTAATAATAGTTGATAATGAGGTTTGAATTTATAATTAATGTACACTTACACTAGCTAGTAAAATCCCTCACAAGTCTAATCCTAGTGATTTTACTTGGTATATATGTATCTTGTCCTAGCTAAAGTGAGTCGCAGGTATAAGAAAAGAAATGTGACTCAAATAAAAAATGGTTTAATTATATACCAACAATTTATTAATGTACATTAACAAATCCATTTCTCAACAACATTCGTATTTATCATCTTTCCTTTTATAAGATGCCTAAGGATATGATTAAAAGTTTTATCAATATTAATTCAAACAAGGGTTGTGGGGTGGTGTAGAGGATAATAGTAAGACTCCTTAAGTTAAATGGCATGATTCTTGTAGTCTAAGCAAGAAACAGGTTTATGCATCAAGAGATATTCATTGGTTGAATAATAATCTCCTTATTAGTAAGTGGTGATTGAAACTTTTGGAGGATAAGGAGGTTCTTGATTTGGTGCAAAATATTGAGAACAAGCTAGCTACATCATTCATATTAAAATTCATAAAAAATATTTTGATTTTCTTTTCCTTGGCATTGATTTTAAACATTAAACATATTTCATTCTCAGTAAAAATCATATATAAGATATCGAACATTAACTATTTTATTAATATTAATCTTTTATGATATTATAATATTATTTTCTACTTTATACTTTTCAAGTTTCATTTTTACTCATATGACTTTTATATATACACCCATTTGTTGTTGAATAAAAAAATTAATGTATCATTTTTCCACCAAATAAATATATGTAGTAAAAATCCATAAATTTTTCTACAAATTTAAGGAAAATAATTATATTTCCTATACATTTTGCTAAATCAACTAATCTAAATCCAGCGGGGAAAACTTATTTAACAACGGTGTGCGTGAATTAGGGGTGTTCAAGACCCGGTTTGTCCATTTGGCTCGTCCCAACCCGTCCTTCTCGGGCCGGGTCTACTTATGTTCTACAGGAAAGAATATAATCAAATCGGGTTTCATCGGGTCTTATTTGTTGACCCGACATCGGGTTGAGGACGGGCTCGGGTTAACCTCCGGGTTAACCGACCCGTCCTTTTATGTATAATTATAATATATATTACTTATAATTTTCTATTATGTAAAGTCCTAACCTTATTTTTTCCTTTTAAATAGGGTTTTTGAGTCTAAAATTCCTTTATCTACCTTTTAAAATACATTCTAGATGTAAAGTTATATAGTGATATAATGTTATTCTTATTTTAGTAATTTCCCAAATTTTAGAAAAAGTAAAAAATATTGCATATATTAAGAGGAATTTTATTGTATGCAATATATTTACTAACTATATGAACTATTTTCTTTTGAACATTTTATATGATCATTTTATGATTATATTTAGCTTATACATCGGGTCAACCCGGTCCTGTCATACTCTGACCCAATCTGACTTGGACCAGTACATCATCGGGTCTCTTTGGGTTTATAGACGGGCTCGGGTCCATAAAATTGGCCCGATAAAAAAAATAGGGTCGGATTAGGGACAAGCAAAACTCGTCCCATGAACACCCCTAGCGTGATTAACTAGTGTGGGGATGTTCCAACTTAATAATAGTCTCGAATTTGAAACTTATAGGTATGCTAGTAAGGATATTTTAGTAGTTGCCCTCTCATCTCTATATCACTCATTTCTCTCCACTTTTGGGGAAATTGATAAAAAGATGGTCCCAAAACTTTTTCTTTCTCTCTAATTCAAATTCAATCACATATTGAAAAGCCTAATGAATTGGGACTTTTTAATTGGGCCACAGGATGAATTAAGAGGGCAAGCATGGGCCTTGACTCCTCCCTCCCCCTTTCTTTTATATTATATACTATATATATATATAAAATAAATTATTATTAATATATGTATATAATAAAAGATAAAAAAGAGTGTGATGCATTTAAATTTTATAATCTAAATTTTATTTATTATTAAAATTTAGTCTCTTTAAGTGATTTCTATAAAAAAAATTATTTAATGCATATATTATTATTGATGAATTTTATAATATGAATGTACAACATATATAACTTAAATAAAAAAAATGATGAATTTACCTTATATTTAATGTTTAATATTAAAAAAAATCTGACCTCTTTCATTTGAATTATGAATCCATCCCTTAAATAGGTCATATCATTTCGAGACAAACAAGTCATTTATGATTTGGAGTTCTTGAAATCATACACACGAGATAAATCTCTAAAAAAAAAATAAGGTTTTGTTTTTTTAACCATATAACATTGACGTCCCATTTCTATCTACTTTAATTCTCCCCAATCAAATATAGTGTAAATGACAAAATTCTTCCCACTCCCTTTTTCTAATCACAAGACTCTCATCCAAAATTTTAGTCCTCCAGAGAAATTATAAGCTCCCTACTACTTGCATGAGTGTCATTTGGTTGGTGCCTTGAGATAGTGGTTATTAAGACCTTATAGAATAGTAGTACATCATTTACCATAAAAAGGAGTACACTATCAATTTCCGTAATAAAGGGAAACTGTCAGGTAAAGGGTGTAAATGATGAATTATTGGTCAAAGGTTTAAAGAAAGGACGACAGATGCCATAATGGTACAGTGACATAGCTAGTTGGACAACATGAACCATGAATATTTGTCCCCCAACCCAAACAAACAAATGTATTGGTATAATACTGTAGCGCACTTTGCGCTGTGCCATAAGAAAAGGGTTAGGTCCAATTTCCAACATGAACATGAACATGAACCAGTTCTATTTACTCAATGAGTCTCTCAAAACTTTTAACCAGTACACCAACCTTACTCTCCAACTTTTGGGTCCAAAAAGCCCTACCTACCGACATCAAGGTTGGCATCCAATTTGGACAATGCCATAACTGTGCAATCAGCTTCCTGCAATTCGCATCTCTTCAACATGGCGAATTTTGCAGAAACAGTCCCTCTGCCAATACTCATACTCATACAAGAAACTGACACATGCTTTCTTTTTGGGTTTTATGCCTCTCTTTGGAAAATAGGTGTCATTTTTTGTGACCATTTCCCACGTTAGTGCTCCGAAAAAGAAATCCAGTCACAGAAACTTGAAAACAAGTTGGAGACTCGTACAGCAGTTATATACTATCTTTTCAGGTAAATTTTTACGTCAAGCAATGTTGATATGTGACACAAAAATTAAATTTGCCCCACATAAAAATGAAACCTGAGCTGTAAACTGTAGGATTTAGAGCATATAAGATTGGAATTGCTAGGACATGGGGACCATGCACATTATAGGAAAAAGAAGTACTAGTATACTTGATTTGAATGTGAGTGCTCAATTGCTAATTAATTAAGCTGGTAAAAGTTGAATGTGAAATCCTTTTCTTTTAGTGGGAGGTGAAAGATGAATTCCCTTCCGATGAAGATAACTTCCATGCCTCATTAGCTAGACATTAGTCATTTCTAATTGTGTAGTCCAAATTTCCTTCATTCAAATGTTTGGCTTAGTATTGATACGTGATAAACTCACATTTCCAATGCTAGAAATAATTGTGTTGGGTAATCCAAATTTAAGTCTGATCAGTTTCAACACCAAACCAAATACACACTTAATATTAGCCAGTGGGGATCTACTCATCACAACTTCATGATATGAGTTCATATCTAAAAGTTCTCCATGGATTGTCAATTTATAATCTCACTCTAAATCATGGATTAATAGATTGCCCTCTCCTTAAAATAGGGAGAATCTTCCCTCACACTCGTATTAATGATTCAACAAAAAGAAAATTGTGTTTTCATGGCCCAAAACTTCCTTTGCTTAGTTTGGTGCCAAAGCAGTATGGGTTAGTTAACGAATTATGATCCTGAAAGCAAGACTCAGATCACCCAGAAATAAAACCAAGAGAGTTTCAAATTATGTGAATTTTCTGGCATATAAAGGTGTATGAATGAAATACCAAATGCAAAATGGGGACAAAAAATTGAATTTTTCGAATAGGCTCTTGATGAATTAAAGCAACCGTGACTCACGACAGTTGAGGTGAAAATTATCGATTCAATGGTGCTCTAGACATTTTATGAGCATATCATCTGGTTAATGAATCAAAGGCTAATTAACGTGTATAGTTAGCTTGCATGGATTTCATAGTTGTTCTGACTTCTGACCATACTTTTCCTGAGGACAACTCTCTCCAAGCAATCACATTTTCTGAGCATACCTCTAGTGACAATAGAATAAGGGGTGCCTTGGCAGTTGGCACAATGGTTGGAGTTGTTGTCATGTGATAGCTGTGGAATCAACCTCCCACAAATGCAAAACTACCTACATTCAACTCTTTCCTAAACCTCTCTATGACAAGCTTTATGGCACCAGTACTACTATCTCTGGTTTGGCGTTATATATACATTAAACATCCATTTTTTTAACTCTACTCCTTGTAGAGTTCACTTGGAATGCACGCCAATGGAGAGATGAAACACATATCCAAACTTGTTTTAAGTTGGCCTTTTACCTCAAGTGGAATTGAAGACACATCCAGATCACAATTGGAGCTACCACAGGAAGCACGCCAAGAAGATGAGATCAGCACTGAAATATAGTTGTTCCTATCAAAAGTGTAGTCAGGACTCAGGAGAAGGAACTGTAACTAACCATAATATGAGTCAATGCGGTGTCAGTCAGTGATCCATCAAGTAGCTTGGAACATTATGTGTTCCTAAAATGTGCCTAGTACCAAGAAACCTCCAAACACTATATGTTTCTAAAATGTGCCTAGTACTAAGAAACCTCCAACATATTAACATCTCCACCACTACTTTAAATTGGTGCAAAGAGTTATAATCACAAACTTTGAAGAATCACAAATTCATCTTACTGCTTCAAAGAGGAAAGAATACTTCCCAGGAGGATGCATGGTTAAGTAAACAATTTGAAGAATAGAAGAGCAATAACACAAAATAAGGGGCATAGCTCCTGTGCCAGAATAGTTATAATTACTCTCTCTAACTCTGTTCGCTAGGTGTATTGAATATCAGGATAAATAGAGAAAGTAAAGCCAAATATACAAGAACCAGTCCATCACGACATGTCAGAGAAAATGGCAAATTCAATTGCATGAGCCAACTATAAAAAGTTCCATATTCCACCAAAGCCAGCATGCTTGCAGGCAGAAGTGGCAGCAAAATGGACTTCTCATGCTGTAAGACCACAATAAGGAGCACAAAGAATATATCATAAGAAAATATAAACAAAATTATCACAGTTCTTCGATGTGAAAGATTAGAGATATTACAAACCTCGAAAAGAAAAAAATAAGTAAAATCAGAAAGAACTACTCAGCAGCCATAAAGAAAACTGTGGTTACTAGGAACTGTTACCGAGTAGCTCAAGTGACTGTTGTAAGCAATCTCTTCCACTTGGTGAGAATTGAAGAGTCACACCAAGAGTTGGCCACATAATTCATGCATTCCTCTTTCAAAAGGATCAATACATGAAAGAACCTGTTCCAATTGCCACAAGCAAATAAATGGGGCCCTTTTAATGATCAGAAAAGAGTTTTGGCAACAAAGAAGGCATCTCTATTTTTAAACTGGATCTCCGAATAGATGCTATGAGCTGATCTTACTTATTCTACTTGACATCTACATTTATATCCCATACTAAGACCTACCTTAGACGACGAGCTTCTAAAACCTCATTTTAGGTTCTAGATCCTTGTAATTTTCAAAAAAAAAGTATGATAAAAGCACTTGCATATGACAAATTTTCAATATTGATATGCTTCAAATTATGATTTCATATTGGTATTGCATCAGTGGTCATCATAAATTAAAATTAAGTGGTTATGAGATTTGCAATAGTTAAATTCTAATTGAGTCGACTGAGGTCCAAATGAAAAAATCATAAAGCATAGATTTATTTACAAGCATGTTGCGTAATGCTGTTTCAGCTATCATTGTATCCACAGTTCCACATGTATCATATTTTTCATTAAAAAAATGTTACAGGAAGAGAAGAAATACTGAGCAGGTATCCTGCCGATAGCACTAGGAAAAAAATGAAACAATATAACAACGATAACACCAAAAACCTTTTCCCCACTAGGTGGTAGAAACATGAAACAATAAAAAAATAACAGATCAAAAGGCTCTCAAATTTTTCTCTATAACCAATCAAAAAATCCCTTTTTAAAAATTATGTCAATAAATTCACAAGCAAGCAAGAAAAGTATCCTATCCCAAATAAGATTCACAAGTGTAGACTGGTGGCTAACAATACTACACCACAAGCCTGCAAGGGTGGCACACTTGACCCTTTACCTCCTTCCCTCAAAACCTTGACAATTGGTAGAAGAAAATCACAATTAAGAGGACAAATCTAATGCTACCAAGCAACCCAAAAATCTATCCACAACTATCTAGCAGACTCACAAGTCTTAAGCCCCAATGCAAAACCAGGTGACTAGAAGCTTCTGAACTTCCAGAAACTTGCATGGGAAGCATTGACGGAATCCTGGCATCTGAGCCAATATGATGGAGACAACATTTGCTCCTTAACATTAAAAGGTAAAGGGGATAAAGCTCTATAGGAAATGACCATAATTACTTATCCACAAGGGAAACATTTCTAGACACAACTCACTCTAAATCCCCTTTCCTGTTTTAACCAAAAGCAAAGCTTGGAATAAATCATACTTCTTATAATCTCTATAACCTGATAATATTCTTATATTCATATCCATAAGAGATCTCTTACAAACATCTCAATCTTTATTACCATCCCTGATCTTAAACAAGATCTTTACACTTAAAAGTGACCTGCTTCTATAAATAATCCTATCCATCACCTTAAAAAGTAAGTGGAGAGAAAACTACTGAAATATCTATGTTTAAAGGAAATCCAACAGCAAAAGTAATATTAATGCTATGCATTTACAGAGTACTGAAAAACAAATCATGAAAATTAAGGAATAAATATATATGCATTTCTTAGTGGCCAATGTAATGTTGTTACCTCCAAAACGGAATGAGTTGAACATAGATGCAGCAACCACATAACCACAAAGGATCCTAGAACCAACAACCTCAGTTTTGCCACCTCAAGGAGGAGGTGTTACGCCTCAGGCATTTACCCAGGAAACAGCTGAAAATGTATGTGCAAAATATGGACTAGTCTACAAAAAGAGTGCATAAAACAGTTATCTTATCCCAAGAAGGTGAAGGGAAAATATATGCAAGCAAAGGTGACTTCAGATTACATCAGCCATAGCTGCCTAATCCATTACTGCTATTTGTTATTTTCCAAGCAGCTATATGGTTTTTCCACCTAAATACCATAATCATTACACAGCCAATAGAATTCAGTGTCTCTTACTATAGTAATTCATAGCAGAAAATACTGAACTCATAAAAGTCATCAGGATTGATCTTGTAAAACATTTACTATTTACAAATTTTATTTGATTCAAGCAAGTGTAAAGGTCTATCAGGGTCAAATTAAGGACATGAAAATTAACTAATAAATTGAACAAAAAAAAATCATTCTAAAAAAATGAGATAAAATCATGCACAGAACCCGAACAATTGGTATTCCAAATTTACTGCCAATAACGCCCAAAGGGGATAATTAAACGAATGAATCATACAAAATTCAAATAGAATCTGAGAGAAAGAGAATGAATAAAACACCGGTGAGTTCAAACTCATAGTGATACCGTTGTTGAATTGGAAGGTTAAGCATCCAATGTACAGATACAGTGTCTTCTTTCCTTTCTCCATTTCAGCGATTCACTCGGATATGCTATTGGATCGCCGATCGCCTCTAATAAAGATGAGTGGAATAAAAAAAAATAACAAGTACTACGAGGGATATTGAGGTGAGAGTGTTATGTTATGCATACAAATAATACAAGTAATATTTTAGTAACAGAAGAGAATAAGATAATTATTATCCGTGTCTAGATTTTTTTCTTGGTGAACAATAATTTAGGGTGAGGGGATGGTGCACCATGCAGGGAATGCCTCCGGATTCTTTGAGTATCTATAGAGGTACTTACATTTTACCTCACCCCAACGGGACGAGTGGAGTTCGAACCTGTGACTTGTCAGATACGAGACCTTGTCTTGCTCCACACTGTCAGATACGAGACCCTGTCTTGCTCCACTCGACCAATCCCTTGGGATTTTTATCCGTGTCTAGATGGCTATATTTAAATTTGAGTTTAATTACTATACGTCATGATATCTAATGACGTGACATCCAATGATGTGTTATCACATTATTTAATAAATTTAATGATATATTAGGTGTTATATATAATCATTAAATGATATGGTAAAATATTATTAGATATTAGTGTGAAATAATTTTATACTGATAGTTTCTTTTACTCTTTCAAAAGAAAACTTTTGAAAATACTCTGTTAGGAAACGTTTTTATTACTTTTAAATGTATACATTATTTTCAGTAAAAGCTATCTTGTAAAAGGAAAATTGTGTAAACTAAAAGGCAACAAAATAGACAAGGAAATACAGAAGGGCATGCACATAATTTTATTGAAGCAACATAGACTAATACATGACTTCTGGTGGATACAGTTTAAATATATTTAAAAGTCAACTAAAACTCTTTAAACATAGCTGCATGTAACAACCCAATATCCCAAGATAACAACCTAATATCCCTGAATAGAAGTAGATGGATGTTTAGATTGTTGTAAGAGCTAGAATCCCTTGATACTGCTCCTGAGTAAATATAACATTGGCAACCAGATGATTAAGATTTGATGATCCATACACTTAAGTGCGGAAGCTAAAAAAAGAGAAAATGTGAACACTCAATATTTTTCATTCAATTGATTCAATCAAATTTTTATGCCATACATACAAAGCACAAGGCACGGGATGTACCTATTTATATTGCATAAATTTTTTTTTGGATAAGCTAAATTTATTGAATGGAGCATTAGGGGTGCTCAAACCCAAAACAAAGAAAAAAAGATAAAAAATTAAAAAGAAAGTACAACATGTAACCAAAGTTTACATCTATGAAGATAAGCCAAAACCAAAGCCTAACCAATAATGAATAAACAAAGAGACTATGCTCTTGTACAACCCAAGCCTGAAAATAGCTCAAAAAAGTACACCAACCATACAACATATTGCATAAATTAATAAACTAATATGTCATATTCTTATCCAATAGGGAAAATATAAAGACACACTATTGCAAGGACATGCTAAGAGGAAAGATACCCAAAAAAATACCATTGCAACCACACGATTTCACGTAGCAATCTATTTTCAACAATTGCAATAAATTGCTTTCGGCGTTGCGGCAGATTTTGTTCACATTGGCTTGATTTAATAACTTACGATGTATCATCTTTACTACTCGTAGTGCTCACAATATTGGAGTTCTAACATTCTTATTGAAATCTTGGTGGAAAGTCATGCTTAAAATAGCAAGTCTCTATTGAATGACTGATTCTATCACAATGAGAACACACCTTTGTATGGGAGCATATTAACCTGATGGAAAGTCATGCATTATGTTAGATTGGTCAATTTCACATTCTACAAAAAATTATTAATTGGTGTAAGTCTTGAAATTTGACACCTGGTGTTAACGGATCCTGACTCTAATTTTTTACTTAGATTTTGTGAAATTATATATACTAACTACTATACAAAATATCAATCAATTTATGGAATCAATCTATTTTTTACATTTTTAAAAACTAATAAATATTATTAAAATATTTTTACTTACATGTACTATTATTACTTATTATAATTATAATAATATAATATATTTTAACACATGTTACTATACTAATACGCTTAATAAAATGAGAGCAAATATAAAGAATGCTAATATAAGTGAGCGGAGAAGACTAAATGAGAGTGCAGAGAAGCAGATATGAGCGGAGAAAACAGAATTGCGTGCAAAAACGATCGACCTTAGGGAAAACAACGACGTCGGCTACAGTGACGGCTATGAGTGGGGACAACAAGGGGAGGGAAAGTGAAGCAGATGAGTGGGTGAGTGAACTCCCCTGCCTCCCACGTGTGTGAAGGTGAAGCATCTATCCCAGGTCATGTTAGCTCGGTCTAAAAAATGAAACCAAAAAATAGGGTAAACCAAAAACAAGGCCCGGGCCTTCAATGAGATACTTAATGGGCTAATTAAGGACATTTCGCAATAGACAACTTCATAGAGGTCCAAGAAAGCTAAGTTACTTCGACCAAAAAAAAGGAAGCTAAGTTACGCATGTTACAAGATTGGTTGGTTTTGATTTAAGTAGTAACTAATTAATTAGAAAATATCTAGGCTAGTGAATTAATGTTATTTGAATCTTTTAGATCTAGATATTGATGATTTATATGGCTTGTATTAGGGGTGTTGATATCTAATTCAATCCAATAAAAACCGCAAAAATCGAACCGAAAAACCAAAAATCAAATCAAACCGAAATCAAAAAAATCGCAAATCGCAAAAAATTGAATTTTTTTATTGGATTGAATTATTTTCGGATTCTATGTTGAAAACTGATCTAATCCAATCCAAACCGAACTTATACATACATATATTATTTCTTATAAAATAATCATGTATTTATACTTGTATACATACATATTTATAAAAATACTTATACTAATATATTTTTTACGATTTTATTATCTAATATCATGTTAATATTTCTATAAGAATATTAATATAAAACTAGTTTTGAATTTGTTTTCATGTCTCATGTCATTCTTTTTATATAATTTTATATTAATTTTAATAAATATAAGTTCCAACGAGAAAATGTTTACTATTACTTTGTTATTTTATCAATTTTATCAAATATTTATTGGCGTTTGAAAAAACTGAAAACCGATTCAATCCAATCCAATTTAAATTGGATCAGATTTGAAAAAATATCAAAATTGATCGGATGATGAAATGATAAAACCACAATGATCGGATCGGATGATTTTTTGCCTCAAAACCGATCCAAACCAAACCGCGAACACCCCTAGCTTGTATGCCAATTTAAAACTTTTTTAGGGTTTGTTTTAATTTAGATTTAATTAGGAGTTATTATCTTAGATATGGTTAGGATTTATTTTGATTTATTAAGATTTGTTTTAACTTTAATTTGATAAGAAGTTATCAATAGCAGATTTAATTGATAAGCATTTATCCTATATTTTATTAAGATTTAATTACGAGGTTAGGATTTGGTGTATTTTGATTGTGTTTTCTTAACCAACATGTATTGGTCCGAGTGGAAGGGGCTCGGGTCCCTTAAGCACAGTACCCCGAGAGATTAGTCTCTCACGTACCTATCGGGTGGGCGGATACTCTAGGAAACCAAAAAAAATGATTGTGTTTTCTTAGTTTCCTAAAGTTAGTAATTGAAAATCATGTATGTTTAATTAGTTGAGACTATTTTAGAAAGACAATTTTTGAAATAAAATTTATTTGTGAGAGTTAAATTTTCTTTGGTAGTTTGAGAACGACAAATTTATTTGTTTTCTTCGATAGCGTTCATATGACTTATCAACTAGGTGATTTTGTCTAATTGTGGCATTAATTATCAATTTTTATACAAAGGTTTTTGCTTCTCTAAATAACACGTCACAATTTTCTTTTTTTATATATTTGTGGAGATTTTTAAGCATAATTATTGAATTTGTTGTGGATTCTAAGACCAGATATATATCTTTTGGATTCTAAGACCGGATATCTTTTGGATTCACATACATTACCTTCTCTTACTTCTCTTACTCTACCCTAAATTGAAAATCAGAATCTACCTTTCTCTGCTCTTATCCTTAATGCTCAGTATCGTTCACTATTTCCACCATGTGAAGACCGTTGAAGGGGTATTAGCACCTACGAATTTCGCACCTACGAGCAAGACGGTTGTACTGTTCTTGACCTATTCTCCAAGTTTTTCAAAGCCTTGGCCTTAAACTTGTCATCAACTATCCCAACACATTGTTGCACAACATTCCTACAAATTCCAGTGAATGTCTCCCTCAAAACATCCTCTGCATAATTAGAAGGAGTTGAACCAGGAACAAACACCGATAACATCAAATGCGGTTGATGAGGCGACAAACCCGCTGAAGTGTATGCTAGCTCCCCACAAAATCACGATGGATCCACCACGACCAGGGGAGGAACGTGGTACGATGAGGTGGGGTCCGCAGCAGAGGAAGTGGCGGAAGTTCTCTTGTGTTGGTTGTGGTTTGTAGGAGAAGGAGGAGATGATACCAAAGCAACAGTAGAGGGAGATACAGAGGATATGGGTTTAGCTGCAGAATGGAAATTGGGGCAAGTTTCTTGCTTTAGACATTCAGAAGCAATGCGAGGGGGATTGGAAGCAGAAAACACAGCGTCTAATGGAGGTTAGTGGAGGCCGTGAGTTATCTGGAGGTTGTCGCCAATGGTGGATATGCACTTCACTTCTTCGAGGTCCGGAAACAAACCTCCCTCAAAGGACTAATTACATAATATATAAACTTTGTAATCCAATAATTGACTTTTAATGATGACCAATATCACAGGTAGCAGGTAATGATGATAGTTCACAAATATATAATTTTTTTAAAATAATTAAAGGTTAACAATTGAAATACAACAACATCATTTAACGACAAAGGGCATACATGTATTTTTTGGTTGACTGTTCTTTGGAGTTTATGGTTAGCAAGGAATGCATGTATTTTTTTCCAACAATATCTTGTCTGCAACTGGGGTGCTAGATCTTATCAAGCTTCGATCTTGGAAGTGGATAAAAACAAAAGATCATGAATTTTCATATAATTTTTATTCTTGGTCTGAACACCCTACTGTGTGATTAAACTTTTAATGGATTCCTGGCAAGTGTACCAAAAGTCTAGCAGTTATAGAGTAAGTAAGATATCGTATCCACGGGGAGCGGTTTTAATTTGTAAAGTAATAGCAATCGTATTTTCAATGAAACAATTTTATAAAAAGGATTGATTGTATGCAGAATAATAAATAGTAACAGATAAACCAGATGAGAGAATGATACTTTGGATTAGGATTTGACTTCGTTTCATCTCCCCCCTCGTGTATGCGAATCCCTTCAATTAATTATGATTATACTTGTAATTACCTTAGCGTTGTCTAACTACAATAATTATAAGGCACGCCTAGCAATTATCGTACCCGCAAATTCCCCTATAACATCATAATTAAACGCCAAAAGCTATTCTCTACAGGTATTCAAAGTGGCTTGGCGACCCCGAACATTCCCCATATTTTGCAATCAGCGTTATCAATTTAATCCATACCTTCCCATCGAACAACTATGAAGGGGTGTGTCACTCACCAAACGCTTCAATTGCAGCGAAAAACGATAGTACGATATAAACCAAACGAGTATCTTCAGCAATCGGAGATTAAGCTTCATAGACAACTCTATGCTCACCTAACTCTAATACTAGCCGGAGTTCCACTTGTTGTATCCAGAGCACTAGCCTACCACCCCGGCGCACGCGCGGAGATGATGCATTACAAATAACATAAAGATACCGATAAATTACAAATAGAGAATCATAATTAAAAAGAAGAGAATTCTTATACACTTGGGGATTGAATCCACTACATCAAATCCTACTGGAGAGCTTAGCTCTCTCTCTCTGTATCTGTGTGTCTCTGATCTATGCAAAAGGCCCTATTTATAGAGTGGGAAAACCCTAATCCTGCTCCAAGAAGTCAATCTGGATCTAGGTTTAAAGGCTGCTGCGCGTCCTGCGCTTCATATACGCTTAGCGCGCATGAAGCGCAACTAATCTGTTGCTGCGCTCCACTTGCGCTTAGCGCAGGTGGAACCTGATCAATCTGAGGCTGCGCTCCACATGCGCTTAGCGCAGGTGGAGCGTGTCACGCGTTGCTGATTTCCTTCAGATCCTGATCTAACTTCTGGATCTCTTTCTGATCTTGCCTTTGCTTATCTGGTTTTCCATTTTCCCTTTTTCTAAATTGTTTTTCTATTTAATTGGTTTGGATTTGAATTGGAGGAGTTATCCACAAGATTCTCTGATTAACTAACTGTTAATCTCCTCTTTATTTGGTCTTTATTTAAACTCTGAATCTGCAAATAACCTCCTTTCTAATGCTATTTTCTCTCTTATTCCAAATCTTCTGTAAATCTGCATAAAACAACAAATTTCTATTTAAAATAGCATCATATTCAAATTTAAACTAAATAATTACAATTATTATAAATATTAATAAAAAGGGATAATTTGGGGAATAAATTACTATTTTAACCTTGATAAGTGTAATAAAACTATAGGAAAATAACGCTAATTTTACACTTATCAACTTTCCACCTTGATGTTTTGATGATGAAGAAACAGAGGTCCTTGTAATTGCTTTGAAACCTTGTTATTTATCAGGTCTCTGTTTATTGGTCACTAGATTTTAATTTCATATTATTGCTAGTGCCCGCAGGCTCCTGTCAGGCTTGGGTTTTATATGTAGGTGGTTATGGTGTTGTAGGGTTTGGTCTTTGGAAGGGATTCCTTTAGTGTATTTAATCCTTTTTTTTCTTTCTTTTTTTGTATTTTTGTATTGGTTGGAATACCCTTTGTACTCCCTGTTAATATATTGTTTTTGCTTAGCAAAAAAAAAATGACAAAGGGCAATCTTATAGTATGTGGGTTTAGAGGAATCTAAGTTTGAAGGCAAATCATCAAAATTATTCAAAACTATCTTTCCAAAAACTATATACATATCAAAACTATGCATATCTTATAGTATGTACCACCGAGCACGTGGATTATCCAACTTAATCAGCGGTACTCGAGTTCGAGCCCTGAGTATGTAGTTGTGTTAAATAGTAGGAGAGAGAGCTCTTGCAAAAAACAAAAAATCAAAGGCATCAAAATATATCCATTTTGGTCCCATGATAGCAAAATTGCAAAGAAAGGCTTCCATAATTTGGCATGTGGTGCCCGTGATGATCCTATGTGTTTGGTAAAAACTAGCCGAAAACAGAAAATTAGCTGATTTAATTGGACTTGTTTAATAAAACTAACTGAAAAATGGTAAAATGACATATAAAGATATTATTAATTAATAAATAATGATGACTGAATGTTATTAAGGGATAAACTTATAATAAATTTCTAGTTAATAGTCGAAAAAGAGAATTTTTTTCAAAAACTTCTCAAGAAAAGTTAGTAGCTATTAAAAAAACTACTTTATAACATTGATGAAGTGATTTCAACTACTAATTTAAGCTTTCATCTAGATGAACATACAAAACACGCTAATTCTCTTTACTTATATCTAAAAAAAGAAAATATCATGATCATAACTTCCCTAAACACAAACATATTCATATAATATTATAAATACTGCGCAAATAATGATCCATATTATTTTGTTATATCAATAGGTTGTATTATCATGAAATTCAATGCTGATTCGAAGTCTTACGAGTCCATTTATTCTTGTTAATTCACAACCTAGATGTGGTTATTTAGAGTCCCTACTTCGAAGGTGCTTCAATTTTTCATACAAAAGATATCTCTCCTTTCAGTCCCCCGCTAGGAAATTACACGGGCAAGTACCATAACCTTATCACAAGCATCTCTCCTTAACTTCAAAGGGTTACTCACTGAGTCACTGGGTTCCACTCCTCTAAATTAAAATATTAGACATTCATCTAAAAAAAATTAAAATATTAGAGATACCTCCCCCTTATCAGATGTCCAAAAAACTAATTTGAAATCCTATCTTTATTACGTTTAATTATTTTTTTCTTATTACATTTCAAAGCAATATTTAACATTTCATAAAAATAAAATCGTCAATACGTAGATATACATAAGAAAGAATGAGGATTAGTATATTCTTTGCTGGCTGCTCTCTACTCTCTTCGTAGCTTTTTTAGAGCTTTCTAAAGAAAGAAGTAAGCACATTATTATTGCTTCCCGAAAAGGGTAAAGAATTTGGATTTTTTAGAAGAAAAAATAATACAAATATTTTGAAGGTCAAGTCTTAAGAAATATCTTTGTTAATTTTCTAGTCTGGTTGGGGGGTAAAAAAACCACTTAATTGCAAAAAAAAAGTGGTTTCAATTTTTTTTTTCATGAATTTTTACTTTAAAGCATTGTTATAAAAAGTTGTTCATATATAAGAAGCTTTACACTTTGAGGATTATTGGTCCGTTTGGTTTAGCGTTGCCAAAATCAAAACCATGATCTGGTAGAATTGATTTTAAATCATTTTCGTCTAACGTGCTTCGTAAAGAGTGTATCACTCATCTCAACCATTGATTTTCAGAATCAATTCTGTTTAACTGTAAACCAAACGGGCACTATCACCCTCGACTTATGGGAGATACCAAGACAATGATTAAAAACATGTAATCATGCATTATTAATTTGCCAAATCATGTAATATATATTTGGTACTATATCAAAATTTGGAATTTACTAATTTATTGAATAATAATGTATTTTTTTTACATTCATAATATATCAAAATTAAGCTTTTATCCATCTGCTAAATTTTAGGCTTAATTACACATTTGGTCTCTAAGTTTAGTGTTTGGGCGATTTTGGTCCCCCTACTTCTTTTTGCTTGAATTTAGTCCCTTAATTTTTAATTTGTGACAAATACAGTCATTCGTTAACTTTCCATCCAATTACTAATAGGGAAATTTGATGTGTCAGTGAGTGTGTGACCTGGATTATTTAATATTAATGTAGGCCCATATTTTATAATTATTGATAATATTTTTAAAAAAACTTTAACAAATAAAGTTAAGTAAGAAACTCTCCTAGTTTGTGACTATATTTAACATTGTTTGTTAAAGTTGTTTTTTTAAAAAATATTATCAATAATGATAAAATATGGGCCCACATTATTAATTAAATAATTCAGGTCACACATTGGCTGCCACATTAGATTAATCTACTAGTAATTGGATGCAAAGTAAGCAAATTACTACATTTGTCACAAATTAAAAATTAATAGACTAAATTCGAGTAAAAAAAGTAGGGGACTAAAATCGCGCCAGACACTAAATTTTGGGGACCAAAAAGTATAATTAAATCGTATAATAATAATCTATTAAAATATTATCAAGTATGTTTCTTTCAAAAAAATATTTATCGAAGCAAATAAATTATTATTATTAATTAATAAATATTTACTGATAAAAAAACTGAGCAAAAGAAAAGAAAATATATCTACTAATCCAAAATCTAGCGCATTTAGCTGAAATCCTATCGATAAAACAAACTAGAAAAAAAAAAAAACACGAACGAACTTTTACTGCATCCAATCAGTATTTGAAAACGCACAGAGCAACCAATGACTCTCGCCACGTGGCTTCATGTGAGTGGTTAGAGTTAATTCAACTGTGGTCATGTTCGTACCAGATAATTCGCGGTGGCCTATATAAGCGGAACTGAGTGTAGCGATTTCGATTCTAAAAGTCTGTGCTGACTTCGTGTGAGCGCTTTTCCCCCAAAAGAAGCAAACCACTCCTTCCGCCGCGTGCGGTGGTGACCGGTAATCGGAGAACCTAAACGGCGAGATGAAGGTTAACGTGAAGACACTCAAGGGGACTCACTTTGAGATCGAAGTGAACCCACAAGACATGGTAATGCTGCAACTCTCCTAATTATTGGGATAAAACAATTTATCTAGGTTTTATGTGTTCTAATTTTATAGCTGTTTGAGGAGTTTGTTGAAGGTTTGCATTTGTAGAAAATAATGCAATTGGATATTTGAGTTTACATATTTATCCAAAAATTTAATTTGTTTTTTTTTTTGTTGATTTTCTTGTTGATTGTGTTAATATTAGGTTACTGATGTGAAGAAAAATATAGAAGTAGCGCAAGGTGCTGATGTTTACCCTGCTGCACAACAAATGCTTATTTATCAAGGGAAAGTGCTAAAGGATGCTACAACCCTGGAAGAAAACAAAGTTGCTGAGAATAGTTTTATGGTGATCATGTTATCCAAGGTGATGACGTTATTTCTGTGCTTGGATTGTTTATGTCCTCTCGTTTTTTGAGAATGATAGGGGTGGAAAGATATCTTTTATCTGCCATAATCATTTTAAGCTTTCGAATGTGTTGGGGAAGTTAGAAAGCATGAATACTTCAATAGACACACAAGCACCTAACCTAATCCAACACTGCACTCACTCGCGCACATATTGTTTAGATTGGCTCTTCCATTTTCACATGATATGCTCCCAATGTGTGCGTGTGTAGAAAGTTATGCCATGTTATGCCACACACCTGCATCTAATTTCATAAAGAAATGCTGTGTCCCCCTTAAACGTTTTGATTTTTGCTTTTTGTGTGGTAGATAGAAGCTGAATAATAATTTTTCGATTTGGTTTCCAAATTCCCAAAATTTGTGGGTTGGAGGGAAAATGAGCTACACAACCAGACTAGTCAATAGCGCGCTATAGCGGCGTAGCGGCCCCTGCAGCTATACAAAACCTCATAGTTTCCTGCTACGCTATAGCGGTTATAGCGGCCGCTATAGCAGTATTGTTTGGGGGTCGGCCGCTACGCGCCGCTATCCGCGATTGATAACTATGCACTCAACCTTCATCAACCTTCCCTTGTTTCTTTTCTAGTGCCAAGAAAGTGAGTCTCATTATGTGACAGTTGTCAATCACTACAGTTTTATCGAGAAAGTGTACCATGTGCAGAGGTGGTTATGGATGCATTGAAAAGGGAAAATACGCTGTTTTGTCGTATTGTTTTGTTCCCATCGGCTTAGTGTTAATTTTTTGTGCTAATATACCCATTGCAGAATAAGGCATCATCAAGTGGAGCCCCGGCTGCTTCATCTGCACCCCCAAACCCGGTGAGTACAAATTTTACATTTAAAAATTTTCTTATTTATTTTTATTGCATGCCGTTTCTTATGTTTAATTTGACTTGTCAAAACTGTCATTTCATTGGATGAAGTTCTTTATCAAACTTAGAGCTTGATTGTCTCCACCTGTCCCTGCAGTTGGATGGATATTGCGATGCTTTGATTAATGATTTAATTTAAAGTATCACTGTTTTGTCAACCCTCTGAACGCACGTGTGTTTACATGCTTGTGTTGTCATTTTCATCTAGTCCTATCTTGGATTCTTAACTTTACAACGATTAATTTTATAATCTTTTTGTTGAGTGTCTGTATAGAAGAGTATGTGATATAATATGTTTGATCCAACTAATATTGGATGTGGATTGTCTCTTTTTTGTTGAAAACGTCACGTGACATATTAAAACTCCATAATTTTTTGTTTTTTTAATTTATAGTATCTTCAATTAATATTCAATGTTATATGAATATTTAGGTTTTGTTTTGACGTCACCTGTTGACCGCAATAAACTCTCACTGTTCTTATTTTTTAAATTCGTTTTCTTGCTATTTACATGTTTAGGCGGCTCAACCTGCAAGTTCTTTGCCTCTCACTTCATCAACATCTCAACCTCCTTCTTCGACTGTAGGACAGTGAGTTCATATTCATTTTCCCTGCCATGAAGTTTTAACATAATGAAATATTCTTTTCTAGTTCTCATGTAAAATTCTTCTATTTCTCTCACTTCATTTTCAGGGGAGAATCCAATTCTGAGCATAATCCTGTTACAACTCCTTCTGCGTAAGTGTCTGGCATTTTCTCCATCATGGGTTTTAACAGCACTTTTTGTACTTAAGTATAGTTGATAATTTGTTGCAACCTTGAAGCTGCACCAGCTCAGGCCTGCAGCCCTTTTCTTTTGTAAATAATGTCTTATTCTTGGCCATTTGTTTCTTTTACACTGAATAATATAATAATTCAAGCTCTCTTTATTGGTGCTATGATATCTATTACCATTGTGTGAATTTAAGTAGTTTTTGTTTATCCTGGTTATTGCAGTACGGTGCCTAGCAGCATATATGGCCAAGCAGCATCAAATCTTATCGCTGGTAGTAATTTGGAATCAACTATTCAGCAGATTCTAGAAATGGGGGGAGGAAGTTGGGATAGGGATACTGTTATCCGTGCTCTTCGTGCTGCATTTAACAATCCTGAAAGAGCTGTTGAATATCTCTATTCTGTAAGTCCCTGCACACTATGGCTACTTTCTCATGTAAATTATGGATGTTTCAGCTATTAATTGGGTAGCTTGTTATCTGTTGGAAGAACTATAGAACTCCACTGCTACCCATTTTGATTGACTTATAGCACAAATAATTATGCTTACTGTTAGAATATTAGAATAATATATTTAATATCTTATAATATCTGTTGAGATTAGGTTTTATCCTATAATATCTCCTAGGATTAGTTTCCATATTTCTAGGTAATTATTATGATTTGTTTCCTAATTACTAGTCTACACCCTCCGGACTCGAATATAAGCAACAAAAAATTCATATATGGTGGTCCAAAATATAAGCAAATCCCAACTAATTTTACCTCATTTAATGACCTCGTACCAAAATACCCTTTATTTAAATTCATACTTTATTTTCCAATGACCCTATTTAATGAACCATGTAGAGAGAGTATTTCCACTTGGAACAAGTTTCAATAAAATTGAAGTCTTCCATGCAGGGCAATTTAGAGAACACAATCCATTTTTAGATGACATTAAGAAAATTTAATGAGGTTAACTAACATTCTTAATTAGCGTGAGTTAGGTTTTTTTGCTTATATTCGAGTCCAGAGTAGTATATTAGTCAGTATAAATAAGCGTCAGTGTATAGTCTTTTGTATCAATCATCCATCATCAATCAATCTATTATCGGTTATCTATTATGAATTATTCTTCTCCTCTCTTCTTCCTTTTTATATCCAAAACTTATGCATCTAGTCAACTACATCTTGTACTAGTACAATTTTAGTGATTTATATACTAATTAGACATGCCTCTAGATCTTAAGAGAAAATGTTTTGGGAATAGACCAGTATAAAGATAGATAGATTAATATCAGTGGAAGCTGGTGGTTGTTTAATGTTTGTATGTCAAACACACGTCTTCTCTGTTATGGAAATGAACTGGAGCCATGGACCATGGTTGTTTCTATACGAACAAAACTACTTGAGGGCAGCAAATTATATTTATAAGTTATAACAATTGTGTGGTTTTTGCATTGGAAATTATATGTTAAAATAACTAATTTATCATTAGATGGCCTAAACATAATAGTTTTTGTGTATCCAGTATAACCTTAAGTGTTTATGGTTTTTATTAACTTCGTAAACTTAGGGATTGAAACAAAATGTAATTGTGTGAATAATATAGTTTATTTACATGGGTCAACATCATTTTTATCTAATGATGCAAATTTTAACTGATAGGGCATTCCTGAACAAGCTGATGTACCGGCAGTTGCCAGATCCGCCACAATTGGGCAGGCAGAAAACCCTTCAGTCCAGGCTCCACAACCAGCTGTGCCTACTGGTGGGCCTAACACTAACCCACTCAACCTGTTTCCCCAGGTATGTACAGTCCCTGTTTCTCATGCAGTAAACTTTTAACAACTTTGGGTGGTAAAAATATAATGCCTGTAATTTTGTTTTTGAACCAGGGCATTCCCAATTTGGGTACAAATGAAAATGCAGGTGACTTGGATTTCCTGCGAAACAGTCAACAGGTTATTTACTTGTGTCCTCTATATGGGAGCTAGGTCCCATCTTAATTTTATTTATTTATGCATAAAGTCTTATTCTTTAACATTACAGTTCCAAGCCTTGAGAGCGATGGTGCAAGCAAACCCTCAAATTTTGCAGGTATTATTGGTACTTATAGATCCCGTTACTATAATTAGCAATTTAGACCTTACCTAATTAAAGGACATTATAAATAATTTTTGTTTCCCATTGCAGCCTATGCTTCAGGAACTGGGAAAACAAAATCCTCACCTAATGCAGCTCATCCAAGAGCATCAAGCTGACTTCTTACGTCTTATAAATGAACCTGAAGGAGAAGGAGAGGGAGAAGGAGAAGAGTAAGATGACTATTTTATGTTTGTTGCATTTTTCATTTTATATTGCATGAACTTTTCAATGAGCTCCAGCTTAACTCCAAACCTTTTCACTGACATTTAAAGTAATTCGGAATTATACATTTTTTATGAGAGTTTAGAAGAAAACTCTTGAATTGAATGAGATCAGAAAGAATTAACTAGACATAGGCATGCCCACAAACAAATATTAATGCAGTGGAGACATATCTGGAATTTTTGGGAATTCATCCTACAAAAGATTATTCATTTGTGTAAGATTGATTTTGACTTCTACGAGTGTCAAAGGATCTTAATCGTATATAGGGAAAGAGAAGGCTTAAAATTATTTTTGGTTTGACACTGAGGGTCTTAAGAAAATTACAACGGAGAGGGAGGGAGGGAGGGAGGGGTAGGGAGGAGGATAGTAGGTATGGCTTTATAAGACATTTGGATGCTCAGGCTGTTTTGTTGTAATTGTATGACCAGGAACCTACAGAATCAGTTGGCTTCTTTGATGCCTCCGACCATCACTGTCACCCCTGAAGAGCAGGAGGCCATTCAACGGGTGAGCTATTGACAGCACTCTCCATTCAGTTGTTTTAACTTTGACTTCCTTATTGGTATTTTTCTGCATTGGCTTGATGATGGCATTCTTGGCATTGTCATCCAGTTGTTGAATTGCCTTACTATTGGGGTTTATGCAAGTTCTAATATTTGAAACTTGCATGTCATTCTCATTATAAATAGTAAAGCAATAGAGAACACATCCAATCATTGCATGTCATCCTCATTATTATAAATAGTAAAACAATAGAGAAACATCCAATTGAAGCCTCAGGAAGGATTTGTGCTTTGTACCTGATGATAGAACCAGGAAGTGATTGGACAGATGCTTCCCTCACGTATAATGCCCTGCTTATGCTTTACTTATGTTTTTAATGTCTGCTACCTCTTCTCCTATGTTTGACTGTTTATTTTGATAGAGGATGTATTGAGTTAGATTTCTTCATGCATACTTTCTCACCCCAAAGCCAGGCCAATGATTTTTGTACCTTAAATATGTCCTACTTGTATCTTTGTTTGTGCCCTCTTCTCTTAATAATTTCATGAAAGCTACATGGAATATTCTGTCTTGAATGGAATAAATAGCAGCACTATAAGTTGTGAGTAACCGTGACACCCTTCCACAAAAAATATAATAACAATAATAACTGACCGGGACTTTTTGGCAGCTTGAAGATATGGGATTTGATCGAGATCTGGTGTTGGAGGTGTTCTTTGCCTGCAATAAAAACGAGGATCTGGCAGCCAACTATCTATTGGATCACCAAAATGACTTTGACGACTAGTCAAAATTCTAATTTATCTTCTCCAACTGTGGTCTTTCTTGTGTCTGGCATTTTTCTGTGCTGGTTTTGTTGTGTCATTTCTTTGTCTTCTGAACTCTTTGGAGAAGTGCCAATGTCAATATTTTATAACTTTTATTGTCTTCGGGAACTATAGCATCTGTAGATTGTTTGACACCATTGACTAGAAAATAGAATCGTGATGGGAAAGAAGGCCATAGGTTTCATTATTCATCAGCTCTATATTTTCAGTTTTACATAGTATATTCACAAGTTACACCTTTGGAATACCATACCGAATTCGAAGTTGCGATTTGCTAATATGCATTTCAAATAAATAAGTGGGATATATTGTTTTTGGGGGGGGGGGTTGGTAAAATCTTAAAAACAAATGATTGTCATTATTTAATGGTTATTTGTACACTTTATCTTCTAGATTGCATCTCTAAATTTTAGAGGAGTAAAATCCAAATTAATTATGAACTAGTTTATACTTTTTTATAAAACAAGGAAAAAAAATGCAAAAAGTTAGTTTTATATTATTTAAACTTCTGTTATTACACAAACATAAGTACAATAGTGAGATTATCGTGTACAAAATACTGAAAATAGAGCGGAATGGAAATGGAAGAAGGGAATGTGTATACGGTTAGATGCTCTACAACACTCAAGAGGTCTTGTTTATTGTAGTCAACCTTAATCCATTATTTCAACCAGAGAAAAAACCTTGAGCCTTTAACAATTTTTTCCGAGCTTGAATCAATAATGTAACTGATTTTTTTAATTTGTGCAGTAGAGTTTAATAATGACTGAAAATTTATGTTCATATGGCTTCAAAACACGGAATTCCCCCATTCCTATGTGTTAAGATGTTTGGTGCATACCATTAGCCAAATAATGTCTCTCTAATATCTTTTAAGTAGAAGTAAATACGGTTCGGTTGCTCTCTTTAGTGTAGTTGCTTTGAGTTGAAAGCTTTCCCCCCTTCATTAATGGTGAGGGAAGGGATTAAACACAGCGCCACAAGTGTCCAATCTTGAGATAGGGTTAGAATTTGGAGATGTGAAATGAAATATAATTGGAAACTTTTTTTGGGTCAAAATTGGGGATTTCTTTTATGTTAGAGTTTTTCACCCTTTATATCACATAACACATGATTGCCAATTAAAATTATGATGTCCGCGCCTCATGATTGCCAATTAAAATTATTATGTACACCTCAACTACCATATAAACTATTTAAAAACTAACAATGCACGGATAGATGGACCATATGGGAATGAGTTAGATTTTTTAGGAATAAAAAATAATTGGGAGGTTAAATGG
Organism: Sesbania bispinosa; assembly: GCA_026901365.1. Classification (NCBI taxonomy): domain Eukaryota; kingdom Viridiplantae; phylum Streptophyta; class Magnoliopsida; order Fabales; family Fabaceae; genus Sesbania; species Sesbania bispinosa. The sequence continues at coordinate 362,148 of QLOH01000462.1, read as the reverse complement.
GAAAATCAAGATGTTATGGGACCAAAATCATATTTTAACTTTTTTCAGCTAACATTGGTTTATGTAGAAACTAACTTTAGAGGCAAGCAACGATACACTCTATAATCATTATTTTTCTGAGTTCCAAGCTCTTCTTTCTTCCCGCGCTACTTTTAGATTTTCGATTACAAGGTTTTTTCGATTACAAGGTTTAGATCCAAACTAAGCATCTGTTTCTTCCTCTTTTTATGCTAATATACGAGGATTTAAATTTTAATTTCATAATTACATTTTTTGGATAAACTATGATACATATTCAATAATCATTTGTATGTAACACAACCCTAGTGCAGTCTCCTGAGGTAACAACTAACAACGGTTCTAATTATCATGAGGGAGGAAACCCAAGTGTTGAAAGCTTATCAGAAGCATACTGAACATCTTTTTCGGTAACTTCTTCATTTATTGTCTGGGTTTTCCAGGTTAACTGATTACATGTTTTGTTGGGAGACCATGAACCAAACAATCTATTTGAATTAAAAAATGTCTGAAATTACACAAGCTAACCAAAGAACTAGTTGGCAGTGTTTCTAATCAGAGAAGGGTGTCTGCATCAAATCCAATCACCACTTGCTTGTTCTACCAAGTCACTTCAAAGAAAGCAGCATGACTTGCACTTCATGCAGCTAAGCACATATGTGATACTCTGAATGCAAGAACTATTTTTATGAGGCTGCTTTGAACATAGAACCAGATTCTACTAACCAGTACAAAAACGGAGCAGCAAGGGGGTCAAAGATGTGTTGTAGCCATTACAACATTCAATATTTCCTGCTCAAGATCAGCTTCATCAACCCACATCGAACTTTGCCGACGCAATAATTCTTTCTTCTCTGCCTTTTTCTCACCATGCATCTTGACTTTCATCCTCCAGTTTTCAAGTTTCTCTGCTCTTTCTTTTAACTGATTCACAAAAATGAGAAATCAATCAATGACAGTAAGCCAAATTTAGACTAACATGTGTTCAAATGAAATACATGAAACACACATTGCAAGCAGCAAAGTGATCAAAGTTCCTCTCAAACACAATAACACAAGAAACTGGTTTTCCAATGACATAACTGATTTGATTTATAGATTTGCGGCATAGACTACAAATGCATCAATTGACAGATAATTGTAGTAAAAAGACCAAAAAATGTATTGTCTACCCTAGGAAATCATATACTAAAATTGTTGCTTAGAATATGAAGGTCGGTTAACTATAAGGTATAAATACAAGACCTAGCCGCTTGATTTAAGATTGCAACTCCAGTCTTTTAAAGTTCATCTACTCTCTGTCTGAATATTATCAATCTGAAATCCACCTTAACTACAAGAATAGGTTATAGGTCTATAAGTCTTAAACCAAAGAAACATATTGTAGATTTAAGTTGTATTTACTTTTCCTAAAGCAAGGCATAATAAAAGCATTCAGTGGTTAGTTGAAGGGCATGAATATTAACAGAACATTATCTTACAACAAGAACAGACTTTGAAATTGAACTTTAAAGTTTAAACCAGCATAATTAAAAACTTTTAAATACCAATATGAACAAATAAATAGAAACACCAGCTCATCCAGGTTCATATGACCTTTTGCCTAGCATATAACCATTTACACTTGTAGTAGGAAGTCAACCATAGAGTTAAGTGTGTGTTTGGTTTAGCGTTGAAACTGACCAAACTCAAGTTTAGATTTCCTAACACAACTATTTCTAGCATTGAAAACGTGAATTTACCACGTTTCAACGCTAAACCAAACATGCACTTAGACTACTCCAAAATCCAGATAGTTCTATATCTTTAATAGCTACATCAACAATAAAACCGGACAAAGTTAAACGTATGCTGGTGAGATGTATATCATCATCAAAGCTACTGCTACTTTTGGGTTCATGATTCATGATACATAAACAACAAAGATATGTGAACACCCAATAAACACCCCTCATCTCTCTCTATCTTTCTTCTATTTCTATTTCTCTCCCCATGGGTGTCCACCAAACATTATCCAACACAAATAGCCTGCCCCTAAACACTAGTGACCAGCCTATCTGAGTATCTCTAACCATATTTACTTTATGCAATCAGCTGCAAACAATAGAAGGAGCTAGACCCATACTGCATGCACCATTTTTCACAGGAATTTATGCTTATGAGGGATGGTTCACGAAGCTGATGGAAGCTAATGAAAGATATGTAACTAAAGGCCCAAACAAGGTCCACCTGTTTTACTTACCTTTCAGTTCTTGAAATCTAGAGGAAACCTTGTATGTACAAGGTTCACATAGTCATAAAAACATGATTCAATATCTTCATAACTATATAGACCTGATTGCGGCGAAACATCCTTTCTGGAACAGAACTGGTGGTTCTGATCATTTTCTTGTTGGTTGCCATGACTGGGTAATGACTTTTGTGTGTCAATTTGTTCTAGGCACCACTAACTGCAGTGTTGGCTATAAGAGAATTTGGTCAAATTCAAATGCAATTTATCTTCTGATACAAGGTGCCTCTCCACTATGCAGGCCCCAGTAGAAACAAAGGTGCATATGGCTAATTGCATAAGGGCACTCTGCAATGCTGATGTAAAAGAAGGATTTGTATCTCTTCCTGAAACGTTTGTCACAATGCTCAAAACCCCACAAGGGATTTTGGTGGAAATTCAGTTTCCAAGAGGACAACACTGGCCTTTTTTGCAGGGAAAATGCATGGTTATGTGAGGCCAATACTGTTGCAGCACTGGGAGAACAAAGATCCTGATATGAAGATATTTGGGAAATTGCCAAAGTCTAAGGGGGACAGGAACTACATCAGCTTCATGAACCATCCCTCAGAAGCATAAATTCCTGTGAAAAAATGGTGCATACAGTATGGGTCTAGAGCCTTCTCTGTATACATACACTTCTACACTAAACTTAATTCAACAAATCTAACACAACAGAAACCAAGATCAATTCCTTCTCCCAACAATAGAATAAAAACATAAAAATACAAACTTTTCACTGGAAAAACAATTGGGGGAAGAAAAAACATACAAGGGTTTCTCGGAATTGTTGTTGGGCGATGTTGCGTTCTTGGGCTCTGAGTTCCGCAGCCTGAGCCTTGAGCTTCTTGCGCTCTTCATTGGCGACCCTTAGGGCTTCCCTACGAGCCTCATCCTTGCGAAGCTTCTCGAGGCGCATCACCTCCATCTCGTTGATGTATTCCTTCCGAAGCTCCTTCACTTGCTTCGCGTAATCCCTACGCAGCATAGCAAGCTTGGCCTCAGCCTCTTTGGGGTTCCTCGGTGGTGACTCCCAGCTACCAACGAAGGAGTTCGGTGAGAGGAACTTGTGGTTCTCGCGGTGGTTGTTGTGGTGAGACGAAGATCTCGCGCGTGTCGCGAATGAGCGCTTGGAGGAACGGAAAAAGGTCGACATTGCTGCTCTCAAACTACAGAAACCCTAATTGCTGATTCACAATAACAGCAACAGACCCAAATAGATGCTTGAATTTATTGGTGAAAGTAAAGTTTAGGTTTTTCATGAGTAATTAGTAAATGTAAAAACACAATAAAAGCCATAAAAATCATTTTAATTTTTTTTTGTTAATAGTAATAAGTATCAACACAAACAATCCTATTGGTATTAGCTTATCACCCCTCTATAATAGTATTTAGTAGGGATTACAACGTGATTTGATTAAATAAAATATATATTATTTAGAGACTAATGTAACTAAGGTTATATCTTTATAAATTGATTAGTTTGACTATTTCATTAATTAATATTATGGTATAATTTTTTTGTATGCCAATGATATTCAAATTTCAATACGTATGACCGAATTAAAAAAAGTACAACTCACAGCAGTGTATTAAATCTCACAGCAGTGTATCAAATCTCAGGGAAGATGCTCTTATTAAAAACTTATATGGACCCAAAAGTAAAACTCACTAATTTTACAGGTTAAAACACATATTTTATCCTTTATATATATCAAAATTACGATGCATTTTCTTTTTTCAAGGCATGTTAAAATCAACACTTAAGTTTTAATTTCTTTTTATGCTTTTGAATTAATTTTGGTGCAAAAGAAAAAATTAAAACACAAATTGGTAATATAATCTTGAGATCATGAGAATTAGATTGGATATATATAATAAAAGAACACATATATGTTATGTGATAGTCATTGAAAATGCATGTTTTATTGATAATAATAAAAGCATATAAACTTAAATAATAGAAGAAGTTTCACAACGAATTAAGACATATTAGCCATTGTTTAATTAGTAAATAAATTATTTGACTAAACAAAAAAACTAATTAATAGAAGAAGTTTCACAACGAATTAAAGGAGTTCTACTATACATAACCTAAAACATGTGGATGAACGCTATTTAGGAGGACATAATATTATGGTGAATTAACTAATAACTGTATTATTTTTACTTTTATTTATCCAGACTTTTTTTAATTATTTTTGTGTCTTTGACCCCTTTTTAAAATTTGAATGTATGCAAAAGAATCTTGAATTCTTATTATATGTAAGAACTTCACGAAGTCTTGCAGAATCTATAAATTCATAGAGAGTCCACAAAGTCCCGCAGAGTCTATGAAGAGAAAGAGAGATAGAAGAATAATAAAGAGAAAGAAAGTGAAATAAATTATAATTGAAATAATAGGAAATGAAGAGAGATCAAAGATGTGTCAAGTAAAAGGGCCAAAGATACATGAGTTTTATGCATTCTAAAGAATAATTTAAAAAAAATTAAAAAAGACTATTTTTAAAAGAAAAAATATTTTTAAAGATAAAAATCTACTTCAATTTTATGAGTTTCAAAGATTTAAAGTTAAAAAAATTTAAAAAGGACAATTTTAAAGGACAAATTTAAAAAGGACAATTTTAAAGGACAATTTAAAAAGGACAATTTTAAAGGACAATTTAAAAAAAATTTAAAAAGGACAATCTATAAAGTCCTATACAGTCCACAAAGTCCCGCAGAGTCTATGATACAAATCCATTAAAATTCTGACTTAAAAATTCTTGAAATTCTTACCGAATCTTTAAAGTCATGACAATCCTATAAAGTCTTTTAAAATCCTGCAGACTTTTTTCAGCAAAAAAAGTCTTTTAAAATCCTAAACTAATACACCCCCTTAAGATCTAGTCTAGCCTCATTGGCTCCAAATCCAATTGTCTCACCTATAACTAAATATAATCACCTTCCCCATCTTCCTACACCAAGTTTTTGGGTGAAACATATGGATGATATTAAATGAAGGAACTCGGTTTCCTAGAACATCCTAGTTTGTTTGTTTTTTTGTTCTTTCTGGGGTTTAGCCCTTTTCCAACAAAAAAAACTAATAATATTGCTGTACGGGATAACCCATCCATGTAGCTCCCATAAAATCTCATTATATTCACCAAAGATATTGATTCATATTAGAGAAATTTTTGGATAAAGACATAATTATAATCTATATTAACGCTGTGAAGTAAACCCTTAATTTATATTTGGTCAATGCAATATGTGGTGAATTAATCCTCCATTAAATTATAACTGGATTCAACTGTTGAGTCTATAACGTGAATATGAACCATGTTACATAATTCAAACAACAGTGTGACGGGTAAGATGGAGCTCACAAGAGAGAAGGGACTCACCTCATTCATCACATTGTCCATGCTACAATTTCCAGGATTTTTCATGAAATACATCCAAGTCCAATCACAATTCCAATGTTCCACCATATTGAATTCAATTTGTTTCATTGCAATGTGCCAAACGCGTCTCTTGACCAAAATGACCGCGCCACCACTCACAGGTGCTACCACGGATGCAACTCATGTGCATGCATGCATCATCCTCATTGCAGCTATCTTATCTTTCAATTTCAATTTTCCTTTTTGGTCTTCAAACTGTGGGCATGACTTCGTTCATTCATTCCCTAGTCAGAGAGCAGCCACATAAGGTATGTTTGTGAGTTGAATTTTAGAGGGGAGAGGTTTATTGGAAGCCCTTTCCCCCTTTGTGTTTGTGAGTTTGAATGTTTTACAAAGTCTTTCCCTCCTCTTTTCCCCCTCCCTTCTCCTTCCAATCCTTTCCTTTCCCTCCTCTCTAAACTCACAAACACACCCATAAAGAAATACTATTACTAATTTACTAGGCGCCTCAAATTTTTTTAACATATGATATGATATGACATGGCTTACCAAACCAACTCTTTGCTATCCTAATACTTCTTCAACCAAATAGGACAAAATAAAATTATTCATAAAACACAAACGACAACTACATAACGTTTTTGACCTTTCAAACTAATCACAGGAGAAAGGGTCATAACCCACTTGACATCCCTTTGACCTTATCATAGTCCCCATGCCAATAAATTATGGGCCCTTCTGAAAGCTGGCAACTTTGCAAAAGAAATTATCAAAGCTTCTAGTCTTTATGATACAGAAGGAAGCATGTAAGATATATCCAACCTTAGGTTAGGCCAATTCAAAATAAAGAACTCTCATAGTCATATTTATGGTACTGGGGACGATTTCATTTATAAGAGACATAGGAAAACATTAACACATTGAATCAAGTCAGATTTGAGCTCTTATCTTGCTATAGTGGTTTTCTTATAAAAGAGTCTCCAATCATAAACTTCTTCATTGTCATTGCCCTCTCATTGTGGATACATAAACAACACATTTGGTGTTAGCTAATTAACCCCATTCAAAACTTGAAGTGGAAACATGGGTCTGCTAAGAAAAAGTTTCACTTCCAACATCAAAACCATCACTGCACTTGCTGTTTCTAGGATTGCTATCTTGAAGAATCAAACCAAAGCTCGAGCCTCCTATGCTCGCTCTGATGTTGCTCAACTCTTGAAACTTGGTTACCATGACCATGCTCTACTTCGTGTAAGAACCAACTCTTCTGTTCTTACACACACACGCACACACTTTCTTTTTCTTACAAGCAAACATTGAATTTGTCCTTTATTTACTAACAGGTGGATCAATGGATAGCAGAGCAAAACATGTTGGACGTATTTGTTATGATAGAAAATTATTGCAATTTGCTGAGAGAAAGAGCTGAAGTACTTGAAATGAACAAGTTAGTTTTCTTATTTCCTCGTTTCTATGGTAGTTGAGTAAACCTTGGACAAGCACCTAACTAAAGTGGTGATGAATTGTTTAATGACAAGTGCAATTTTACTTTCTTAATTTACTAATTAGATATTTCAAAAAATGTTTACATAGGGAGTGCCCTGATGAGCTCAAGGAAGTTACATCAAGCCTTATCTTTGCATCCTCAAGGTGTGGAAAATTTCCAGAGCTGCACAAGATACAAGAGATTTTGACTTCAAAATATGGGAAGGAATTTGCAGATCATGCTGTTGAGCTACGTAGAAATAATAGAGTGAACTCTAAGGTGCTGAATAGATCTTGTGAGAACTCATTTTAATATAATCATCTCATTATTCTGATAACATTTCTTTGGATTTTCTAGATGATACAAAAGATTTCACCAAGACGCCTGGCCATGGAAATCAAAATGGAAGCGCTGAAGCAAATTGCTATGGAAATTGGAGTTGCCTTGCATTTGGAGCAGGACCCTATAAATGTGGTAAGAAAACCATGTCCCAAAAAGAAATAACAGTATGCACTAATTGAATGGTGACATTTTATATGAAAAAAATTTCTCTTCTACTATTGCAGGACAAATTGAATGTTGACAGAAGGCAAGATGAACTGGAAGCCAGAAAATGTAGTAGTGTTGATGATCTTAAACATAAAGAAAATACCAAAGATGATCCTCAAAATATAATCCAGGATAAGGATTTATCTGATAGGAACAAGGAAAGGAAAAGGTCCAAGGATACAGCTCCTGCTGCTGCTGTACTAGAAGCTAGGGAATCAAAATCTTTTGGGATTGAAGTCAGTAAACACTCAAATCATAGAGTTGCTCTTGGCAAGGTGCATGTGCATCCCATGGTGAGCACTAGCTCTAAACAAGAGGATGAAGTCATTTCAAAAAGTAACCACGGCACTTATCTTAAAGAGTTGGAAGGCATAGAAACCATAAAACAACTTACAATGGAAAAAGAATCTCATTTGAGTCAAAGTTCAAGAGATGATAAGAGTAAGACAACATCAGGGAATACAGAGGTAGTTTCCAAGGAACACATGGAGGAAGATACAGATAGACAGGGCAACATGCTTGGTGAGTTGGGATCACACAAGAGCTTTCTGATGGATAATAATGATCACAAAAATCAGCCTGGTGCAGCTACAGCAAATGAACACTTAAGTGAAGAAAGAGCTCACCCTTCTTCCCATGATATTAGATGGAAACCACAGAGGTCTCATGCTGATCCCGCAGTAAATCCCATGGTTAGAAGACCTGTGAAGGAAACTACAGATCGAACAAATTTTCCAAAGCAGACACACATGCATCATGAACACCTGGACTGGAAGAAGATGTCAGTGAGGACCAGATGAGCACAAAGATAAAAAGAAATTGTACATCCCTTCCTTTCTTATTGTTCCTTCAAATGTGAATAAAAGAAGAAAAAAATGTAGAAATTTAAGTACAAGAAGTCAAGAATTAGTAAAAACCAAACCAGATCCTAGTGGCAATATTTGCTATATATGGTTTCCCTCTCGCATAATAACAGTGTAATAATTTAGCTTCCCATAGGCCCTCGAGCTTGTTCTTGTTTAATGTCATGACTTCGCTAACTAGAAAGGCAACATGTTAATAATAGAAGTTGCAATGGACGAAAAAGTAATGTTCATGGGACAAGTCACTACTCATTTAGTCAATGTTAACATTGTTCAGTGCGAGCAACAGACTTATACAAAATCTGAAGATAAGAAAGTGCTTGATCCGAAAATAGGTTATTTAGGTATCAAGGAAAGATGCACAAGATCACTGCTTTACTTCATTACCTGTCAATATGTTATAAACAGTTCTAGATGAAAAGTTGACAATGCATTTAACAAAAATTGCTTCAAAGCTTATCTTCTGCTAATGAATAAAAGGGTTTTTGGATTAGCTAAAGTAAACACATGAATACAGGTGGTAAGTATTGATCGCAATATCTCATGATCCATGTTGTTTAAAAAGAGATAAACCAACAGAATGAACAAATTGGATCAACCAAATTCTGGTGATTTTTTATCCAGCAAAAGTTAACCTCAAGTCTCTGTGAGTAACAAAAATCTTTACAAATAGGTCCTGCATCTCATAAAAATCTTTAGATTAGCTTATTTTGGGGAAATTATTGCTTTTTTTTTTAAAAAACTTCTCAGAGAGCTTATTAAAAAAAATATTTCCCCCGAAAATATACTTTCCCAAACATGTTGAAATAAAGCATTGTGCAGGGTGAACAGTGAATATGCTAACTTCCCAATTACAATATGAGATAGTAACTGCACTTCACAACATACTCACTTCGTGAGTCCTGATTGTCCTCTCATAAAGCATTACAAGGTCCAACTCCATTCTTAAGATCAAATGTTTCTAGATATTACAGAATCTGGTTTATTGTATTTGAATGCAACTGATTACTACACATTTGGATCTTATGGCCCTCAAAGAGAGATCCAAATCTCTAAAGTTATATTTTGAACCAAAAGGTTAATAGTAATATTAAGCCATGACACAATCACCAAGAGGTTTGCAACCAAACTTTCATCATTTCGAAAGTTCAGTGATAAAATTATGATAGACAAAAAAGTAATGATTCATCTAAAACAATTTGGCACTTGTCTGGTATACATAGCAAGAGAAAGAGCTCATGTGCAAATGCAATACAACAGAATAGGCATAATATTAAAAGGAGAACATCCTATTGACACAACATTACAAAAAAATAATAAAGAGTTTGAAATATCCTACATTTGAGCTTACGACAAGTTGCCACCACTCTGCTGCCACAAATTGATGATATCAGTAGCTTGATTGAGAAGAATAATCATTTGTTTTTGAGATATCCAAGGCTTGCTCTCAAGTAACTCTTTGAGCTCTTCCCAAGCATCTTTCCTAGGCCAAAAGTAGTAAGGGCTCAGAGGAATGGTGCCATGCCCTGGTATCATTTGGTCAAGTGCAATACCAATGTTCTTCTCCATCCAAATGAACTTCAACACAAGCCTTGGCTTGTCTGTTGGCTTCACAACCACTCCAAGCTTCTAAATCACAACAATAATAATACCAATTAACAACAACAACAACAACAAAGAAAAATCAAGGATAGAATATTGTTAAAAAATGCTTAAATTAAGATTTAAAATGCCACACATAATATAATATACTGACATTTCAGCACCCAATTTGAACATTCTCATTGGAATTACAAGAACGTAGTGTTTGTCTTCAAGTATGTACATTATCCCTTCATTTAGCATTAAAAGAAAAGAATACACTAGTTTACTTACCACCCCTTCTTCTTGGATTGAAATTGAAAAAAAAAAGTTACTTTCGAATTCGGGAAAAAATGTGCCTTTTTATTTGATAAGAGTGAAGCATAAACAAAAAGTAGAAACCGAAAAGATAGAAGTGAGAAAGGAAGTGACCTCAGGCTTGGGAGAGAGAGGGGATTCTTCAGCTTCAGCTTCAGCTTCAGCAACAGCAGCTTCGGCCGCAGAAGCAGAGAGCCTAACACGTGCGGGCGTAGGAGGAGCAGAGAGATACACGTGTGAGTGTGAGGAGAAGGTGTTTGTGTTGGTGAAGAGTGAGGTTTTGATTTTGATGGATGGAAAAGTTGAAGGCTTGAAAGTGGGAAGAAGATTTGGCTGAATTGCCATCATCGATGATAACATGTTCATCTTCTTCTTCTTCTTCTTCTGAAACTGAGTGAGAAACTCAAGTGCACAGCACAACAACAACAACAACAATCAAGATAAGGAAGCTCCGGTACCTGCACCCGCCCCGATCCACTTTCAATCGGGTGCCCGATTTATCAATGAGTTCTTTCTTTTGTTGATTTTTTTTTCGAAAAATTGAGATCTGAAATATTATATTATTATCTTTCCATTCGATTAAAATAAGCTGAATAACGTGATAAAATGTATGTTAGGTTACCAAAATTAAATTTAAAAATAATTTGATTCACTTTCACATACGCTTTAGTGTGATATTAGTATTGAATCAATAATATGTAATATGTGATATTTACACAATCTATCAGCTCATTTTTTTTTTGTGGTATCATATTTTATTTAGCATATCTCTGATCCCTGATATTAATTATGGTGATAAAAGAAACAAAATGTATGCACATTCAATGGGTATTGGAATTCGGACTAGCTGTAGTTGACTATAGTGCAGTCGACGGTCCGGATTTGCTGACTGTGGTGATTGCAAGGAAAATCGATTGCAGCGAATCCAAGTCCTGGGTAATGTGATTACCAACGGGGTTGGTTTAAGTGGTACATGCTTGATTCCCCTTCAGCAAGATCTCGAGTTCGAGTCTTGTGGATAGAAAAAATCCCTGCTGAGAGAGTTAGCCCCACCATGATGCTGATGTTCTCGACTTGAACAGGATAATCATTTTCTAGTTGTTCATATATCTTTGACCTTTTCACATTCTATTTCCTCATTTTTCTTTTATTTTTTTCTCATCATATTATTTATCACATCTTTTATCTTTTCTCTCTTTTTATTTCCTTCCCACAGCTCTGTTTGAGATACATGAAAATGAATGGAAAGAATACCGTAAGTGAAAAAATGTATGTTTTCCACGGGAAATCTAAGGAGGATAGAAAAACTTTGATGTGGGGCCCATGAGAAAGTTTTCTCACTACCATATATGTGAAAAGTGTCATAATACAAAATTTTGAGGCTAATTTCCAATTTTGTCCTAAGTTTCTAAGTAGGATGAGTTTTATCACAATTAATTTTTTAAAGGGTAAAAAAGTAATTAAAAATATATATATATTACACACTTTTTTCTTCACTTTTATTTTTCTTTTTCTTATTTTTCCTTCACTCTAAACAATAGAAATATTCACTTATTTTTTCTGCTCTTTCTTATTTTTTCATTTTTTAACTCATTTTCTCTCTCTATCCTCTTTCTTATTTCTTTATTTTTTTACTCATTTTCTTTCTCTATCCAAAGAAATAGTGCGCATTACTGTTACTACTCGTGAAAAAATCATTTTCCATATCCAATGTCATTTTGATATGAAGAGCACCAATCTACCTTAGCAACCTTCGGTACATACATATCAATTTAATAAGATTATTAACCAGAAATGAAGAACTCTCTTCAGATATTTTTACTTTACCCTCAACGTTAAATCTCCATTCTCTTACACTCATTTTTACTTTACCCTTAACATAGATCTCTATTCTCTAACACTGAGTGTATTTGGTAAAACATTTCAGCAAGATAAAAGTTGAAATTAATAGCTGAAATCATTTTATTAGTATTTAATAAGGTAGTTTTTTAAGTAGCTACTAGCTTTTCTTGAAAAGTTACTTGAGATAATTTTTTAGAAAACCTCCCATTTTCAACTATTAACTGAAAATTTATTACAAGTTTATCCCTCAACCACCCTCATTTATTAAGGGAAAAGAGTATACAAGCACCCTTAACTTTTACCCTTTAGCAAATAAGCACCATAAACTTTTATTTTGTCTTAATTAATCCTTAAACTTTCATCATTATTGCAATATGTCATTTCATTAGCATGAAGTTAAAAAATTAATAAATATAATCTCAACCCTTCAAAATTGTGTTTAAAATATTAAAATAATATAAAATAAAGTTTCAAAAATTTAAAAATATAGGAAAAAAACTCTAAATCAAAAGAACACAGGTCATATTGTGCTTTTAAATTTTAAAAAATGCTTGAAATTTGACATAATTTAAGAATGAAAAATGTAACTTTTATTCTTTTATGTCTTTTTAATATTCGAAACACAAAATCTCAAAAGATTGAGATTGATTATGGTAATTATTTAATTTGATATTAATAATTGGACCTATTGTAATAATGATAAGAGTTTAAGGGTTAATTAGGACAAATTAAAAATTCATGGTGCCTATTTACAAAAGGACAAAAGTTCAAGGTGGTTTTATACTCTTTTTCCTTTAATAATTAATGATGTTTTATATATCATTTTACCATTTTCAAATAAGTTTACCAAACATCTTCAATCAAATCAACTAGCACTAACTTTTCAGTTTTCATCTATCTTTTCACCTTTCAGCTAGTTTTACTATACATACACTATATTAGTCTACTATGAGGATTCATTAGCCATGGCTCTTATAGCCTTACTCATTCTTACCATGATATCGAAAAAATGGAAATGTAGAACTATGTGCAACATCAGCTTTTCTTACATGTAACATGATCCCAGAATTATCAGCGAAATATCTCCAAAAGGTTCAAAAGAATCTCAATTATAGTTTTCCTACCACTCAGTTATTGTACACGGATCTGGTTCTAACTTATTAATGACTAGATTTAAATCATTTTTTTATATTCTCATGATAAGAAAAAAAGCCTTGATTCCAAACCAAAACAGTGAATACACACACAAAGCATTGTTTTTGCTCCACAAGCAAATCAGCTTTAGACCTTTGATGACATGCTTGCATCGCCCTCTTTCTTGCTCCTGTCAGCTTCAAACTTGTCTATTGCCATCTGGAGTTCATCAGTACCTCCAACAGCTCTCATGGTGTAGTAGTATGCCCCAAAGACAAAAGTTGTCAAACCTCCAGCAACTACCAAATTCTTTGTCTTGGGTGGAAGGCTCCTATATCCCATAAGCCCAGCCATCCTGGTGAATGAAGAAAGATTAAGAAAAAAAGTCAGCACAATTTCATAATTATGCTCTTCATGATGTATGTAACACCAAATTTATCATGATTAATTACAAATCCAAATCTGTATGAAAACTTATTTTTTAACAAAACCACATGTATCTTCCACGAGACACAATCCTGTTTGAGCCGAATAGCACTTCTATGGGCGACAAAACTCTATCTCTGAACATTTAACACAGCTACATAGGGATCGAACTGAGACCACTAGTTAAGATAGAACAATCTCTTACCAGCTTATCCACGTGCTCAATAGTATCTATATCATAAAACTTAAAACTTGAGCCCCAGACATTGTCAATATACATAGGACCAGCTAGAACAACAAACCTAGCTAATATTCTCAAGATCATATATCATAATTATTACATATTATTTTCTAAGAATTCCAATGGAGAAGGTGTGGTGTCTCTGATCATGCACTCCTTCATCTGGGATACAGACCCAAACAAGGACAGTTCTTAGCCCACTTCTGCATTTTTATTTTTATTTTTGGAAATTTGAAAGACTGAAACCATTAGCAGGTAGGGGGTTGAGTTGAGAAACACATTAAATTAAAAAAAAGTAAGCTGAATGGTTCAAAGCTGTAAATTAATATCATTTTATGAAAATTAATTCCATGATGTGCTCATAATCTCACAGGTTTAGCAACTAAAACCCATATTTCTAAAAACAATCAGAATCAAACATTCTTATGGCAACAAAGAAAATCACGTTTTTTTCCCATTTAAGACACCCCAACCGTGAAACACAAAATTCTAGGGGGTTAGGACAACGAAAATTTGTAGCAAGCTTCCATAATCGAATCCCTAAGCACAAAATTTCCATCTTTATACAATTTTGCCGCTAGTCGATAATTTGAGTAGAAAAAAGTTCCCTTTTGGGCAAAATTGTTTCATAGGAATTTCAACAAACACATGGATGGTGTGCTGTGTCCACACCTTACAGACCATGAAAAAAGAAAAGCATGAAGAGGGGTTCCCAGTGGTGGTTAGGGCTCAAAGGAAGGAGAATCAAGATCAGAAAGTGACATACAATAACAATTATCGTTACACCCATAACCCACAAATAAAAAAAAAAGTTGAATCACAACCCAAAGGTACATGCATGTAAAATTTCAGGAACTTGGGATTTTCAACACCAAGTACGAATAGAATACACGAAAAGGTAGTGTTAATAGCCGGGATTTTAAAAAATAAGTTCCCTTACCTAGTTACAATGTTTTGCGTTGAGCTTGGTGAGTGCGTGTGACTTCAAATCAAACCTAGGAGAGTGTAATATAAGTAATAACCAGATCCTCCATATAACTAAGGTTGATTCCATTTCATGTCATTGCCACGTGGGGTTGTTGTTAGTGTCCCTCCTTTAGGCTACGTGGCTGTCGTTTAGGGAGGGACGGTGGAAAAATTCCCCGTCGACGCTATAGCCACGGAAAAGCTAGGAATAGCTACAGATATTAACTACGAAATATTTCCGTAGCTATGTATATCTATTTGGGAGCTAATTTTGCTGCAGCCTGCAGATTATCCAGATCGTATTTTCAATTTTTGGTCTAGAAAACCTATTATGTGTTTTCTTGCTAACCCATGTCCAGTAAAATTTCAATTTTTTGAAAGTATTTTTTTCTGCTCTAATTTAGGGAGAAAGATCTATTTTATATTTTTTATTAATAAAGCCTACTTTAGTATATCTGATTTTAAAAATTTGAGATGTTACACTATTAATAAAATTAAGGTGTATGACTTTCAATGATTAAAATGTAATTTTGTACTTTTTAAAATCAATGTATCATCAGTATTAAATTTTTGAAGGGCAAAATTGAATATTTAAATAATAACAGTCAATGATAATTAGCAACTTCTTTCTTAGTTTACTACTGGGGAATAGTGCAAAACTTTTGTTATATTATTATTTAATAGTTTTATTATGCTATTAAAAAGTTTAAACTTAATATTTATTGACAAACAAAGGAAAATTGTACAAAAAAAATTACATGACATAAGCATGAAAAATTTCTTTACATAAGTTAAGAAACCTACATGGCAATATTGCACTTAAACTAGCTTTCCCCCTTCTATTCATTATGTGTCATTCAATTATTTTGTTAGTTATCAATCTATTTTTGAGTTCTTTTTTGTAATGATAAAATATTAAAAGTAAACACGGTTTAATAATTTCCAACCGTTACATAATCAATTGTAGCTCGAGAAAATGTATTATTGTATCTTCTTGACAACACTTGGATAAAACTTTCCAACAAAAATCAGGCGTATAAGACTTCTAAGACCAAGCCTCAATATGATATTTACCACGCTTTTCTAATGCCCTAATCCACCTAACTGCATCTTCCCTTGAAACCTCATTTTCTTTAGATATAATTTCCTCAAAAGCTGATGTTACATCTGCAGGCATATTGGTTGAAGAACCAGCTATATAAACAGCAGCCCCCTCAGCTAATAGGTTCCAGATCCTTTGGCTGTGTTCCCTCATCTTATGCTGAACATAAACCTTCTGGGGCTGGTCTCTTGAGAAAGCAACATAGAACCCTCCACCCTTTGCTTCTGAAAGCACCCCATTATTCTGTGAATGACTCAACCAAAAGTCTCGGTACAAAAAGTCAGCATCTTCATTCCGACAGCCAAAGAAGAAAATAATTGGAGCAGTGGAATGAGTTTTACTTTGCACTGCTCTTTCCTCCACAAATCCACGAAAAGGTGCACATCCCGTCCCAGGTCCAACAAGTATGAGGGGAAGTGATGGTGATGGTGTAGGAAGAGAACCTTTATAGAACCAGACTGGAACATAGATGGTTGCTAAAAACAAGAATTAATTAAGCACATAAATAGGTAAGCTGATGGTTACTTCATTAAAATAAACTGCAATAAGTGGCTTATTTTGTGGACATACCATCACGGGGATCTAATGCAGCTAGCCATGAGGAGCATAGTCCTTTCTTTTTCCTCTTGTAAGGTGTTGTCCAGGACACCACATTAACAGTCAAGTGTACTTGATCGGGGTGAGCTAATTGAGAAGAAGATATCGAGAATGCTCTTGTTTTCAGTGGAGGAACCAATTGGACTAGCCACTCAAATGGCATTTGTACAGAAGGAAAATCCTCTAACACCTTCTCCCCTCAAAAAAAGAGAACAGATACATGCATAACTTTGATTTAATGATACAGACAAGAAAACAAAAGCAGACAACTAATTAAGCTATATCTAAATAATTTTGGGACTGAAACTGTAGGCTAATGATTTCCTTTATCATTAAATTTTGACCTTTTATTAAAATACTTATGTCTTATATCACTAATCTTGGTAGACAATGTTTATGTGCTCGCATCATATGTACTTTTGCAGCATATTTGAGTCAGACTAAGAACCATCATCACTTATCAATTATTGTTTCTTCAATTCTTCTACATTCATGGAACAGTTTTAGCTTGAACCTAAACCACAAAACACATCCCTTTAACCATTCCCTACTTTCTTTCATACCAAACAAGTACAAATCTACTTAACACATCGGAAAGGAAAAAGTCCAAATTCAGTTAGATAAAGATTTCAGTGCATAAAAATAACAATGGAGTGACTCACAAAGTAAAAATCATGTACGGTGTCGGTGTACAATTCATTGACCTTACCTCAAGAACAGTTCTCCTTTCCTTCTGGTTGTATTGGTACAGGTCATCTCTTCCTTCAGGTGAAGCAAAATACTTAAGTCTTTCTCTCTCATGTTCGGCTGTCGCAAAAAAACTCATAACCTGGGACATCAAGTTATCGCTGGGTTAGCTTTTAATGAGGAAGTTACAGGCAATATCTTATGATAATCTTGTCATCAGAAAAATTCTAATCATTATTGTCCAGTTAAAATAAACTTATTTAATCATGCTACTGTCATGGCTTAAAAAGTAGTCCTTATAATTTGCTCCTAATTTCCATTAATTTCTTCATTGTTATTATCACCCATCAAAACAGCCTTTACTTTTTCCTATTCCTCCTACAAAGTGTTTTTGGGTCCTATAATTCTTTGTGATAATAAGTTGCAAGTCCAAACCAAACCTCAGAGTAAGTAATGAAGGTTCAAACTAGGTTCCCTCTCATCTTAGATGTTCTAGAAGATATATGTACAATTACAATGTTAATACAAACACAGGTGAGGGATAAGTCATTAGTAAGACTTCATTCTCCTCACCCCATATTTTTTTTGTCCTCTGCTTTTAAGGAAATTTGTATGGCTGCCAAGTGGTGGTATCAATTGTTTATTACACATCAAATGCCATTCAAAGAAGAAATTCTTCATGTTGTTATTTCGATGAACTTTAACAGGATAAATTATTACTAAAATTTAAAAATAAAAAGAAGAGAGATGGAGTATTTAGCATTTTAGATAATGCTAAGAAATTTTAACATAGGTGTTTATCAACATTCAACATTACTCGCCCCATTGTGTGGGTTTCTGTTTGATTCCACAATGCAACCAGCTCAAGCATTTTATTAACTCATGATACTCATCGAATCATCTAATCCAAGGTGGAAATTTTCAAACGAAAAAGAAAGAGAAGAACATAAAATACAAGAAATACAGAGAAACGTTGAATCCAATTACATAATTCTCTTTTAAAATGGCATAATAAAAGGAAAGTCAAAACATACTGCATCTTGCCTCAAAGAAATACCGCCGAGGGGAAGCTGAAGCTACATCCATAGTCAATTCCACAAAAGTTCTTAATTTTACAGGGACTCTAGAGTCATGTGCATTGTGATCATCCACTTTTCTAGGACTAACCTGAAATTTAGGGGATTTCTTATTAGAAAAACTAACATGCACACACATCAAAGAAAAATATAAATTCAATAAACAAAATGTTAGTGGGGTTGAAGGCATGTATAAAAGCAGACAACAAGCAGACACCAGCAATTATATGATTCTACTATTCCAAGAAAGAAAATTAATCAGGGAGAGCATGGCTCCTGAAACACCGCAAGCACTAAGTAATGGTAGAAACACCATATGGCTTGTTTCTTATATTTTTAAATCACATTAAGAAGAGTTCATTTTAACTGATTAAATGTGCCAAACAATGTTTGAAGAATGCATTTATCTGTGCTCATGAGGCAGTATAGTATGAACTCAATGCTGAGGAAGGTAAAAAAACCACATTAATAAATATTAACTAATCTTAAAGAACTCACACTAATGAATGAATCAGGATCCAAATTACAACGTCGTATGAAAGCATCAACTGCAGCTGAATCTTGACCAGGGAGAATTTCAAGGACATCACCAGTGTCATATTCAATAGCCTGCAGAACCCATAAGGCATCTTTTAATTCAAAGGAGGAAAGTGAATGACTTTGTAGCTATTTCACCGATGTAAAATAGAATCTGAACCACTGTAATCTATTCTTAATATGTAAATCAAACCAAACTAAAAAAATTCACCAAGTTCAAGTTTAACATAATACATCTATGTACAGGTCCAGCAAGGTTGAAGAACACATAGGATAGCTTACATGTGAAACAAATTCAAATTCAAAATGACGAACATCTTTTCCACAGTTTGATTTGGTCAAAGGAAGATTTTTCACCTGCACAATCAGAACCAAATAAATTGAGGCATGTAACAGAGACCAGATAGCTGTGTGGTAGAAAATTGATACATTGAATATTGTCAAATATAAAACCATTTATGTTTCTTCACCTAATAGCTTAACCTTTTCCAAGAGTTCATTTATGACAAATATAGACAAAGTTAGAGCCTCAATAAATATCTGTTCTGCATGTGTAAAGTCATACTGCTGATACATACTTTCCTAGATTGATACAGGGATAACATTCCCTATGTTATAACAAATGCCTTCTTTACTTCAAAAGAGCATATGAATTGACTTATTCACTAAACAGGCTGGGCAGTGGAATTCATACAAATAGATGGACAATGCACTGCACCCTGTTTATTGCTCAATGCTACTGAGTACAGTCTGTCAGCAGAATGGGCATATTCTAAATATATTTTACAACTACCAAAGTACCAATGATAGAGTGTCGTATCCAATACCATCTTAAGAAAGCAGCCAGGCCTACTTTTGTCCAAAGATATTTTTCCAGGATGCATTGAACGAGCACTCTCAATTTGAATATCAAGGCATGTTAAATCTGAAAGAATCATATGTTAATCTAGTCAAATATAAAAGGAGCAACTAAATTTTCATATCAATAATGAGGGTAAAAATGTGTAACTCAAAATCAAACCATTAAAGGTACAGCTCAACTACAGTGAGCCATGCATAGTAATAGAATAGTATTGGAAACACCAAAGCAAACTTTTTATACCCTGGTTACAGAACTAGAGATTACATCATTATTATAATAATTTATACTACCTCTGGTCCTATATATAAGAAACAAAAAGGAAATGTTTTTTGGTCCTATATATAAGAAACATGGTACTATTTTTAGTTGCATTAAATTCTAAATACCTTATATGCCCTTAATTTATTGTGGGTAGTTAAAGAGGTACCCACTCATTTACTCATTTAATACTAAGGGTATTTTTGAGAAAAAATTAAATTCATGGCACTATTAATTACCATTAACATGTTCCAATGCATTTCCTTGGTTTTGATGATTTTAGTCCCATGTTTCTTATATATAGGACTGGAGGTAGTAAAAAGGAGTGAGGTTTTTGCCCAAATACGAGAAGAATTAAGATGCTCTTTGCAGGTCAAGCAACAATAACTTCAAAGAATATACCATATGTAAGACACTATTCACATCCCACAGAAATAACTTGCCATAGACTCCAGAAAATGGCTATGTCGTGAAGTAATGAAAGCAAAAGGTTCTACCAATTTTGTGTGAGCTCATAATTTAATATAGAAAGTTGCATATAATATGCATCCTATTCAATTCATACAAATGGTAAATCATAGACAGGAAAAGCAATGTACATACAAGGACTGCCTGAGGCCACAATAATAGCTAAGGGAACATTGCAAGTCAACAAAGAATTTAACAAGTTTGGGATACCTAAGGCAGTAGGAAAATGTGACTCAGCATTTTCAATGTTGTGATATGTAATTTGGACTTTGGGTTGGTCAATCAATACTGTATCTTGAATCACAACATCTGGACCATTTGGTAGTAATTCTGGTTTAGTCATGTTTAACATTCTCCACAGAGAAGACAGCCAAGGATCAAGAGAACCTTCATAGCTGCAAATAATTATACCAACTTTAGTCGCTTAAAAAATATTTTTTGTATTACAATGTACAAAGAAGAAAATATAAATCTTGATAAAAAAATAAAATAACTTTATTAGAAAAAAAAATCAACTACAAAGAATAAGATATTCATTCAGTAGAACCAAGTTCTCCATAGCAGGTAGTAACAACTAACACGCACACAGACACATATATGGATGCTCCTTAGACACGTGTTTGAAACTGTTAGAGTCCCACATTGCCTAGTGATAAGGCTAAGTTAAAGTATATAAGTCATGGGCAGTCCTCACCCTACAAGCTAGCTTTTGGGGTTGAGTTAGGCCCAGGTCCAAAATTTAATATGGTATCAAAGCCTATCCTAGATGATCCGTTGTCATTGGGCCGCCACCCGTATAGATGTCCACGCTCCAGATGTCCAGTCCTGGGCGTGAGGGGGTGTGTTAGAGTCCCACATTGCCTAGTGATAAGGCTAAGTTAAAGTATATAAGTCATGGGCAGTCCTCACCCTACAAGCTAGCTTTTGGGGTTGAGTTAGGCCTAGGTCCAAAATTTAATAGAAACAATTCTTCATTTCATTCTATCATAATATATATTCAGGGTGTTCTGTTGCCTGTAAATTTGCTTTTGGATAAGGTTATGTTCACCTCTCTCTAGTGTTCTTCCCAAGGTTGTCAAGGTAGCAGACATATCTGGTATGCAAAGGGATCAGGAATCCTTTGATTCCTTTCTGCTTTCATAGCTTCCTTTGTTAACTTGTTCTTTATTTGTTTTTTCAGCTCTTGAGCATAGCTTATCCTCGTCCCATTTGAACTTACTTCTCTCTTTCAATACTTCCTTTTCTATCTCAGAAGTTGAAGTGGTGGACTAATTTGTTTGAATATTTGAATATTTTCATTTTTTTTCACTTTATTTGTGTTAGTGGGAGCACCAGAAACCAAACCCCAAGGTTTTGACATTATAAATAGTATACATATTTCAAACCATTTTAGTTTTATTGATCATATATACATAGATATTAGCATTCTACTCCCGTGTTTAGAGAATATGTTTTCTACTAAAAAATCATTTATCAAAGAACAGAAACAGAAGCATTTCCATGCTTGAATGAATATCAACTAAAAAAAAAGAATACTAAAAAATAGAACACTCTAGATAAATCAATAATCAATCACATCAAACCTTTTCATATTTCACAAGCATAAAGGTATATGTTTCAACTAAATCAAGCAAAACTTTCATAATATACAGAAATCTATAACCATACCCTGAAGGGTGCTGATCATCTCCCAAGCCTCTTTCTAGAATAGCTGTTCCTCCAAGGTCCATTAATCTTTTGTCCAGTTTCTTTGCAACAAACTGCAACAGTTCACACATGAGATTTATCAAAAACATCTAACCAAAGAAAATAAACATATCTGTCCAGACTGTAAAAAACACTTCTATCAACATTGTAGAGTTACTTAGTCATTTTCAATATCATTCAGTGCCTATTTTGCTCACAATGATTCAGCATCAAGATGTACAAACAATACAGCATATGAGAGTATTACAATACTTCATCTAACAAAATAAAACACAAAAGTCATAAATCAATAGACATGATTACATTGTACTTTTGATAACCAGAATCACCCAAACCGAAAACAGCATAAAGAACCCCTTTCAGCCAATGCTGGCTTAGGTTTCTCTGAAGAAGATACCTCCAAAAGTCCTGCATAGGCAAAAGAAGAATCAGTAAAACAACAGATTAAAAACAACCTCGAATAATGCCACAAAAAGTAATAGAGACTAAATAAACAGTATATAAAAGACCCTTATAAGTAACCTTCATGGAATCAGGTGTATCACCCTGGCCTGTGGTAGAAACCACAAAAATCACAACCTCCTCCTGTGGTAACAAACTCTGTGTACAAAGCAAGTAACATTGCTTTCAAACCATTAGCAAGAAAATTCAGCTTTTAGTTCAAAATAAGTAAACAACACTTCAGCCACATCCCAACAGTGCAAAATGCCAGGAAAAAAATGAAATCATAGAAAAATTTTCATTTTTTTGAGGGGTGGAGGGCGAAATAAAAAAAAAAGTAGAACATACTGGATCATATTGATCAACAGAGAGAAGGTTGATGGGGCAGGCTCTTCGTTCGGCTTCACGAGCAAGATGTTCAGCTGCATCCAATGCATTGCCAGTTTGAGTTGCATAGAGTATAAGTAGCTTACTCCGGTGTTCCATGGCTCTCACCTCCTCCAACTATTGAAAAGCTAACAACTTTTCTGTAAGGGTAAAGAAAAACAACAAGAAGCTCAAATAAGAGCTTGTTTGATTTAGTTTGTTTTTTAGATTTTGAAAATGCTTTTGTAAATGTATTTTGAAAAACTGTTTTTGAGAAGTAAAAAAAAATGGTTATCTCACTATGAGAATCAGAAGTGATTCTTAGTTTAATTCACATGAAAAGCATTTGCACATAATAGAATTCAGTTTATATTCAAACTGCAAAGTTAAATAGGCTAAAGTTCCTCAGTTAAGAAAGCAGTAGACCTGCAATTTCAACAATGTACAAGAGATATAGCTCAATACAGAACAGACATTATTTGCTGAAAGGTAATAGCTGAAGAAAAGCATGCAAGCTTTTAGAAGAGTAGTCGAACCCCAAGAAGGACTACACAAATAAATAACCAAGCTACCAAAATTCATAATCAATACTAAACTAGAGGGGAAAATAACTACCCCTCCCTGTCTACACTTACCCACCCAGCTATAAATAATACTAAACTAGAGGGGACAGTGGGACACTACACAAACCTGATCAATATACGTGAAATTCCACCTAAGCATTAGCTGCAAGATGCTTTTTCTCTATGCAATATAGCTTTCCTAAACTGCTGCAATTGATAATAGAATCAGTCTAATAAGGCCTATGCTAGCTGCCAGTCATATTGGTAATATGCTTTTTCTTCACATTCTACAAAAGGACGTGTAAGAGATTGAAAGACCCACTAAATCCAAGGGGTTATAGAATCACTGTATCAGCCTGATAAGGCTATCCTAGCTGCCAGTCAGATTGACAGCAATCTCTCATCTTCTGATTTCTACAATTACCCATGCTACTACTCTTCCTAGCCACAAACAAACACCTCTTCAATAGTTTCTCTCCCTCTCCCTCTTTTCTTTTTTTTTTTGTTGACAAGGAAACCAATGCACAATGCCATCCAACCTAAAAGGGCCAATGAAGAGCCACTATTGACATGGTTTTTAGGCAGCAGATTATAATTAATGTCCATGCTACGTGATGCCTAACAAAGTAACAAAGCAAAATGAAGTAACTGGAAAAACTCAGAACTCAAAACATTCATTATTCAAGATTGGGACCCCAGCCTCTTGTACCATTCCACGTTGGGTTGTGCACTGAATAGTTGTTCCTTTTGCTTCCAGAAGATTTTATTTTCAAACCAGTAATCTCAAGCTTCACTGCAAGTATGTCGTCTCACAGTGTCAAAGCCCCCAATCTCCATACCAAACAGATTTCATCTTCACAACAGAAACTACCACTAGCAGAGGCTCATTGTTTACTAGAACAGAAGATGAAATCGAAGAACACAGTGATCTAACTAGAAATGAAATCGAAGAACAGAAGATGAAAGACAGAGAAACCTGCGATGTAGGGACTACAGGTTGAAGGAGATGTCGCTGGAGACCGCTGCACGTGATTTCGGCGCGGTGGCTACCGGCGTTGATGCGCTGATGGGGAGGAAGATGGCTCGGTCTCTTCGTATATGGTTGTTGTTCAAACCCTAATAACAAAGTTCACGAAAATTACAAACATTGCCATTAATGAAAGTTGCCGTCCTCCACGTTTTCTATAGAAAAAAAAAGAAAAAAAGAAAATACTCAATATAGAGACAGGAGTTTGACATTTTGAGTTATAGTAATAACTTCATGACACCCCACCGGTATATGAATATTATAGTGTGTTTGTACGTACCGGTAAATTTAAAAATAAATTGAACCACTTTCGCATGCAGTTTAATGAATATTATAGTGTGTTTGTATTGACAATGTAAATATGGGGCTTACCGAGATTTTTTTTTTAAAATAACTCCTTGTTGTTGTGGCCTATGGGTTGAACATGGATTTGCAGCCTAGGCAACGGTACTCTAAACAAGCACTTAGTGTTGTATCAATAATATGTAATATGTGATATTTATAACCCAAAATAATAACATCTATTGTGAAAATTTACATGTTAGCTTCTTGATTTTTTTTTCAAAGCTTCTTCCTTGATTTTATACATTTCGTGCTTTAATATTTGAATCTTGTATTATAATTAATGCACTAAATAAAAGCATTGGTTACCCTAATTTTGTTTGGAGTTGAATGAAGTTGATTCACTTTCTAACCGAGTCCTTGTTAAGAGAATGTCGATGATGCAAATAGTGTGACCAAGTCGAATCATTTACTTATTGTCACTCATTGAAGCCTTCTTTAATGATTCATACAAGGGTCGATACTTAATCTACACAATCTTTCAGCTCTTTTTTTTTGTTGTGGTATCATATTTTATTTAGCATATTCCTGATCTTACTCATCCAAACAATTAATTATGGTGATAAAGAAACAAAATGTATGGATGCACACTCGATGGGTGTTGGCATTTCTACTTGTCCATATATCTTTGATTTTTTTCATATTTCTCTCTCTGATATATCCACTCACACCCTTTTCCTTCCTTTTTCTTTCATTCTTTCTCATTATATCACTAATCATATCTTTTTTCGCCCTTTTTTCCTCCTTTCTCTTTCTTCTCTATCGCTCTATTTGAAACACATGAAGATGAATGAAAAGAATACCATAAGTTAGAAGTGCTAAAACATTGTTTCCATCGTTTAATTGATATTAAAACATAAGGAGGATAGAAAACTTTTGATGTGGAACCAATAAAATTTTTTCTCACCATCATAGACATGAAAATAGGCATAATTTTGAGGCTCATTTCTAATTTTATCCTAAGTTTCTTTGTAAGGTGAGATTTATCACGATCTTTAAAGGATAATAAATAATTAAATATTAAAATCTTTTTTTCTCCACTTTTAATTTTTCTTTCTCTCCATTTTCTCTTTTTGTCCCTCAATCTAAACAATATAAAAATTCACTCATTTTCTCTACTCTTTTTTTATTATTATTTTTCATCCTCAACCTAAACAACATAAAAAATCAATTATTTTCTCTACTCATTTCTTTATTTTTGTCCGCTCATTTGCTTTCCCTATCCAAATATTTCTTTATTTTTTCCATTCATTTTCTTTTTCTATCCAAATAGAGTGTACGCGTTATCACTCGTGAAAGAATCATTTTTCATAGGCTTAAATATATTTTGAGTCCCTCCAAAATATACTTATTTTCATTTTAGTCCTCCTAATTTTTTTAGTTTTCCGTCCTCACAAAATTATTCTATTTTAAAATAGTCATCATCGTTAAAGTTGTTGTTTGTATTGCTGATGTGTTTGATAATGCAGAAGCTGATATGACATTTTCACTCTTATATGCCATTAGATTTATCAATTAACAAATTTAATAGTTTATTAAATTACATAATAAATGCAAAAATAGTTTTTCAAACCTAAAAAATGAAAAATGAATTACATTTTTCGGATAAAACCTCCCTTCTATTGTTTACCATTTCTTAGGAACCATCATTTTTATTACCCTAAATCTCTATTTGTCCTATTAAGTGTGCTTGTTGTAATGAAGTGTGGGAGGCACTTATGAAGGGTGGTATGAGTGACATAGAAGGAGATAATAGGGATGGAGTTATAAATGAGGGTAACATATTAGCCAGAGTATTCAGGATGAGAATGATGTTGTAGAGGGTGATGATGAGGGTGCTGACAGTGATAATAGTGTAAAGAGATTCACTTTTTTTATAGCAAGTGCGGTCTTTAATTGAGGTGAGGTCTACTTGACTCAGATGAGTAATAATGGAGTTTTAGGATTGTTAAAAGTTGAAAGAATAGACAAAGACCTAAAAAATGGCAGACTATATGTTTTAGATCACGAAAATGAGGTTAAAGAAGAAAATTGCCATGGCAGCTAATATGGTAATGACTACATCAACAAGCTGTTAAGCTACTCTAGCGGTGAGTACTATTTTAAAAAAATGATTTTATAATGATGAAAAACTAAATAAAAATTTTAGGAGGACTAAAATGAAAACGAGTGCATTTTAGAAGGACACCAACCCGCCTTAACAACCTTCGGTGCAGATCATATTAACCAGAAGAACCCCCTTCGATTATTTTTACTTTACCCTCAACGTTGGATCTCTATTCTCCAACACTATATTAGCATGTGTTTGGATTGGCATTTTTCATGGTTAAACTCACGTTTTGAGTCGTGAACGTGAGTTTGCAAAATATGCATCTTGTTTGGCTCTCTACAAGAAACGCACGTATGAGTTCTGAAACTTGAGTTTGCAAAACGCAGGTTTTTGTAGCTTTTGCGTGTGAAACTTGAGTTTCCTCAATATTCACTTTGAAAAACTCACGTTTGCAGCGAATTATCCAAGCATGAAATCACGTTTACTCATACTCAAGTTTATCATAAATCCATGTTCACTAAATCCATGTTCATTCATTAGCCTTTGCTCTTATTTGCTCTTACCGCCTTACTCATTCTTACCATGATATCGAAAATATGGAAATATAGAACTACGTGCAACATCAGCATTTCTTATAACATGATCCCAGAATTATCAGCGAAATATCTGCAGAAGGTTCAAAAGAATCTCAACTGTAGTCTTCCTACCACTCAGTTATTGTACACGGATCTGGTTCTAACTTATTAATGACTAGATTTAAAATCATTTTTTTATATTCTCATGATAAGAAAAAAAAAAGCCTTGATTCCAAACCAAAACAGTGAATACACACACACAAAGCATTGTTTTTGCTCCACAAGCAAATCAGCTTTAGACCTTTGATGGCATGTTTGCATCGTCCTCTTTCTTGCTCTTGTCAGCTTCAAACTTGTCTATTGCCATCTGGAGTTCATCAGTACCTCCAACAGCTCTCATGGTGTAGTAGTATGCCCCAAAGACAAAAGCTGTCAAACCTCCAGCAACTACCAAATTCTTTGTCTTGGGTGGAAGGCTTCTATATCCCAAAAGTCCAGCCATCTTGGTGAATGGAGAAAGATTAAGAAAAAAAGTCAGCACAATTTCATAATTATGCTCTTCATGATGTATGTAACACCAAATTTATCATGAGTAATTACAAATCCAAATCTGTATGAAAATGCTTTTGTAAATGTATTTTGAAAAACTGTTTTTGAGAAGTAAAAAAAATGGTTATCTCACTATGAGAATCGGAAGTGATTCTGAGTTTAATTCACATGAAAAGCATTTGAACATAATAGAATTCAGTTTATATTCAAACTGCAAAGTTAAATAGGCTAAAGTTCCTCAGTTAAGAAAGCAGTAGACCTGCAATTTCAACAATGTACAAGAGATATAGCTCAATACAGAACAGACATTATTTGCTGAAAGGTAATAGCTGAAGAAAAGCATGCAAGCTTTTAGAAGAGTAGTCGAACCCCAAGAAGGACTACACAAATAAATAACCAAGCTACCAAAATTCATAATCAATACTAAACTAGAGGGGAAAATAACTACCCCTCCCTGTCTACACTTACCCACCCAGCTATAAATAATACTAAACTAGAGGGGACAGTGGGACACTACACAAACCTGATCAATATACGTGAAATTCCACCTAAGCATTAGCTGCAAGATGCTTTTTCTCTATGCAATATAGCTTTCCTAAACTGCTGCAATTGATAATAGAATCAGTCTAATAAGGCCTATGCTAGCTGCCAGTCATATTGGTAATATGCTTTTTCTTCACATTCTACAAAAGGACGTGTAAGAGATTGAAAGACCCACTAAACCCAGGGGGTTATAGAATCACTGTATCAGCCTGATAAGGCTATCCTAGCTGCCAGTCAGATTTACAGCAATCTCTCATCTTCTGATTTCTACAATTACCCATGCTACTACTCTTCCTAGCCACAAACAAACACCTCTTCAATAGTTTCTCTCCCTCTCCCTCTTTTCCTTTTTTTTTGTTGACAAGGAAACCAATGCACAATGCCATCCAACCTAAAAGGGCCAATGAAGAGCCACTATTGACATGGTTTTTAGGCAGCAGATTATAATTAATGTCCATGCTACGTGATGCCTAACAAAGTAACAAAGCAAAATGAAGTAACTGGAAAAACTCAGAACTCAAAACATTCATTATTCAAGATTGGGACTCCAGCCTCTTGTACCATTCCACGTTGGGTTGTGCACTGAATAGTTGTTCCTTTTGCTTCCAGAAGATTTTATTTTCAAACCAGTAATCTCAAGCTTCACTGCAAGTATGTCGTCTCACAGTGTCAAAGCCCCCCATCTCCATACCAAACAGATTTCATCTTCACAACAGAAACTACCACTAGCAGAGGCTCATTGTTTACTAGAACAGAAGATGAAATCGAAGAACACAATGATCAAACTAGAATTGAAATCGAAGAACAGAAGATGAAAGACAGAGAAACCTGCGATTTAGGGATTAGAGGTTGAAGGAGATGTCGCTGGAGACAGCTGCACGTGATTTCGGCGCGGTGGCTGCCGGCGTAGATTGGGTGGAACGACGTCGATGCGATGATGGGGTGGAAGATGGCTCGGTCTCTTCTCGTATATGGTTACTGTCTTCAAACCCTAATAACAAGTTCACGAAAATTACAAACATTGCCATTAATGAAAGTTGCCGTCCTCCACCTTTTCTATAGAAAAAAATAAACTCAATATAGAGACAGGAGTTTAACGTTTTGAATTATAACTTGTAAGACATAATTTAAATTTTTCAAAAAAATCAAAAAATAAAAATTCACAATCACTTTATATGAGGTTTATGTTAAATTTTTTTATATATTTTGAAAACGTTCAAAAATAGGTTTTACTTTTTGGTTTTCAACGGTAAAATTTTGATTTAAATTTTTTAAAAACCAAAAATTAAAAACTAACACTCACTCCAAACAAAGGTGAAAACAATTCAAATTCATTTCTCATAGCATTGGCCATACATGAGGTTTATGCTTCAAAATATGAGATGCTAGTTGTGTGTATACTTGACTGACGAAATTCCCTTTAGCTATATATGGCGGGATGTGGAGGAATAGGGTGGGTATCTAGACAGACACTCAAGTTATGACGAAATTTCCTTTAGCATAACTAGTATACCTACACAGACATTCAAGTTAGTGTGTTCAAGAAGTAGAGTGATAGTATAACTAAAGAGAATGCCTACCTTGGAGATGGATGGAGTTCTATATTCATAGAAGGAAAGTGTGGATGAGTGATTGCGCAAGGTATTATAGTAGGATGTCAGGTAGGGGTAGGTAGTTTGAACTATATGGATAATGAACATAGGTTGTCAAGGCCTAAATCTCGATATCTAGCTCGTGAATTATGAGGAGCTGTAGAATAGAGTCATGCAGTGCATGTGTCAAGAATGATGGAGATTAGGGGTGGGGTCAAGAGGGTCTGAGTTGCTTAGGGTCGAAGCGGAACACACGACAACTTTTTTCTTGCATTTTTCTCTTCTTTTCACTTTAGAAATGAGAAATTAGTTTAATATTTAAAAAATAAAATATTAATGAACAATTAAAATTAAATAAAAAATTATATAGATTAGTGATGACAATTTTTCTAATTATTTAGGGATCTTTACATGGTTTGCCTCATTTAGGGGCCCTGAGTTTAGGGATTTTTCCTTTGATAATGGAAATGGGGATAAAAAATCACTCAAAGCATATTTAGGGATAGGGATAAGAATCATATCCCCTACCTTGCAGGGTCCTTAACTCTTATATGATTAAAGCAATATAAAGTTACCCTTAGTTATCTTCATGCTCAAACATAAATGACTTTTAGTCTTTTCCTTAATTAATAATTAAATACTTTTTAAATTTTAAAAATTAAACCTGAAACAATTTTTACTTCATCCTTAATTCCTATTTAATGTTATCTCTATAAAGACTCTAGAGATATCGAGAATTAGAATAAAGTGAAAAATTAAATTGTGTTAGGGATAAGGGATGATGGCATAGAGACAAGGATGAGGAGTAGAGAGGTACTCCCTGCAACCTCCTCATCCATATCCTTTGTGAGGGGGTGTCATCCCTAATGGAGATTGATTCTTTGTTAAGAAATTAACTCCAAGTTAATAAAAGGACTATTGTCATAATGGTAAGAAAGAAGGATTTTAATTTTAAGAATAATAGAGATGAAAAGAAATTTAAAGATACTCAATTATTAAAGGTATAAAATTTAAAGTGACAATACTTTTTCCTAAATCGATTTAGGAAATAATTTGAAATCAAATAAAGGTAGGGAAGACTCTGTTCTTCCATTAGATGAAATGACAATAGATAATGAGTCTAATTGATACCCATAAAAATTATTAATAACAAATAGGACAATTATCTATTAAATATATACAGGTTTAAACACAATTATTCACAATAAATTACAAAAATTATATAATTATAGAAAATATAGTATACACTCTACCTTTTATCCACACTTTACCCACATATCATATATTTTAGATTAAAAGATATGAATGACGTTGACCATTCTCTCTCGAGTCATGTTATTAATATTTAATACAATAAATTCATACACCTCATACATCATATTTTTTCTTTTATTTCTTTGCATTACACTACTTATCATATCTTACATTTCTTTCTTTTATTTTTCTCTATCTTTACTCTCTTAGAGTCCTGGTTGTACAAAATAAATATAAAATCATCATTTCTCTTCTATGTTGCTACTTCTCACCACTACGTGGCAATTGAATGGTGCATACAAGAATGGAGGCCAGATTAGATAACCTGGAAAAGGGTTTCGATGCAAGAATAGACAACCTGGAGGTCAGGTTCAACAATATGGAGAGGGGCTTCGAGGACAGGTTCAACAATATGGAGTGGGGTTTCGAGGACAGGTTCTGCATTTTGGAGAGGGGCTTCGAGAATATCTTGGAGATGTTGCAGAATATTAATAAAAAGTTACAGCAAAGAGGGAACTCGTCTGGGGACAGTGGAAACAGCATGGAAGGAAATCTTGGAGGGCAAAACGGAACTAGGAATGGGGCAATGGAGGAACGATGGAGAAAATTGGATATTCCACTCTTTTCGGGAGACGATGCGTATGGGTGGGTGAACCGTGTGGAGAGATATTTCAATCTGAAAGGTGTCTTGGAACAAGAAAGGTTGCAAGCAGTGATGGTCACAATGGAGGGAAAGACCCTTTCTTGGTTTCGTTGGTGGAGGTTTTGTCGTTCGAACCCATCATGGGAGGATTTCAAGGCAGCTGTCATTAGTAAATTTCAGCCAAAATTTGATCTTGATATCCGGGTTCAAGAAGTGGGATCAGAATCTTGGGAGCGGGATAACAGAGGGAAAAATGAAGCCTTGAAATTCAAGAACCAATTTGGCAAGGAAGAAGCCATCCACATAGAAGTGGAACAAGTAAAAGAAACAAATATTAAGATAGTTGTGGCAGAGAAAGAAATGGAAACGGAACTGGAACTGCATGCAGGGACAGTGGTGGAGGTCCAAGAAGCTGATGTTGCAAACAAGATTGAAGGGCAAGAGAGTGATGCAGATTTGGGTGATATGAAGACAAAGAAGGAATGCTTCAAAGAAGTCATCAATTTTTTTTTCTATTTCACTGCATCACACCACTTATCACACCTTATGCTTCTCTCTTTTATTTTTCTTTATCTTTTTCTCCTAGAGTCCTAATTGTACAAAATAAATGTAAAAGTATCATTTCTCTTCTCTGTCACTACTTCTCATCACTACATGGCAATTGAAAGATTGCAAATAAATAACGTCATCATTTGAATATGGTGGTCTTGCAATATCACATAACCTTTACTAATTTTTCCAATTATTATGATCCTACCAAAACAAAAAAAAAAATATAATACGATCCTACCTGGTTTGGTTATTTCAAATTAACTAATCTGCACTATATTACAACTAATTGAACCACCTGGAAAATTGAAACCAGTTTAGTTATAAGAACCAATTTGAATAAAAACTGGTTTTTTATGGTGCAATGAAGTTTGATACAAAGTCCAAGGCGGTCCTACGTAGTAGGGGTGATCATGCGCTGGGTTGGGTTGGGTTTAAGGCACTTACAGACCCAACCCGATGAAGAGATATTGGGTTGGGTTTGGTTTTTTATTTTTAGGGACGTATCCAACTCAATTCAACCTGATTATGGTTGGATTGAGTTGGATCAATTGGGTCCAACATTTTAAAATGTTTGTGTTTGTAAATAAAATTAAAAATGAAAAAAATGAAAAGTATTTACATAACAAATATAAGTTGTGATTATAAACATGACAAAAATAAAAACCTATAATTTGATAATAAGGAAATCAATTTATACAATATTAAATATTAAAATGTATAACTTATTAATACAAAAAATTATAAAACTTATTTTTTATTAATGGTTGGGTTGGGTTGATCGAGTTGGAAGTATGAAAACTTGATACCCAACCCAATCTAGTTGGGTTCGGCTGTATGGACCCGACCCGACCCAACTACTCAACCCCGTATTTTTTAATTGAATTAAGTTAGGTTAATCGGGTTGATTGAATCTACTAAACCCGTGATTACCCCTAGTACATACGTAGGCAGTTTCCTGCTCAACCCTAATACAAAGAGGATATCGTACTAATCGCACACTATTTTGAACAATACTGCTGAATGGCAAATTTTCGCCTGAGAAATAAGAATTGTTCATATTCACAACTAATATGAATTCATCATTTATATTCTGTAATAAATTACGAAAATGAGTTGACTATCATAGAATTATAGCAATGGGAATTTGAAACCCGAGATCAGAACAAAACAAGTAACCTGACCAACGAATTGACGTTATAAATATAGTTGACGCAGAAAATAATAGAATTGGTTGGAATGGGAAAAATGGCTCTTAATGGAAGATGCATCTTTACACGCTTCAAACTAAAATATTTTGACGCAGTTTACATGCAATGGGAGTAATAAATGCAATTGACAATACCCTATACTTGACAGTCTTCTGCAGATGGTTCTAATTTTGAATTATTATGTTCACTTTCTACTGGACTTTCAGACATTCCTTGCTGCGGGTCTGGACTCTCGTTTTCATTTAAACTGTCTTTCTTAGCATCCTCATCACATCTGTTACACTGTTCATTATTATCTGATTCACAAAAACCCTGTTGAAGTGCCAGAGAATCTGATACTACTTGTTCAGGCATATGCTTTCTTTGCATATTTTCTACTAAATCCTCTTCAATTGATCCTTCAGCTTCTACCTCAGGCTTCTGATCACAAGGAACTAGTTCATTTCCTGGGGTTGATGTCGCATCTTCTTGAGGCCCAGAGCTTTGCAATTCTTCCTCCATCTCTTGATGCTCATTATCATATGGCTCATTAGCACTAGGATTAGTTTGATCAAGTTTCTCTTGCACGGCCTCCAGACATTCATTACCTTTCAGTTCCTTTTCACTATTGATGGATTTTGAAATAGAATATTCCTGAAACTCAACACCTCCAATAGAATCTTCCATATCAGATGAGCTTTCAACCAGGCTAGGATCTTTGCCTTCAGCAGCATACTCTGTTTTTGATTCATCTCCATCTTCATTTTTAGAGACAGGAAAAGATTGAAAAGCATCCCAATCATCTTCACTGACTTCATCTTCTTCCTTGTTATTTTCATCTGTTTGCATCACAGCAGCTGATGGAGCAGAATGCTCCTCTTCACTTCCTCCCGATTGCTTCGGAATTTTTATGTCCAAAACAGGAACTTTCAGTTCTGTTTGATTTTTATCATGTGTTACAGAAGCTCGGATTATCCCCTGCATGTGGTGGCAGTGGCACAACAGCAGTAAGCAATAGAAGATTATATCAAAAATTATACTGGAATATCATTATTTCTATGGACAGAAAAAGGAATTTTCGATTTACAAAAATATAATCTCCATCATGGTCTTTCAGGTGGTCAATTAGTAATTGTAGAAAATCATAAAAGAATATGCTCATTGAACCAATTAAATGTTAACAATCAGTCCACATATATACATACTAGAAACACAAAGTACCTGAAGTTGCTGGCGGTGAAGAGGAGGCATTGATAGTAAAACATCCTTGAAATGAACAGCTGATGAAGGAATTTGAGCAAGGCGAGAAACAAGCTTAATGGCTGTGCTTCTTAAATCACTGACTTCCTGTCATTTGTTCGTATGATCAAAAGAGCTTATAACAAAATTAAGAAGAGCTGATTTCAGCAATAGAAAATCTCAGTTATATTACCTGAGAGAACCCATCTCCTGTTGACAAGAAAATCATGACAATGGCCTCCAGAAGTAGGTTCATAAAACTTCTCTGGCAGTCATTATCTTTAGATAGAGTTTGTAACAGTACCATGAGACTCAAGCATTCACTAGCAATGTTCACCGATTCTCTTGTTATAGTATTCTGCTATCAATAGAAATATAGAACCCTTTAACTACACATTGGATTACAAAAAATTCAAAGAGAAAATAATATGAACTAATGATACTAATAATAATTACACCAATGGCAAAACAAATGCAAATGTTGCCTATACCTTTAGCATTTTGTGGATCAAAGTGAAAATGTCAGTAATTAGCTCCCCAACAAGAAACATTAAGAAAGAGTAATCTTCTGTATTTATGCTTCTTTGTATCCTGGCTTTAAGAAATTGCAAACCTATTGCTTGAACCTGTCAATAGGAAACTTCTGTTATTTGTATTTCTTGCTGGGTAAAAGACATGGTGTCATATTTCCTACATATTCATTTACCTGCCTATTTGAATCACTAAGTAAAGCTTGGATACATCGAATGCAATATCTCAGTGCACTAACACGGATGGATTCACTTGCTTCGGAATGTTCCACACATTTACTTTCAAGAGCCAGTTTGGCAATTAATATGATTTGTTCAAGAGAAAATGCAAGCTTTGCATTTATTAGTTTCCGTTGGCTGGATTTTTTAACCTCCTGCAAATGGAATTCCTCAATGCAATCCTTAGTCAGAGCAGCAATCACACTCAGACAAGTTTCAAACATTTCTCTTAGAGGGAGGATGCTATCATCAAGCTCAGCCTCATCTACAAAACAAAATTGAGTAAAGCCCCATCAGTTGGGTTGAATGAATCAAATTTGATTCTTTGCTCCAATATTGGTAGCTTGATGCTGAGTTCCAACACAAATATCTTGAACAGTGTGGGACTCAAGTTGTTATCCCAACAAAAATATTGTAACATCACAGCTATTAAATTAAAACTGGCAAAAATATAAGAGCTTGTTCGATTCAGTTTTATTTTTTAGTTTTTGAAAACGGTTTTACAAAACTGTTTTTAAAAATTGTTTTTTATAAATGAAATGGTTTATTTACAGAATTTCCAACACAAAAACAGAAAAACTAAAAAACAGTTTTCCAAAACACCTAAAAGTAGTTTCAGAATTTTAGTTTTTAAAAACAATCACACTTTTCAAAACTGTTTTAAAAAACTGTCAGTCAAACAAGTTTTTCAATTTTCTGTTTTTAAAAAATGTAAACAAGCAGGCTCTAAGTATTCAAACTAGCAATTCACAAGGAGGCACGAAGGGATATGGATCAAACTAGTTCTGACTAAAAAGGCTTACCATCAATAATTCTCTTCAACAAAGGACTTGTACAGCTGACCATGTCAATGGCTTCTGATAAGTATGTCTCAGTTGAAGCCTCCCTAATGCACTTGTAGCCAATTAAAACTAATGCCAGAACCACCGATTTTGAATGCTTATGCATCTTACGTAATCATAATAAGAACAGATCAGCAATGACGACCATTTTTTAGAAAGAATATGACAAAAGACAAATTTAAGATAAAAATATTGCAAAAAGACTTCTGTGAATATAAAGTTATAAATGTTGACAAAAAGACACACCTTCGTCCCAATACGGTTAATAACTGCCTTTGCTGTGCTACATAGTGTATGTATCACATTTACTTCAGAGTTTGGAGAAGACACAGCAATTTTGTCAGAACTGGATAACAGAAAAACAGGAACTATTTAGCAGAGTATATAAAACCTATACAAAATGTCCATCAAATAATTGAAACTACATTAAATTATCAGTCAGAGGAAATCAATTACCTTCGAAACACTTTAAAAAGGTAATGCAAACAAAGTTCCATTGTCATCAAAGCAAAATTTTCACTATTGAAAATTTCTTGTGGGCAATTCTGTGCAACCTGTAGGGAAAACAATTGAAACTTGAACTTCACATGTTTCAAAAAAATTGGCCAAAGCAGCAAACACTTTACTTGATTAACATGCCACTCAAGAACAAATACTGCCTTATCAGGAAGAGAGTGCTTTACATGTTTTCATAAGTTTACCCAACAAGGACATAAAATATAATGCTGAGTTACAATCCTGAAGTCAATTTGTGTAATGTCTACCTGTGATAAAACGGATATCGCAAGACTATTCCAAGAATTATCCATGTATGTGGAATATGAAAGAATCTGCATCCATTAAACATAATAAGAAATATAAGAATACTCTTTATGACGATTCCATATAATATGCGTTTAACCATGAGCAAAAGAATTATCGTGAATGAAAACAAGCAGGACTCTTTTAACACTCCAATCTTAGCAGTGATATATTGACATAAATACAGTTAAGTCGTCAAACCTTTCTTCCTTTAAACAGTCAAACATTCAACTCTGAACCAGTAAAGATCCACAAAAAAGGAAAAAAAATTTAATCATTTATGTCAGACTATCAGTAGATTTAAGAAGCTCCAGGTCCTCCAAATTTGATACTATCCATGTGTCTCTAAAAAAAATATTGCAGTTCCAAACATGTATTGATTGTACACTAGGAAGAAAACCGAATAAGCTAATATGTCACTAGACTAATTTACAATCAATTTATAAATAGAACTGAATATCTAATGTGCATGTCAAGCATATTTGCACATTCAGTGTCAAGGACCATCTCTCCAAAATCTTAGGTGGTTAGGTAGAGGACATTAGTGTTTTTACAATCCTTCACATAAGAGCCCTTAAACATGGACAATGCATAGATCTAGTTTACCTAATATAAAGTGCAAAGGATCAAGCTATTGACCACTTGATCATAGAGGTTTTGATACCATATGAAGGACCAAATCTTACAAAAGCTTGAGCTATTAGGTGGAGGCACATGGATGGTTTTATGTCTCACACTTACAACACAATTTCATGAATCAATTATCTCAAAAGAATAAGCTAATAGGTGAAGTCACATGGATGATTTATATTAAATTTCTAACACGCCTCCTTGAGCGAAAAGCCTTTTGGGCTAGAAGTGTGGACATTGCATAAGCCTACCTTACTTGTACAGAAATTCAACTTTGTAAATAGAAGAATAGAAGCGCAAGGATTAAACTCTAGACCATTTGATCATAGAGGCTCAGATACCATGTCTTGAACCAACTATTCCAAAAAGCTTAATCTATCAGGTGATTATATTTCTAACAATAATATTAGTTAATTCACTTAGAGGCTCAAATGATCTCCGCTATATGAAATTGATGAATTTATTAAATGAAAAACATGCAGTTATATGTCCGAATGAAATTAAACGGATAACTAGAAGGAAATGTCATTTAAGGTAAAAATCTTCTATCTTAGTAGGACATGATTGAGAAGACTGCATCCACTACAAACTTTAAAATATTGCCTTGGAGCTGTATGTCAAAGAATTCCACAAGAAATAACACCCACCTGCAGCAGTTCCTTGCAAATATCGATAGTAAGTAATCCCGCTCCAAAAAATCTTTCAGTGGAAAGAAATTGAAACATAGGTAGTACAATCTCATATAATTTCAAGCCTTTCGCTTCATTACTTGGCGAGTTCCCACCATGCTTAGCATCAACAAAAGCTAGCTGTATAATTGGTCTGTATACGATAGGATGTTGTGACTGAAACAGACAAAGAAGAGAAAAGCCCCATAGGAACTTAAAATCTTCAAACTTCAATTCAACCATGCTATATTGACATGTAGCAGCACTATGTTTTTGGGTGTTTTCTACTGAGGCTTTGGGGCAATCACTTCCTTCAGAATTCACAGGAACTGCATCAAGTGCAAGTGCTTGCAAAATTACAGGCCAAGATTCATCTAAGCATGGACGCAACTTTGAAGAAACAATAGGTGATTGCAGTCCATCAAGGAACAGATTCCACTGCAAGAAAGGTGCAACTAGAATGAGAAGGCAACCATTAAGATATCATGGATCCAGGTTTAATCCCCAAGTATACACTCATGAATATCTGGTAAGTACAAATTCAGGGTTACCTTCTTCTTTGGGCTCAGGCACAAGCATATATAACTATAATCCTTCAATGTATGGATCCAGTATTTCCCTAGAATACTTGAGCTCTTTTGGAACAACGGTAATAATGCCAGGTACTCATCTGGAACGCCATCTTGGTGCTTCCTCATGGATGCATATATATAACACTTGAGAGAAGCATGAGCAGCCAGAAGTCTTATTTTGATCTAAAATATGAATCATACATAAGACAAAGGAGCTAGGTATAAAAATATCAGAAAAATTAACAAGAACATCTAACAATTAGAGTCACATGCCTTGCTTGTGACCCATTCTGCAAATGAAGGATAATAAATGTCATCAAAGTCATTCAGTGGGCGTGAAATTAACGAGAATATGCGCTTGACCACCACTTGATCTCCACTGATTATTCCACTTGTCAGTATCTGAAATTTGTATATAAACTGAGTTAAATTGTGTTTAATTAATTACATATATAAGGAACTTCCCAAAAATATTTCCAGCTTCCAAAGAATTAACTTGAGATATGTTTGGAGGCAAAGCCCACAATTGGATTTATAGAAGTAATATTGGGGGATATCCAAACAAATAAATAAATCAATTCCAAAGATAAAAAAAGAAATGAAGAGAAGGATGAAGCCTGAAACCTTGGTGGCCAAGTGCAAGCCTGCCTCCAATAAGCTAGGACTAGAAGATGTGTCCAAGGTGGTACGAACTGCAGATACTAGCTGGGCCTGTATTTAGAACAATTTCAGATATTCCAAGTAAATCACAAAACTCAGAATCTAAATAACCATAAAAATGTCTATAGGGCCTTTCAAGACATAGGCATGTGCATAAATTAAATGATTCTTAAAAGTTAAAAGAAAAAAAAAATCCTTAGTTGACATAAAATAATTGAGATGATGTCATGGAAACAATTTGGGGGGCAAGGTGTTGAAACACATCTTGTCAAATACCTGATACTGTTCCAGTAGAAGATGCCCAGGAAGCTCAGGGTCAGCTACTTTTTCAAACTGTTTATCCAAAATCACATATAAGAACAAATTAACAAAACTTTACCAGTAGGGAGATTATAAGATACACCATGCAGTACATATAGCATAAATTCAGGAGAAAAATAACTGATTCGTATATTCCCACATGAACTCCAGATAATTAATAAAAATAAAGTGATTAAGTTATTCAACATTCAGTTAAACATTATATTTGTTTAAAAAGTAAATAATGATCAAATTAGCCCCCATTGTTTAGACAGGTAAAAATATGTATGTGTATTGTGTGTGAATAAAAGAAGAAATACTCTTAGAGAAAAGATAAAGATTACAAAGAAAATAGGAAGCTACGATATCATCATAGGCAAAGGTGCATATGAAAAACATAGAAAGACAATAAATCCTCCATGCTATATGGCAGTTCTCCAATGCCTTTATTGTAAATCTGTTAAGTAGGCTCACTTAAAGATACCATGGACTGAACACCAAATGGATGCCATAGCCTGACTCTGCCCTATATCAGATCTAAGAAGTGAGAAGAATTCATAAAGAAACAAGAATCTCATTCATGCCAAATAGTCAAATATACAAAGACAAGCATTGTTAGCAGACTCCACCCTAAAGCCCTCTCTTAGTTCTACAACAACCCCTTAACCTAATAACTAGACGTTGACATAGAAAATAAAAAATAAAAAAAAGGAAAAGGAAAAGGAAAAACAATTAGCTCCAAGAAAATACTATCTCAGTGCCGTAAAATATTTTGCATAGAAGTAATCAAAAAAGAAGAGAAGGGGGACATAGAATTCGCACAGCCGTCACATTTCATTGAGAAAATATTACCTTGTCCACAATAGTGCCAAGAAGACCCACGCCTACGGGCTGCATGTTCTCAAATTGAATCGTGCTTATCTGATATGGGACAAAAAGTAAGATGGAGGGGAGTGATTGATTTTTAATATATCTTCAACATTTCACATGTGCAAGAGGTTAATCATTCATTGCTAATATATTTTAATATGTGAGCGGCACCTGATAAGCAAGTGATATTAACTCTTGCAAGTGGAGAACTAGCCAATCACTAGTGGCCTGCCCACTTGCATGTTCTTTCCTTGCCAAAAAGAGGTCAAAATGAGCAGGATTTCTTCCTACAGCGTCTGGTAGATGGCTCAAACATCTGCAATGGAATTAATCACTCAAATAACAAACAATAGTAAAGAAAGATCAAAACCAGATTCTTAAATTGGAAAAGAAAAAAGATCAGCCTGAAAATATAAATCATGACAATTTTTAAATTAATTCTTTATTGAATGATGGGGATATTTTTAACATTAGATACATTAACATCGCATGTCAGAAACTTCTTTTTATTATCTCAAATAGTAAAAAAGAGGAGGTGAATTTATACAAATTTGAAATAGGGAAAATTTATCATTGTTTAGAAACATGTAGGAAGTGTATCCAAGTTCAATATATTTACAGCAAAACTTAAATTACACAACTGAGAAATACATACTCTGCAGCAAAAAGTCTGGTCCTATATCTGAGGTACTTCTCTCTATTAGAAGAACTGATGGAAGCTTGAAACTTGGAATACTGCACATTGTTGGAGCCAGACACCATATTTTCTTCATCCCCAAGGTTCAACCGTGAGTCACCATCTGAGTTATCATTTGCTGCAGTATTATTATTTTCAATGTTCCTCATTGACGTTGCAAGTACCTGTGATAATCCCATTAAGAAGAGTACAGTAAACTGTTAAAGAAAGTACTATGAATTCAGTTAGTATTGACCCAACAGTCAAGGGTGATAAATTTGCAATTGATTTTAGGTGACTGATTGGCGTTTGATTAAGGAATGGTTGACCGACAGTATATGCTTGCAATATTCCTCTATCATGACTCATTTAAGCTCACTTCCCTTTTCTTTAATTGTTGTTAGTCATTTTTCTTTTTGCTGCATCAAAGATTGGGAAATGCCGTTGTCATTAGAGAGAGGTTTGGTTAGAGGCAATTTTGGATGTGATATGGTGATACATGGTATTTGTCATGATTTGATAAGGTGGATTGTCAAGCCTGATATTGTATGACAGAGGGGAGGATGACTTGATCATTTCTGGCTATGAACCAAAGAACCTATGGCTTGGCACTGCTGGATCAGACAGGTCAAATAACTGTGTGGATGTCTATGCTGAGAAATTACAAATTGCAACAGAAGATTTTCGCATTAGCAAGTGTGTTGTGTTTGTTGCTGGGTGACGTGAGAACCAAGAAAGACCATCTAGGAGAATATTGAGGAGGCCACAGAGAAAAAAGATTGAAGAATTCAGGAAGCTGTGCCATGTGTATTTGTAGATAATGCTGAGAATCTGTGAGAAGGTTGAAAGGGCCATTTAGTAGGAGAGAGATCTAAGAATTCTAGTTGCTATCTTCAAAGGACATTTATAAATTTAAAATTAAAAATGCCACTCCATGAATTCAAAATTAAAATGCTTTTGTTCACAGTGAACTTCAGGAACAAAAATCTTATCAAGGTGCATTGCCTCTATGCTAATGCATATTATTAAGGACAAAGGACAAACTAAGGGGGTTGACTATGCTACTACATATTAGTCATAATCTTCTAACAGGCACTCAAAGTCAAAGTACCAGATTCTCACTAAGCTATGGCCCTGGCAATGCATTAGCTTATATGGTTAAAGCTGTTGTTTTGGAAACTGAAGTTTCCTTAAGTAATTTGCATGAGAGGACAAAACATATAAAAGTTTGTTGTCATTTCATCCCTGATAGGATCTTGTCATAGTGCATCACTACTAACGTTTTTGCAAAGTCTCTCAGGGCCCCTCCTATTAGCTACATTTGTAACAAGCTCGATACATATTTATGCCATCTGGCTAGATGAAATAGTACACACGTTAGCAACATCTACAATGCAGGTTGTGCAAAGTCCATGTTCTCACTATAAATAAGACACAATTGTATGGGGGTGAATCACTTGTGGTCTTATGCATTCACATGATAAGGTTCTTGATTCTTCTTCTTTCTTTCGTTGTTTTATAAGCCAAATCCCTGCATCTATCACAT
Source organism: Sesbania bispinosa (assembly GCA_026901365.1). NCBI lineage: Eukaryota > Viridiplantae > Streptophyta > Magnoliopsida > Fabales > Fabaceae > Sesbania > Sesbania bispinosa. Next base: position 318,538 of record QLOH01000462.1, on the reverse strand, counting down.
ATTCATATATTTCTATGCTGAACAAATCCTTGGAGAGAAACCCCCCCCCCAAAAAAAAAATCCTTAGATGGTTGGTGTCTATATGTCTGGTATGGATTCCAAGGCGACCTTTTTGCTTTTGGATGATCTGCAATGCGTCTCTAACAATTTCGTGTGAAAAAACAAACATTCAAATCTTCTATATGAATTTAGCACAACTTTCCTAAAAATATTAGTTTTCATGTCTTATTGTAGCCCAGCTTTTAAACATTGTGAAGCATATAGAAAATCCTGCATTTTGAAATAGAAAGCTTACCACTTTGCGACATACTGATATCCAATGTGAAGGACATGAAGGACACGATGCATAGAGTAATCGCATAATTGTGGTTCGCACTAAGTTACCAATTCTGCACAAATGAAAGGAGTAAGAACTAAGGAGTCTAAAAGCCAAATGCCAATAACTATGGTTGGCCATGGCTCATCTGTTAATAAAATAAAAATGATAATTGATAACTATGGTTGAAGTTGTAAAACCTGAGAGAGAACCAAGAAAATTTTACCCTAAAACATGGCTAACTATAAACGATTTCCTTTGAAAAGATCAAAGCAATTGAGACCAACCAAGCAGAAAAGCAAGAATCATTATCAACAAAGATTTTTTCTCCACCACTTCGTGTGTGTTTATTTCAAGGTTTGTGAAATCAAACATGGGAAAGTGATCTTGGGAATAGACATTCCCATGTTTGGTACAAGCTTTAAAAAATATTCCAGAAAGTAACATGCCCATGTTTTGCTTGCTTTTCATTCCCATGCTAAGATGTGGGTGTGTTATTTTCCCGTGGAATAGAAGTTATCTTGAAACCCACCCAACCATAAACATCCTAATGCAGAACGGTAAGTCAGTAACCCCAAACCTAGAGTGCTCCTCTAGGACAGGTACTCCCTGATTCAAATCTCAAATACTCTGAATATAGTAATAGAATTCAATAATCATCAAAAGCTATCAAGTGTTTACAAAGGAAGCCTCAAAATAAATCCTAATCTAAATGAGCCCAAAACAATAAAGCCCAACAATAAAAACATAAAAGAATCCAACAAAAATTAAATTAAATTCCTAATAAAAAAATATTCCAAATAGTAAAATAATCCCAAATCAAAACCCTAATGATAAAATCCCTAATAATAATCCCAAATCAAAACGATATCCAATCCACATCACTTCCTTTTACCATTTTCTTTTCCCCATCTTTTGAGTTCTCTTTTGAACTAAACAAATTTTGAAAACATTTCTAAAAATATTAAATTCTGACCAAACATTTATTTGAATTCACTCGAGAATAACATTTGTGACCAGTGTTCCAAGGAATATCATTCTTAGGGATGCAATCATATGCCTTGAAACAAATACCTCCATATGTTTTCAGAGAGTTTTGCTCTTGGTTTTATTTCACATTGTATTTGAGATTTTCTAAGGGGCCATCCATGTCAGAGATTGAAGAGTGCTGAATGACTTTAGTGTTTTTAACTAGTATTGTCTTCTGTTGACTTGTCTAGGAGAATGGCATATACCTTGTCTGTATTCCTTTTGACATCTCTCTGGCTCTCTACTATAAATTCTTATTTGTTAAAAGAAAGAAATAAGAAAAATACCCAAAAAAATGCATAGGCAATTACCTAAAAGATTTCATGAAAATAACAATAACAGAAATGGGTTTCGGCTTAACCCAACAACTAATCAGCAAGTAAGAGTAAGAAAGCTCTTTTTCCTTTTTTTTTATTTACATACTCTGAATCAGTTTCCTCATCCAACATAAAGAATAAGTTATCCTCAATCTGCTCAACAATAACGGAAGCCTGTAAAGATTAAAATCAGCTCTCAGCACAAAAATATGATATTCTAATATTTCTATATTGAAAATCCTAGCAAGATTAGGAACTAACCGGATCTTTCTCAATTAGATGTCTTAGAGTAGACACAGCAAGATGGCGTAAATTTGGCTGCATCAAGAAAAACAGTAAGTGGAGATGAAGAGTGAATAACATTATCATCAATAATGAAAAATACAGAGGAAAGAAACCTGTCTTGATGACAAAGTAGAGAGAAGAGTCTGCACATGGGAGTGCACAGAAACAGCTTGGGGTGCAAAAAGAACAAGTTGTTGTGTGAAACGTGCACTCCTGCAATAAACAAGTAAAAACTCTCAAAATCATCAACAAAGGCAATGCTTTGACTGAACAAAAAAAAACTATTCCAAAAGCCAAAGACTAGATAGTCATGAGAAAATGTTAATTATCTAATAACGGGTTGAACTGAGAAACATACTCAAGCATTGTCGAAGTTTCTTGCCAGCAGCTTATCTCGGCAATGGCAGACTGGAAAGGAAAAACACTGTGTGAGGTATACATTGGAAAATACAAATAGCAGAAATCCCTAGGTAATGTGAACAATTTTTTATGATTAGCATTAATATAATGGTTTTGGTAAAAGTAAAGAGGCTAGGTTTTGTAGCAAAGTGCAATCTGTGCCCCACTTTGGGGGTATGGTTGGAGTACAAGGTTAGGCATTTGGCTTCTATTTGGTCCAAAGCCAATGGTATCTTTAAGGGCGCTTCTCAAACAGATATTCTGAGGAATTGGGTGGCTTCACTTCATTTAATGTTTTATTTTATTTTTCAATATTTGCCATTTGCGTTTTCCTTTTACATCAAGGAGGATACCTTATCCTTCAAAATTTTTTATAACCATCTTATATTTCTTCTTAATGAGTTTCTTCTTTTATTAAAAATTTTCTAAAAAAATTCACCTTGGAGCGTGAGAAGAAGATGCTTCCAGGGACAAGCTCAGGACCAAGAACAGTAACTATAGCATTTATAAGGCGGCCAACTCCTTGCTGAACGTCTACTAAACCATTCTCATCAGATAAAAGAATGTCCATAGCAAGAGAAAGGGTTGCCTGTGAAGAAAATTCGAGAGAATCATACAATCTTAAGAAAGATAATATTACACAATAAAACGAGGTACATCTGTCAGATTAATAAATAAAAGCAGCAAGCAGTTTCCTTCTTTTCATTCATTTTTTCTCTTCGTTTTTTGGTTGCAAAATGATAGATCACTTGGAAGCTGATACAAGAAGGGTTTAGGGGATATGCCTTAGCAATAAAACATAGAGCTATAACTCTCAATTTACTTAATTGGTAAAGCATTGGCATCATTTTTCTCAGTCCATGTAAATGTATGCATCATAAAAGAGTTCTCTGTTGTGGAGAAAAACGATTATTGTAATAATTAATAAAAAAAAGAATGACTGAAATCACTGAATGGATCAGATAAATCAGTTAGTGGCATTTCATAGCACTAGAGTAAAATCAGAAATAGATTGATCACCAGATGCTGAAATTTGAAATGGGATACCTGGACATGGGAAACAAAGGACAAGCCTGCAGCTTCAATAGTTAAAAGAAGACCATGCATAGACCAGATCTGCAGATTAGCTACCAAACTTTTAGCCAGTGAGGAGATAGAGCTCACTGTTGCAGGCACTAAAGTTGACAATGCAATCCCTCCTGCACTGCAGCAAGATATAAAAGATAAAAACTGTCAAAAGTTATATAGAGTAAAGATAACATTGTAGACTTGGAACAGAGCACGTGGTTTATGAAAATAAATTGACTCTGTAATCTATAGCAATAGGAAAAGGAAGTAAAATAACAATCTGTCATATAAGTTTGGAATAGTCATCATATCTTCTAAGCCAAATATCTTAGTTAAGATTAAAAATATACAAGAATAATGCAACAAAAGGGCTCAACCACCATGTAAACCCACCACTGGAACCAATATTGCCTTTTTGTAGTCTAATCGTACAATAAATTAAATCATCTCATGAACTGGAGCACATATTTTGTAAAGAAACTACTGTAAAAGTGTAAACTTTCTTATTTCCACTATTATTGTTCATATTAACCACCCTTTCCTTTTATTACATCTCAATCAGAAATCAAGTTAACTTACAATGTGTTATCAATTTACACAATTCTTTTATCCACAATATTTGTAGTGTTCAAGAATCTATCCACAATTTCCACTAAAGTAACTTAAAATGATAGGGAATTTTCTGAATTTGAGTCCCTCTTGGGTATCCTTGACTCAACTCATTTGTCTTCTAACCTAGATAAAGGTTTAGGTCCCTTGATCTAGAGCCTTTCTGGGAAAACCTTGTTTCCAATCCTCCTTCATTCTTTGAATATGGCAACTTTTCTTCTTGATAAAACCTTGTTTCCAATCCTCTCATGCTCTCACGCACACAACTAACATGCCTCACACACACAAACACATGGTATGCCCCCGTGTATGACGCTGTTCTTGTGTCCAATGTCTCTGTCTATGCTTCATAGGTTGTGTCTTTGGTCTCATTGTAATTTTATCTTTCCTTTTGTTCTTGGGAGGATTTCTTATCCTCCTCTCTTTGTATCTCTTCTTTCTTACTAAAATTTGTATTTTAATTAAAAAATCCCAATTAATCACCCTTGATTTTAGGCTCAATGTATAAACTCAGCATAATAAATTATAACCTCATAAACTAGTCAAATGTTGATCCTCTATACTGTAAAGAAGAATTTGTGCTAAAGCACAGACAAACACAGTTCACACAAATTAAAACCCGTCAGTGATTAAGAATTCTTAAATTTTTGGACCAGGCCTAACTCAACCCCTAAATCCAGCTTATACGGTGAGGATTGCCCAAAGCTTATATACTATAAAATGGCCTTATCTCTACGCAATGTGGGATTCTAACACACACCCCTTGTGCTCAGGGCTGGATATCTGGAGCGTGGACATTTATACGGGTGGCGGCCCAATAACAACGGATCATCTAGGATAGACTCTGATACCATGTTAAATTTTTGGACCGGGCCTAACTCAACCCCAAAAGCTAACTTATAAGGTGGGGATTACCCAATGCTTATATACTATAAAATGGCCTTATCTCTAGGAAGTATGGGACTCTGACAAGAATGAAAGGAAGATATCTTTTTTCTGGGGGGTGGGTTTAAAAATTTGATAAAATAAACATGCAAACTATTAACCAGCATTATAATAAATGACCTGCGATGAATGCACCCAAGCGCCAAAGCAATTGATCCAGTGTAGTATGAATCCGTTACTCCATTAAGGTCACCAAGAAGTGATCTAGTCTGCTTGCCACCATCATTGGTGAAAAAGGACAATCAGAAATTTTAAAAAAAATAAAAACAAATAGCACGGACAGAATCTAGATATCTATCTATCTATCTATCTAGATAAGTATAGCAGGAAGAGGAGATTTCTTTTTCTTTTGCTTTTCATGCCACATGTAACCAAAAACAAAATATGTAACTTGAAGAGAAGACTGAAAACTTGCCATTCTAGCAGTGAAGATATCATTTCCAAATCGGGCTAAATATCCAAGACCTTCTGACGATGCTCTACGCTGTGATGCACAAATGCCTCCCTCCGCCAAAATACTCTTCCATTCAAAAGTCGACAAACACAAAGTAACAAGTAGTGTTAACAAATAATTGAATTGGAAAAAAAAAATACATACCTGTATTAAAAGATTTTTTACCTGAAAAATAGATTGTAGCAAACCCAAAATCTCTTGTCCTAATGTCTGTGGTCGAAAAGAAAGCAAAGTCTGGAAAAGATAACGAAATCATTTATTAGGTGAGATCCACACAAGATACTAAGATAATACCAATAAAAGGATGAGCAGAACCTTAAAGCCTGCTAGTAAGCCCGCACAAATATTGGTGATACTAGCTGCGCGCCAGTGTTGTTTTTTCCCAGCTTTTAAACACTGCTCAATAATGCCCAGAAGGGAGAGCATACCACCACTATCCTGTGATACAAAACACTAACTGATGTCAATAACACTAACAACCACTCTCTGAATTCTTCAACAATATAATGAGGTTATGTGATTAACTACCTGAGAAGCAAATATGATCCCAAAAGAAAGAAGCATCTGGTTCACCAAAGTCTTGCTTATTGTCTCCGGCTTCAAAGTTAAATTTAAGTTGTTACTGAAGTGGAAACCAATCTACTAATGATAATAACAATAACAATAACAACAACTAAAACAAAACCACATGGAAAGGCAATATGAATGAGTTGGAAGAACAACTCAAAATTTATTTATGAAACTGGAGAAATTCTAACTTAAATTGTACAATCACAACAAAATCCTTTTCCCATTGTTAGAGAATATCTCCTATTTAGGGAAATTAGAATAGAATAAATGTATTTAAGGAAACTAGGAAACTACATTAAGTGTTGATTTGTATAGCTGTATTTCCTTATTTCTGTATAGGTCTATGTTTCCTTATTTTGTACAGATTATATTTCCTTTATTAGTGAGTGTAAATCATGTATATAAATATGCAGCTGGTGAGGTATTTTTCCTCAAGCAATTCAGCAATCCTATTCTCTACTTTTACATGGTATCAGAGCTTACTTCCTGTGGGCCTGATAAAAGTCAGAATCCTAGTTCGCTGTCCGCTGTCCGTGTCCCTCTCTCACAGTCCTGACGTCCAGCAAAAGTCCGACCACCGTCCAGCACTGTCCAGCACCGTCCGGCCACCTGCAGTCACCGTCCGGCCACCTGCAGTCACCGTCCGGCAACCGCAACGTCAGAAACGGACACAGAAGGTGCCGATCTGTTCATCCCCGAAAACAGCGCCGCCATCCGCTTCCGCACGCGCCGCCACCGTCCGCTGTCCTTGTCGGCGCATGTAAGCCACACGCCGCCTTCCAGGCCTCCGTTTGCTCCGCCGCCAGTCCCGTCAGCTTCGTCCAGGCCTCCTCTGTCCGTTTTGGGGGTCAAATACCCCAAAAAAGCCAGATCTCAGTCCGTCGGTCTTCTTCGCAGTCGCTATAATGGCATTATCCACATCCTTTTCTGAAGTTGTGACAGGAAAGCAACCTATTTTTTTGTCCAAAGCTGAAATCCAGGAGTATATGCAGTGGAAGGCAGCCAAACAAAATCAGTCAGCCACAACTACAATTGCTCATACCAGTAATCCTACAGTTTGTATATCTCATACCAATCATAATCCGACATCTTGGGTTATTGATTCTGGTGCTTCCGACCATGTGTCTGGTAATCGGTCACTATTTTCTTCTCCTTTATTTGAGATTTCTCGCTCTATTACTCTTGCTAACGGTTCTAAAGTACCAGTCCAAGGCATTGGTCATGTTTCTCCCACTGAATCTATCTCATTAAAATCTGTCCTATTCATGCCTGGATGTCCCTTTAATTTGATTTCCTTGAGTCAACTCACTCATTCACTTAATTGCTCAATCACCTTTGATTCTGATTCTTTCATTATTCAGGATCGCGGTACGGGGAAGACGATTGGTGTAGGACATGAATCACAAGGACTCTACTATTTGAAGACCACGTCTCCAACAGTATGTGCTGCTACTGTATTAGAGTATGCGGTTGTAAACTGTTAGTTACTGTTAGTTGTTCAAGTTGTCTGTTAGTCAGTTAGATGCATTCTGTTTGTAACAGCCTATAACTGACTCAAGTCAGTTACAGGCTGATCCTCTAGCTTCCTCTCTAAGATAGATTCAGCTCACACTATATATAGTGTGATTCATCTCTATGTTGTAATTAAGTTTTTCATTTCATCAATACAATAGATATTCTTCAGATTCTCTGAAAGTTTTCTTTTCTTTCTTTCTCTTTCTTTCATTTTCTTATTCAAACATGGTATCATGAGCTCATTTTCGATCCAGCCACAATGAATACTTCTCCCGATAATTCCTCTGTGCTTCATCAACAAAGTCTAACTACTGCACCGATCACCTTTTCGCATCTCATCACCCTCAAACTCGATGAACAGAATTTTTACCTATGGAAACAGCAAATCGAAGGTGTCATTCGCGGGTACCAGCTTCAGCGTTTTCTGGTGAATCCCATCATTCCGCCACGGTTCTTAACTGAGTCCGATCGTGATGCTGGAAATGTCAATCCAGCCTATACAACTTGGGAGCAGCAAGATTCGTTACTCTTCACTTGGCTATTATCTTCTCTTTCTGAGTCTGTTCTTCCCCATGTCATGATCTGTGTGCATTCTTGGCAAATCTGGGAGGAGTTACACAACTTCTTTGATGCACAAAACAAAGCCCAGTCCAGTCAACTTCGTTCAGAATTAAAAACTATCTCCAAAGGTTCATTATCCATGACTGATTATCTCAAGAAAATCAAGCTCACAGTCAACACACTTCATTCTATTGGTGATCATGTCCAGTTTCGTGACCACTTGGAAACAATTCTTGATGGTCTCCCTGATGAGTATCATGCTATTGTTGCTGTCATTCAAAATAGATCAGATATATGTACTATTGCTGAAGTCGAAGCTATGTTACTATCACATGACGTTCGCCTGGAAAAGAGTAAAAAGAAACTGCTCACGGATTCTTCAACACTCTCTGTAAATGTTGCACAGGTTCAAGGATCCACTGCACCCACACCGTCTACTGCTAATCAAGTCTCCTTTTTGCCTCAGAATGATCCGAATTTTAATTCTCCACAACAGTCTGGTGGTTTTGGTCGCGGTCAGTTTTCTGGTGGGTTTCGTGGCCGTGGAGGTCGCCGTGGTAGAGGTCGTGGAGGTAGGTTTGGAGGTAGATCTAATGTTCAATGTCAAATTTGCTATAAATTTGGTCATGATGCCAGCATGTGCTATCATAGATTCACTGATTACTCTACTCCCTTTGCAAATTACATAAGGCATTATATGGTTTAAAACAGGCCCCAAGGGCCTGGTTTGAAAGGTTAACCTCAGCTCTCCTACAATTTGGTTTCAAATCAACCAAGTGTGACCCTTCTCTCTTCACTCTTCATAAAGATACTCACTGCATTTATGTTCTAGTCTATGTTGATGACATTATTATTACTGGTGATTCTTTATCTCTCATTCAGCAGCTCATTTCTAACCTGAACTCTGAATTTGCTCTCAAGCAACTTGGATCCTTGGATTATTTTCTGGGTATACAGGTTTGTCACTTGGCAGATGGTTCTTTGCACTTGTCCCAAACCAAATACATCACTGATCTACTTGTGAGGGCTGGTATGTTTGAAGCAAAACCTCTTTCTACTCCTATGGTTAGCAACATCAAACTGTCCAGATTTGGTACAGATCATTTACAGGATCCTTCAAACTACAGATCAATTGTTGGAGCCTTGCAATATGCAACTATAACTAGGCCCGAAATAAGTTTTGCTGTAAATAAAGCCTGTCAATTTCTTTCACAGCCACTTGAGGAACACTGGACAGCGGTTAAGAGGATATTGAGATATCTCAAAGGGACAATTTCCTATGGTCTATACATTCAGAAAACTTCTCTCACTCAACCCTTTTCTATTACTGCATACTGTGATGCAGATTGGGCCTCTGATCCTGATGACCGCAAATCTACTTCAGGTTCTTGCATTTTTCTTGGTCCTAATCTAGTATCTTGGTGGTCTAAGAAGCAAACTTTGGTAGCAAGATCAAGTACAGAAGCTGAATATCGCAGCCTAGCAAACACTACAGCAGAAATCCTGTGGATACAATCTCTTCTAACTGAGCTAAGGATTCCTTTCACTACACCTAAAGTATATTGTGACAACTTAAGCACTGTTATGCTAACTCATAATCCAGTTCTGCATTCTAGAACCAAACACATGGAGTTAGATATCTTCTTTGTCAGAGAAAAGGTTATTGGCAAGAATCTAGAAGTTTATCACATTCCCTCTTTGGATCAATGTGCAGACATTCTCACCAAAGCTTTGACCTCAACCAGATTTATGACACTCAGAGATAAACTCACAGTGCTTGACAAATGTACTCTACTCAAACCACCCTGAGTTTGAAGGGAGCATATTAGAGTATGCGGTTGTAAACTGTTAGTTACTGTTAGTTGTTCAAGTTGTCTGTTAGTCAGTTAGATGCATTCTGTTTGTAACAGCCTATAACTGACTCAAGTCAGTTACAGGCTGATCCTCTAGCTTCCTCTCTAAGATAGATTCAGCTCACACTATATATAGTGTGATTCATCTCTATGTTGTAATTAAGTTTTTCATTTCATCAATACAATAGATATTCTTCAGATTCTCTGAAAGTTTTCTTTTCTTTCTTTCTCTTTCTTTCATTTTCTTATTCAAACATACTGAGTCTCCCCACCTTCTTCAACGTCTAGGTCATCCCAGTCTGCAAAAACTTCAACTAATGGTTCCATGTCTTGCAAAATTGAAGTCCCTAAATTGTGAGTCATGTCAACTCGGGAAACATACCCGTTCTTCCTTTCCTAGTCAGGTTCAGAATCAAATAGAACCTTTTGCTGTTATTCATTCTGATATATGGGGTCCAAGTCGTGTCTCTAATTCATTAGGATTCAGGTATTTTGTCACCTTTATAGATGACTTTTCTAAGTTTACTTGGTTGTTTTTGATGAAAGAACGGTCTGAATTATTTTCTATCTTCAAGTCATTCTATATTGAAATTCAAAATCAATTTGGAAAATCAATTAAGATCTTAAGGAGTGACAATGCCAAAGAATATTTTTCCCATGAATTTTCATCATTTATGTCATCTCATGGTATTCTACATCAGTCTACATGTCCCCACACACCTCAACAAAATGGTGTGGCTGAAAGAAAAAATCGTCATCTTATTGAGACTGCCAGAACTTTGTTATTACATACAAATATGCCTCTACATTTTTGGGGGGATGCTGTTTTAACAGCTTGTTATCTAATTAATCGTATGCCTTCTTCTGTTATTAATAACCAAGTACCTCACAAATTATTATTTCCTACAAAGTCTCTATATGTTGTCCCTCCTCGTGTGTTTGGTTGTACTTGTTTTGTTCATAACCTCTCTCCAGGTACAGACAAATTGTCTCCTCGTGCTATCAAATGTGTCTTTGTCGGCTATTCCAGGCTACAAAAAGGGTATCGGTGTTATTGTCCTTCCTCACATCGTTGGTATATTTCTGCAGATGTAACGTTCTTTGAAGAAACACCATACTTCACCTCTTCCGTTGAGTCTAATACAATCTCTGATGTATTACCAATTCCCTATTTTGGTCCACCTCTGTCTCCTTTGCAGGTTTCCTCACCTGGTTCTATCCAGCCCGGAGAGACTCAGTCTGGTACTTCGCAGCACCCTATCATCACATATCGACGAAGAACACAACAAATTCTTCCACCAACAGAAGACATAATAGAAGATCCTAGTGATTCATGTCCACCTCCAACGGCTTCTCCTATCACGACCCTGCCAAAGTCCTCCCAATCAAGTCCTCCCATTGCTCTTCGGAAAGGTACTCGTTCCACTCGAAATCCTCATCCCATCTACAACTTTCTCAATTTTCATCGTTTATCACCATCATATTTTGCCTTTGTATCTTCTTTGTCCTCTGTTTCTATTCCTAAGAGTGACAGTGAGGCACTTTCTCATTCGGGATGGAGGCAAGCTATGATTGATGAAATGACTGCTCTTGAGCATAGTGGCACATGGGATCTCGTTCACCTTCCTCCGGGGAAGAAAGTTGTAGGATGCAAATGGGTATATGCTGTGAAAGTTGATTCGAATGGTTGTATTGATCGTCTTAAAGCTCGCTTGGTTGCTAAGGGATACACTCAAACATATGGCCTTGATTATAGCGACACATTCTCTCCCGTCGCTAAGATGGCTTCTGTTCGCCTTCTTCTTGACATGGCAGCCATTCGCCATTGGCCGTTACTTCAACTTGACATCAAGAATGCATTCCTTCATGGAGACCTTGCAGAAGAAATCTATATGGAGCAACCACCTGGGTTTGTTGCTCAGGGGGAGTCTGGCTTGGTGTGTAAGTTGAAGAGATCTCTTTATGGTCTGAAACAGTCTCCCCGAGCTTGGTTCGGGAAGTTTAGCACAGTGGTACAAAGGTTTGGTATGACTCGCAGTGAAGTTGATCATTCAGTGTTTTATCAACATAATTCAGTTGGTAGGTGTATTTATCTCGTGGTTTATGTGGATGATATAGTCATTACAGGTGATGATCATGAGGGAATATCTCGGTTAAAGAAGCATTTGTTTGATCATTTTCAAACCAAAGATTTGGGTAAACTAAATTACTTTCTTGGTTTGGAGGTTGCTCAATCTAGAAGTGGTATTACAGTTTCACAAAGGAAGTATGCTTTAGATATATTGGAGGAAACAGGAATGATAAATTGTAAGCCTGTTGACACCCCCATGGATCCAAATAGCAAGTTGTTACCAGATCAGGGGGAGCTCTATCCAGATCCTGGCAGGTATAGAAAGGTAATTGGGAAACTAAACTATCTTACTATAACCAGACCAGATATCTCTTTTGCAGTCAGTGTAGTAAGTCAGTTCATGCAATCCCCTTGTGTTGATCACTGGAATGCAGTGACTCGAATTCTGAGATACATTAAAAATGCTCCTGGTCAAGGGTTGGTTTATGAAGACAAAGGAAACACTCATGTTGTCGGATATTCAGATGCAGACTGGGCTGGTTCTCCCATTGATAGACGCTCCACTTCAGGTTATTGTGTCTTTGTAGGTGGAAATCTCATATCTTGGAAGAGTAAGAAACAACAAGTTGTTGCTCGATCAAGTGCTGAGGCTGAATATCGTGCTATGGCATTGGTTACTTGTGAACTCATCTGGGTAAAACAGTTGCTTAGGGAGTTGAAGTTTGGTAACGTCAACGAGATGAAGTTATATTGTGATAACCAAGCTGCACTCCACATTGCGTCCAACCCAGTCTTTCATGAAAGAACAAAGCATATAGAGATTGACTGTCACTTTATCAGGGAAAAGGTTCTTTCCAAGGAAGTTGTCATTGAGTTTGTTAACTCTAATGACCAACTAGCAGATATTTTGACAAAGTCCCTTCGAGGTCCTCGAATACAATTTCTTTGTGGCAAGCTTGGTGCATATGATTTGTATGCTCCAGCTTGAGGGGGAGTGTTAGAGAATATCTCCTATTTAGGGAAATTAGAATAGAATAAATGTATTTAAGGAAACTAGGAAACTACATTAAGTGTTGATTTGTATAGCTGTATTTCCTTATTTCTGTATAGGTCTATGTTTCCTTATTTTGTACAGATTATATTTCCTTTATTAGTGAGTGTAAATCATGTATATAAATATGCAGCTGGTGAGGTATTTTTCCTCAAGCAATTCAGCAATCCTATTCTCTACTTTTACACCCACTAAGTGAGATCAGCTACAGGAATCAAATGACATCATTGTCTTCTGTTAAATACCAAGATTTCGCTGAAGGCAATTTTGATCAAGGACTTTTAAAATAATTTCTCCTATAGTTTTCCACTATCTTCCTCCACCTTTATTTATAAGGCCATCCTCCATCTAATCAATTCTTCTTAGTAGAGCCTCTATTCGTCTTCTCATAGGGCCAAACCATCTTAGGTGAGAATCTGGCATTTAGTCCTGAAACTCTCAAGAAACCTTCTTGAAAATAAGGAATCGTTCGGGAGAAGAAAAGAGGTCAAGATCCTTTGGAACTGTCTGTGTTTGGTATGCTCTTGTGCATCTGGTTGGAGGAATGCTTGGGTTTTTTAAGTTGTTTCAATGTCTTCAGAAATTTGGTAAAGAATTTTTGGCTTCTCTTTGGTGCTCTGCTCACAGTCATTGTTCTTTCAGATTTGCACAGAAATTGGGTTGCAGTTATGCACTGTTATTCTTGAGTTTGGTTTGCTGGTTCTTTGTATTTTTTACTTTAGTAGTTTTCTTATGGAGGATATATTATCCTCCTATGTTTTTGTATCTCTTTTTCTTAATAAATTTCTTCTATATATATAAAAAGAAAAATAAAAACAAAACACTTGAAGCATTTCTCCATTTCATCCATCCAGCCAGTGATATACCCAAATTGTGTAACTTGTGGTATGGTATTATCCTCAATTTTCTACTCCAAGCCAGTGCTGGTGTGGTTATTGTTGAACTTGCATCCTGTATACTTCTATTTAATAGAAAACTATGTGGTTCCAAAGCTGATGTCCAACACTCTAGATTACCATTTATTCCATCTCTCAATTCTCCCACTAGAACTATATCATTGGCAACAAGCGTGCATTGAGGCATCAGGCACTAGCTCGTGGATATAATCAATAAGAATGTCTAATACTAAGGTTAAACAATAAGGGCTCAAAGTCATGTACTGAATAAAAAGTTTTATACGATAACAGTTAACAACAATCAACCAGGGCAGTCCCCAGCAACGCTAAGCATAGTCGAAGGAAACCACAATGTTAACTTATGAAAGAAAAATACGGTTCATTTAAAAAGACTTGAGATAGACCAAAGGATTTCTGAATTTCTTGAGGAAATCTTCAACATGACTAAATATATATACATGATTTACATTCTCTAATATAAGGGAAGTAGGAAGATGAGGAAACTGGGAAGACAATCCAAGTCAAGTCATAATTATTTAGTGACCAAAAAAAAAAGTCATAATTATTTACAGAAAATATACAGCCAAATATACAGCCCCTAAATAGAAGATATTTTACCTATATAGGACATAGTTTCCAACAAAAAGTAACAAGTGAGAAATGCATTTTAGGAATTCCAAGCAAAAATATTTCCAATCTTAAAATAGTTAAAAAGAACAAATGATTAGTTAGGTCAATACTACCTCCGTTCCAAAACTCTTGTTGTTTAAGGTTATGCGCACAAACCAAGGAAATGATTGGTGTGTCTTGATATAATAGCATCTTTACTAAAATACCCTCATTTAATAGTGGATGCAAAGTGCTAAAGAGATGGTTAGTTAGTGGGTATATGGTTGCAAGCTCATTAAGTCATTAAAATGCCTTGAAAATATAAAGAGTGTTTGTATAATAAAGACTTTTGTAGTTAAGAGAGAGAAAATAAGAGTAGTTGGTAGTTGATGTAAGTAATTAAATAAGGGTATAACTGGAAAAAAATAATTAATTTGTCTTGGACATCTAATACAACAAGAGTTTTGAAACTTAGGAGTATCCTAAAACAACAAGAGTTTTGGAACGGAGGTAGTATATAGTTAAACCATGAAATAATATTTGGATATCGTTAACTACACATGTAGTTGATTGTTCCTAAACTGGAAATAGTTTATTCCTGGAGCTGCTAAATTGTAATTATCCAAAGTAATAATACCTGAGGAAAGATAGAAATTTCGTTCTCCCATACACAAGGCATAATGCCATCTTTTCCACCTTGAAAAGCTCGAAGCTCATCTTCAAACCAATCCCTTTTTTCACATAAATATACAGGCAAGACAAGTATGTTAGAAAACAGAGAAGGAAATGAGAGAGGAACCTAAAAGGGACCCTCCACTTGTTTTCAAAATAATGCTGACCCATCCTTAACATTCTATACAAGTATATAATATCTGTCTTACCTATATTAAATGTCTATAAATAGATGAAAGAAGTATTAATATATTGATGACATCATTAAATTCTGTTCCCATATTTGGCGCTAGGTTTTAATGACTATCAGTTGCTGCTGCAAAAGAATAAAATTTTCATACATAGAAATTCTATTGAATACACAACCCAGTATTTTGATACATTTGCACATTGTTAACAGACAGAAGAAGTGAGAAATCCAGGAATACAGATCTTTTTATGTCAGAGGTGACCAAGGACAATAATGCTTCAGGATGCAGTCAGTAAAAGAGGAAGAAGAAGAGGAGTACGAAAGGAGAGAATGATGGAAGGGGGAAGAAAGATAGAGTAACAGATTTATAAAAGTTATTTTTATATTTTTGGATAAAAATATTTTATCAAGAGCAAGAAGGGAAATGCATTAAAGTAGCACAAAAATTCCACTAAAACCTAGAATAAAAAAAAAGAGAGTACCAAAAGGCTTCACATGTCAGAAGCGTGTGATGTGACATTTTCTTAGCAGGTGCTCTTGAAACATTTAAGATAATACAAGTTCAAGCTGCTCTGGAGTTACAGGTTTAAGTTCAAAAGTAATACTAACAAGTTTGCAAGGAACTATCAGTATAACACATGATTTATCATTTTGATATGAAAAGGGGCTCCAAAACTTCAAAAAGATGGAAAGGGAAAAAATTGAGAAAAATTAAGTGAATAAATTCATGAACAAGCCATCTCTGGCAAAGTGTGGTTGGCAGTCTTAAGATGGAGAGGAAGATTTTCTGAATTGCTTGAGACATTCTCTCAGAACTTAATTTTATATAAGAAAAACATATTACAATTTGAATACAACTCAAATACTCAAATTTTAAACCCCCTAACTAATTCCTAACTAATCTAGAACTTTATCCCACTTGTCCTGGGATATTAGATATTAACAACCTATCTATATTATATATTAACAAACTCTATCTTCATCAACACTTTCCAACAGGCAGTTTGGTAAAACACAAATTAACAGCCTCACAAACAACTACATCAAGCGGACACTACTTGACTCTGGTTTCTCTGTTTATCAAGAGTATGGTACTGGGCAATTGCAATCAACCATTATCCACACACTAAATCACTAGAACAGATTTTATTCCAGAAAATCAAGACAAACTCCTTAGAAAGCCACTAATGGAGATAGAAAGAAGAAGAGAGAAAGGTGGAGTACAGGCAAGAACAGCTAACACATTTAGTCTACCTCGAACAGCTTCAAAATAATCCAAAAGAGTGAATTGGTAGAATTTAATGTGACACAGTATACTGTTCTTGAAATTTAAGATGGTTTGTTAGTCTGCCTCAAACAGCTTCAAAATAATCTACAAGCGTGAATTGGTAGAATCTAATGTGAAAGAGTACACTGTCCATGCAATTCAAGAGAGGACTTTGTTATTTAGCAAAAAAGATAGGAGATCTTTGTAATTTCATCTGACATCAAAAGTTCATCGCAATTTACTCTAATAAATAAGAAAAGATACTACAAAGCATAATTGCAAAACAGACAGATAGAGACCTTCCAGGAATCCATGGACCCAACCACGCATCTCTCTTGTCTAACAGCACCCTCAAGCACGAACTTTCTTCACATTCTGAAGCGTGTCTTATCCAAACAAGAAATAACAAATACTCAGATCAATCAATGATTATTTAATAGTTACTCAATTGTCAAATAAGTGAAGTAAATGCAAGAAAACGGTTTAACATTTATGTAGAACCAGCTTTCATTAAAGCATAATAATAAGATGTCACAATTTAGCAGGACTTTGATTTCAAGAAATTTTTTAATAGATTAGGGGTTAGCACGATATTCACTTTTCACACAGTCCAAGTTCCTTCTGCAACAAACCTTCTAAAAGAAAATTTTCTTGAAGTATTTATTTTTATCAAATTAGGGAAGATTTAACATCTCATTATTGTGGATCAATTCACGTGGTCTAGGAATAGAACACTGATGTGATGGGCTAGAAAGCAATTGAATCAATGAAGAAAAGAAACATTTACAATGTGTATTTTGTTTCTGCTTTATCTGGTAGGAGCAAGAAGCCTAACTTCAAGGGCTCTTTACTGCATTTACATATGTTCTGTGCATCATTTCTTCAAAGGAGTGTACATTTCTGATATACAGAGAAATGGGGAAAAAATTTACATTCTTTATCCTTCAGGTGCTTATTGTTTTCCTTTAGTTTATATTTTAAGTAAATAACTTATTTTCCTCCCATGTAGTATTTTATCCTTTTTTTTATCAGATGAAAATTCTGCGTTCATTAATGATACAAAACAAAAGAGCATAAATTTATTATATTAGAAATTTGGAAGTTATAAGTCTTCTTCGGTAGCTATACCAATTTCAAATATGTTGAATGAATGGAAATAAAACAAAGGTTCATACTTTGCATGTGTTTTTAACTAAAACTCACAATGATAAAAAGAGTATCAAGAATGGATTCCAAGAAAGAAAGTGAGGCGAAATAAAGGATTGAGGGTTGAGGAGAAACTGTTGAGTTACAGAGCAAAGTGAGTTTTCTGCTCTGTTTTAATCTTCAAGTAGCTATGATATTTATATGCAAACTTTACAACAGTTGATGACACTTGTTAGAAAAACTAGGGTTCATAGAATTTGATAGTAGGACTGTAGGAGAGAAATTCAGAGAGAAATTTGAAACTGGTTTTTCAGATTTTCATTGAATGAATGATAGGATACACAGAGAAGCTATTTATACAGAAGGGTTTTGGGCAAGCTAACCAGAACTGATTCAGTTAGGTGCTAACCACACCTAACTGAATAACTAACTAAGAAATGCTAAAGCTAACAGTACTCAGCTGTACTGATGAAACTAAGATACATTAACAGAAGGCAATACACACAAAAAGCAGTAGCAGCAACTTAAGTCTATATCCCTAACAACACTGCTACAACTCATAGGAGCAGACTCTGATACAAGTTACTTAGCTAACTTAAAACATGTGAACTAAGCTAGCTGGGCTAACTAACTAGAATGGCTTTTATTTTATGGAAAAATGTCAAAATCGTGTGTATTTTAGGAAAGTTTAGATTTTATTCCTGTTGTATTTTTATCCTTTATCTCCGCTGTATATTGCTATTAATATTAGGATTATGTATTTAGAATCAATCCCTTAATCACAGGGATTTGTCTCCCTAGAATTAGCTGTCCATGTTCCCTAAAATAGCCAACAGACTCATGTACATATAGGTCTGATGACCTCCCAATTCTGTATGAGAAATAGAATATTTCTTCTTCTAAATTTGAGATGGTATCAGAGCTTCTGATCCTTAGGAGCCTCTGACCGTGCCTAAAAAAACATAAATCGCAGCCTTCATTGCTGCGCAACCTTGAACCCCATCGCAGCCTTCATTGCTGTCCTTATTCCCATCGCAGCCTTCATTGTTGTCCTTATTCCTTATCGCAGCCTTCACTGTAGCTTTGTCAAACCTCCTTCTCCGCAACCTTCATCACAGTCTTGATCGCACTCATGGCTGAAATTGTACACCCTACTCCTGAAACAGAGGACAAATCCCTAACTGCTGGAGAATTGCAGAATATTCATTCTGCTTATCGGTTAAATGGCAAGAATTACCTTAAATGGTCTCAACTCATTAGGACCATCTTGAAGGGAAAAGGAAAGGGCAGCCACCTGACTAATAATGCCCCTGATGAGAAGGATGCCAAGTTCAAATCATGGGATGAAGAAGACTCCATGATCATGGCATGGTTGTGGAATTCAATGATCCCGGAAATCAGTGATACTTGTATGTTCCTTAAATCAGCAAAGGAAATATGGGAGGCAGTAGAACAAACCTATTCTAAGGCCAAGGATGCTGCACAAATATATGAGGTGAAGGTGAAAACCATGGGTGCCAAACAGGGAAACAAATCAATCACAGAATATGCTAATCAACTCAAGTCCCTATGGATGGAATTGGATCACTATCGTGTCATAAAAACAAGGTGTTCAGAAGATTCAGCAATCCTTAAGGAGTATATTGAACAAGATAGAGTCTATGATTTTTTGGTAGGTCTGAATCCTGAATATGATCAGGTTCGGATCCAAATTCTGTGGCAAGACATTGACTTAACATTTGTTGCTCCATTTTGTCATCCCCAGTTACTATAATATCATCTACATACACCAGTAATACTGTTACTCCCCCTGAAACGGAATGTTTGATAAATAAAGTGTGATCACCTTGGCTCTGTTTGTAGCCCAAACCTGTCATAACCTTAGTGAATCTTCCAAACCATGCTCTCGGGGATTGCTTCAGCCCATATAAAGCCTTTTTTAGCTTGCAAACAGTTCCAGCAGCAACCTGTCCATCATAACCAGGCGGTAACTCCATGTATATTTCTTCTTCAAGATCTCCATGTAGGAATGCATTCTTCACATCGAATTGCTGCAGGTCCCAATCATGATTTGCTGCTAATGACAATATTACTCTGACCGTGTTCATCTTAGCAACCGGAGCAAATGTCTCCATGTAATCCACTCCATAGGTCTGAGTGAATCCTTTGACCACCAACCTTGCCTTGTAACGTTCAATGGTCCCATCAGCCCGATACTTTACAGTATATACCCACTTGCACCCTACTGGTTTTTTTCCAGTTGGTAAGGTGACAAGTTCCCAAGTCTTGTTCTTGTTTAGTGCCTCCATCTCCACATCCATGGCTTGTTTCCATTTTTTGTCAGATAATGCTTCAGATACAGAGGAAGGTGTGGGTGTAGTGTTTAAGTTTGTGAGAAAGGTTTTATGGGTAGGAGAGAATCTTTCAAAGGATAGGAAATTTGATAGGGGATAACGTGGTTGTTGGGTGCAAGGTCTGGTTCCCTTTCTAAGGGCAATGGGGAGGTCAAGGTTATCAAGGTTTGGATCCACCTGTACTTCTGAAATTTCAGCAACAAACTCATTAGAATTATTGGAATTTAAAGGATTAAAAGATGTTACCTCATGTAATGGTGGTGGGTCAGATTCTTGGACATGGACAGATTTTGGAATGGCCTGTTCTTTCCTTGAATATACCAGATTTTTCCCAAATTTCCCACCATTAGTCACAGGTTTAGGTGCAGGTCCTGCTACTGAATTAGGAGCTTGTTCTGCTGAATCTGAATCTGGTCTTCTTTCGGGGACAGCAGTGCTAGTTGTCCCAATTTCTGGTCCAAGTGCCATGTTTGGAAGCATTAGAGGCTCATCTTCCTCTCTTACATTCTCCCCCTGGAGATGAGGCTCCTGGAAGTAGCTCTCTTGTTCGTTGAAGGTGACATCCCTTGACACATAGAACTTTTTTGATGGAGGGTGAAAGCATTTGTATCCCTTTTGTGTGGTTAAGTACCCCAAGAATACACACCTGACAGCCCTAGGATCCAGTTTCCCCCTTTCATTACTATGAACATGTACAAAGGCTACACACCCACATATTCTAGGTTGGAGTTTATTTGTAGGATCCAGGTGTGGGTAGAATGAGGATAGAGCTTGCATGGGGCTTTTTGATTCCAAGATTTTAGAAGGTAACCTATTGATTAGGTAGGTGGCAGTAAGAAGAGCTTCCCCCCAAAATTTCTTAGGAACATGGTTCTGAAAAAGTAAGGCTCTAGTTTGGTCAAGAAGGTGCCCATTTTTCCTTTCTGCAATCCCATTCTGTTGGGGTGTGTTAACACATGAAGACTCATGGATAATCCCTTCCTTTTGACAAAAAGAGTTAAGCACAAGATTAAAGTAATCTTTGGCATTATCAGACCTAATTCTCTTGATATTGACTCCAAATTGATTTTTAATCATTGAGACAAACTGAATAAAAATAGAGCTAACTTCAGATTTTTGTTTCAATAGGAAAACCCAAGTCACCTGGGTACAATCATCTATAAAGGTCAAAAACCATCTAGCACCCGAAATATTAGGAACATTAGCAGGACCCCATACATCAGTATGAACAAGAGAAAAGGGAAACAAACTTATCTTATTGCTAATGGGAAAAGGTACACACTTGTGTTTATGGTAGATTCAGATATAAGAGAGTGACTCTTGGTAGGCAGATTGGGATTCTCTATGTAGTACAGGCCATTCCATTCTCTAGCATGTCCAATCATCTTCCCCGAGTTCTTGTCCTGCAATGTACAAGAATTGTTATAAAAAACAACATTACATGAGAGATCTTTTGTGAGTTTCTGTATAGAAATCAGATTGGTGGACAGTTTAGGGACATGAAGGACATTTTTAAATGTTATGTGTGGGCTTATTTGGACCTCTCCTTGTCCTGCTGCAGTTATAAGAGTTCCATCTGCTATGGAAATTTTTTTGTTGCTAGGACATGGAGAATATGTGGAGAAGTATTTGGATAAAGGGGTCATGTGGTCTGTGGCTCCAGAATCTAATATCCAATAGTGGGTAAATGGTGTATCTGAAACATTAAGCCCAAAAGAAAATGGAAACTTACCGGAGTATGTTAAGGAGCACGTACCTGTGGGCTTCTCCAATTTACTAAGGAAGGATCTTACCCTTTCTATCTCTTCATGATTTAGCTGAACAGGTTCTTCACTTTTTCCATTAACAATGTGTGCTTGCCCTTGCCCCCCTCCTTTTTGAGGACCTCCTTTCTGCCCCCATTCCCTGCTTGGGGGTTTTCCATGTAATTTCCAGCACTTCTCCCTTGTGTGGCGCGGCTTGTTGCAGTAGGTACACCATACCTCTTCTTGTTTTTTCTCCATATTGTGAAACCTGTTTTTCTTCTGGTTAGCGACCATGGATGTTCCTCCTTCAGCTATCATTGCTGAGTTTTCAGTAGTTGGGGTCTCCAGCATCAGTTCTCTCCTGCTTTCTTCACTCCGAACAATGGCTATCACTTCATTAAGTCCTGGGACTTTCTCTTTTCCCCATTGAACGTTACAAGGCAAGGTTGGTGGCCAAAGGATTCACTCAGACCTATGGAGTGGATTACATGGAGACCTTTGCTCCGGTTGCTAAAATGAACACGGTCAGAGTAATATTGTCATTAGCAGCAAATCATGATTGGGACCTGCAGCAATTCGATGTGAAGAATGCATTCCTACATGGAGATCTTGAAGAAGAAATATACATGGAGTTACCCCCTGGTTATGATGGACAGGTTGTTGCTGGAACTGTTTGCAAGCTAAAAAAGGCTTTATATGGGCTGAAGCAATCCCCGAGAGCATGGTTTGGAAGATTCACTAAGGTTATGACAGGTTTGGGCTACAAACAGAGCCAAGGTGATCACACTTTATTTATCCAACATTCAGTTTCAGGGGGAGTAACAGTATTACTGGTGTATGTAGATGATATTATAGTAACTGGGGATGACAAAATGGAGCAACAAATGTTAAGTCAATGTCTTGCCACAGAATTTGAGATTAAGACATTAGGGAAACTTATATATTTTTTGGGAATTGAAGTGGCCCACTCTAAGAAAGGAATCTTCATATCTCAACAAAAGTACATCACTGACTTGCTCAAAGAAACAGGTAAGACAGCTTGAAGACCAGCAAGTACTCCAATTGATCCAAACATAAAGTTGGGAAGTGCAGAGGAGGATATTGCCGTGGACAAGGAGATGTATCAAAGACTTGTGGGCAGACTTATTTACCTATCCCACACTAGGCCAGACATTGCTTTTGCTGTGAGCCTAGTCAGCCAGTTTATGCATCAACCAAAAGAAGTACATTTACAAGCTGCCCTTAGAATTGTTCAGTATTTAAAAGGGACTGCAGGAAGAGGAATTTTGTTCAAACGGAACAAGAGTGTAAGTCTTGAAGCATATACAGATGCAGATTATGCAGGGTCAGTTGTGGATAGGAGATCAACTACTGGATACTGCACCTTCCTTGGTGGAAACTTAGTGACTTGGAAGAGCAAAAAACAGAGTGTAGTAGCTAGATCAAGTGCTGAAGCAGAATTTCGAGCAATGGCCCAAGGAATATGTGAACTTCTATGGTTGAAGATTATATTGGAAGATTTGAAGATAAGGTGGGAGGAACCTATGAAGTTATATTGTGACAATAAATCTGCAATTAGTATAGCCCACAACCCGGTGCAGCATGATAGAACCAAACATGTTGAGGTGGACAGGCATTTTATCAAGGAAAAGCTAGACAGTGGCTTGATTTGCACCCCATATGTGTCCTCTCAGAATCAGCTTGCAGATATACTCACCAAAGGGCTGAACTGTATTAACTTTGAAAGAATTATATCCAAGCTGGGAATGGAGAACACTTATTCACCAGCTTGAGGGGGAGTGTCAAAATCGTGTGTATTTTAGGAAAGTTTAGATTTTATTCCTGTTGTATTTTTATCCTTTATCTCCGCTGTATATTGCTATTAATATTAGGATTATGTATTTAGAATCAATCCCTTAATCACAGGGATTTGTCTCCCTAGAATTAGCTGTCCATGTTCCCTAAAATAGCCAGCAGACTCATGTACATATAGGTCTGATGACCTCCCAATTCTGTATGAGAAATAGAATATTTCTTCTTCTAAATTTGAGAAAAAATAATGTTTATTTGATAGAAAAGAGGAAAAGTACAATTAGGGGGAGAATAAAATACCCTCCAAAGTGCTTAATAGAATTTTTATTAATGACTTGTAGGTTCATATGGCACAAAAGACTATTTCCCCTTGTATGTATTATATGCGGTGCTAGTTCTGAATCCGTTCCTCACCTCTTCTTGCATTGTCCTGCTGCTGCTTCTCCTTGGAACTCATTATTGGCATTTATAGTGGATGTTGTGTATGTCATAGGTCTTTAGAGTGGTTTTTGATAATTAGCGTTTGTTAGAATATTAGAATAATATATTTAATATCTTAAGAATATCCATTAAGATTAGGTTTAATCCTATAATATCTCCTAGGATTAGCTTTCATATTTCTAGATAATTATTATGATTTATCTCCTAATTACTAGTTTATATTGGTCAGTAAAAATAAGTGTCAGTGTAAAGTCTTTTGTAATCAATTATCCATCATCAATCAATCTATTATCAGTTATCTATTATGAATCATTCTTCACCTCTCTTCTTCCTTTTTATATCCAAAACCCTATAACTTCAACATGGTATCAGAGCGGTACCATCCACCATGACCTGTCTCGGCCCTATTCCGCTGCTAGGTTCCAAAGTTTGGAACTTTTATTTGTTCGTCTCTCTCACTCTATATTCATGCCCTTCTTTTATTCCCAGCCTCCCTGCCATGTATCTTTCCGGCGTGCTTTTAAATCATCCATCGTGCATTCACCAATGTGCTCTGACTTCATCTCCTCCTTTCCGTGCTTTTTCCGGCTGCTTTTTCTCTTGTTTTCCGCCGCCGTCAGCAACTTCGACCGGCAACCACGCCACCGGACTCGCACTGTTCAGGCGAGTCTACTACCCGAAAGTACCTCAATCGGAGCTGCAACGCACCCTCACGCGCCTGTTCTTTGTCGGCACGTTTCCTTTCCTATCAGTCGCCGTCCTCCGCGTGTGGCGGCGCGTCAGGCCGCCATTCAGGCAGATCTCCTCGCTGCTGGACTCACCTTGCCGTGATCTATCCAAATCTGGTCTTGTTTCGACGTTTCTGGGATTCGTACTCGATGGTTCTCCCTCTTTGGCTTGTTTCTCTCTCCTTTGATGGTTGTTTTCTCACTCTTTCCTGCTGTGGTTCTAGACCCGTGACTTTTCAAAACTTATAGATGTATCTTGCAACTACCTAGAGCAATCTACTTGTCCCCGTGGCTTTCCCAAAGCAATCTACCTGGCCCTGTGGCTTTCCCAGTGTAATCTACCTAGCCCCGTGGCTTTCCCAGTGCAATCTACCTGGCACCACGGCTTTCCCGGTGTACTCTACCTGCCCCCACGGCTTTCCCATTGTTCTCTACC
The DNA here is from genome assembly GCA_026901365.1 of Sesbania bispinosa. Classification (NCBI taxonomy): domain Eukaryota; kingdom Viridiplantae; phylum Streptophyta; class Magnoliopsida; order Fabales; family Fabaceae; genus Sesbania; species Sesbania bispinosa. Next base: position 293,199 of record QLOH01000462.1, on the reverse strand, counting down.
TAGCCCCACGGCTTTCCCAGTGCAATCTATGTAGGCTCGCGATTTATTATATTCATTTTTTTTAATATAGTTATATTTGTAACAAGCTTAAAGCTCAGTAAGCTTTAGCTTGAGGGGGAATGTTAGAATATTAGAATAATATATTTAATATCTTAAGAATATCCGTTAAGATTAGGTTTAATCCTATAATATCTCCTAGGATTAGTTTCCATATTTCTAGATAATTATTATAATTTGTTTCCTAATTACTAGTTTATATTAGTCAGTATAAATAAGTGTCAATGTATAGTCTTTTGTAATCAATTATCCATCATCAATCAATCTATTATCAGTTATCTATTATGAATCATTCTTCACCTCTCTTCTTCCTTTTTATATCCAAAACCATATAACTTTAACAGCGTTAATGGTTTTTGTAGGAGTAAAGAGGCTAAAGTCTTATGGCAATGTGCAATCTACACAGTAATTTGGTGTGTATGGTTAGATCATAACTCTCATATCTTTAAAGAGGTTTCTATGGCACAAAATTCGATTTGGGATAACAGTAGGCATTTGGCTTTTGTTTGGGGTAAGAACATAGGATTTTTAAGGTTTCCCTAACAAAAATGATGAAGGATTGGGCATTTTTCCTTTTTTCAGTTAGTTGTTTTGTGTTCTTCCCTTTGGAAAGGATGATTCCTCGCACCTCTAGTTCATCTTCATTTCTTTAATTCCTTATGAAATTGCTTTTTCTATTAAAAAAAACTCCAAAACACAATGTTATTGAAAATGAAATGAAATAGCAACAGTAGAAAGAGAGGAAGACATTGTTATAGCATTTTTTACATTATTTCTCACAATACAAAAACATAATTTATATGACATTTAAAAGGACCATTGCTTAACAGACAACAGAAAGTTAGAGCACCTATTTTTACATATTATTAAATGATGCTCAATTCCAAGTCAAGATATTAAATGACAGATAAATACAATGTACACACTACCTGAAAGGAAATGTACACAGTTGAATAATCTGAGGATGGTCATTTTTAAATGACATTGGATCAGGAAGAGATTGATAAGCTATTAAAGTTTTGATGATGAAGATGTCCACTGCAGGTTTTGTATAGGGCAGTTCCTTGGCTCTTAATGCCAATATGTATGATAATGCACTGCTTTCAACATAGGTTAGGTATTACTATCAACTCTCAAATGAAGTTACAGCCATAAATGAAACAGAGAAATATACAATAAGTTATACCTATTAAGATATACAAGAACTGGTTGAAGTAGAACTCCATTGTTCACAACATTAGGAGATATAAAGCATTTTATAAATGCTGTGAGTGCATGAACAGCTGCAGACCATACACTACAAAATACAAGAGGAGGCCATGAATGACAAATGTACACTCAGAAGTACTTCTTGATTATTATTCAAGACGGAATGCATCTAACAAAATAAAGTATCCTATGCAAATTTTAACGATTTAACTTTAATAAAATCTACTTGATAAGAAACCTTTTGATCCTGGATACCTTCTCAGTTATCTTGCTCTGTTCAATTAACAGCAATAGTAAATATTTCTGGATCTTTTCTTTTTGCTTTTTAGTAATGGAATGATATATCAAGATAGGAAAAAAAGGTAAAAAGAAGGATGATTAGATGAAGAAACTAATTCGAAAAGTCCTCAACCTAAAACCAACGCAGAAGGTAGAGAAACAAGGCTATCTGACAAAAAGAAGAACAGAGCATGTGTGGCAAAATATTCAGGCGTTCTGCTCCAACAAAATGTAACCTACACTTCTGCAACATGATCAAAACACCATATTGACCTATCCTCCATTCTACTCCTAGAACATTTGTAACAATGGAAAAGAGGACCTTTAAGGTAAGGCAGTCATATTCATCAACCCAAACAGTCAACTGCAAATTCCAAGCTACTAATGCTCATGATTTTGAAACTCACGAGTTTAATTCATTAGAAAATGAGTTTATGATTATAGGTAAAAATATGTGCTAAATTCCTAATTCACAATGCATTCAAAGTTGCATGAATTGCTTTGACTACGTGGTCTTTGAATCTGCAGCATATCATTAGTGTTAACCTCATTGAGAACCACAATCCAAATGAGATATTTCAAATTGGAAGCGCTTAGGATTCCAGAGTGGGTTATCACAAAGAAAACACCCACCATACAAAGTGTCATGAACCAACTATCCCAAAAGCTTAAGCTATTGGGTGGAGAAAACATGAATGACTTTATATGATATATTTCTAATACGCACCCTCACGTAAGAGCCCTTTGGGTTTGAAGGGTGGACAATGCACAAGCCCCCTTACCTTGTACAGAAATTTTTTTTGTTGGAATAATAGGGGCACTAAGGATCGAACTCTTGACCACTTGGTCTAGAGGCTCTGGTACCATGTCAAGAGCCAACTACCAAAAAAGCTTAAGCTATTGGGTGGAGGAAACATGAATGACTTTATATAATATATATTTCTAACACAAAGAGTAGTGGTATAGAAAGTGGCACAGCTTCTAACGAGAAAGTCAAGGCCATGAGCTCCACAAATATTTTTAAATGAACTATACAAAAACAATAATTACAACCAAACCTTAACCACTTGATAAGTCAATATCTAAATAAAATTAATAAACGACACTGCTCAATCAAAAATCAAATTTCCAGTAAAATAATTTAGGGCAAGGACCTTTTTAATGGTCCAGCTCTAAGACTTTCAGATTTTCCTCTACCAAATGTGGGGCAAGGCTTATATATTCATAAACTACCAGACTCTAGTAGGGTTTCAGTAAGGTGGTACAAGTAGTATAATTAAAGGACTGAAAGACCCTCCAGCAATTCTAACTTAACACACCCACCTTGATAACTAACTAATATAACCAATAGTTAGAACTACCACTTGTGGCCCCTTAAGATTTTAGGTCAAGATCTGCCACTTGGGAAGGAAAATGAAAAGTAATTTCCAATCATGTTTACCAGGTGGATGAAGGGTTCAATTAATACGGAAAAAAAGAAAAAGATAATCTAAAACAATATGACCAGAGAAAGCATACAGGATTATGAATCATGATACACAAAATACATGTGCTCAGTAAGTTGTACAAAGACTATACAAAATATATCACTAACACATTGCATGACCAATAAACATTAATAATACTTAATATGTACTTACTATATCCGTGCCGTTAAATCTTCAGTTTTTGTAATTTCATTTTCTGGATTCCCAGTAGAGAGGGTAGCCCATAAAGCAAGAATATCAAAGACATCCTCTTCAAGCTCCTGCAGGCAAGGACAAACCCCATGGCATGTGAACTTTGCTTAAAAGTTAAAAAACTATAGGGTATAGGCATTATAGCACAGATTCCAGACCTAATAATAATTTCAAGTTTACTATTAACAAATCTTATGAAACCCCGGAGGAATTTCCTGAAATTATTTTTCAAGAGAATAAATATCTACAGAAGATGGACAAGGGACTGAAAAGAATTGAAAATAGCAAGGCTTATTTTGGAGCTGCTAAAACTGACTCCCTTGAACGCTTGATTCAACCAAAGCTTGATTTATGCAATTCTGATGTCAAATATTTTCTCACTCTTTTCTTCAACATTCATTTTTTTGGTTTCATGACAAAATTATAGCTTAAGAAAAACCCTTACTATCAAAAACTTTCTACCTCCTTTGGTAAAGAAGCCAATAATGATGACAAAAGCAACCATCCAGCTTCTTTTTCAACTGTGGCTGCCACAGGATTGCGACTATGTTCTGTCAGCATTTTCTTTGAAACATCAAACACTAATCTGGGAAGCCTGCTTATACCACATTATTACTTATTAGTTCAGCAAATCAAGCAAACATTAAACTTCATAAATGACAATTCTTCTGATGTTATCTAGCATGATTGACCAAAGTGAAACTAAAAATGCAAATTATAATAGGTGTTGACAGAGGAAGAAACTTTAATCCGTGTCAAAGAAGAAGGCTAGAAGAGCAGATCCTGTAACAGCACTGAATCACAGGTGACACCCTTTCTTGGGAAACAACAATAAATAGAAGAACTAAAAAGATATAAAGATGAAAGAAGGAGGTGTTGATTTATATTTATATCAGGTATCATATAGTTACTGTATAAACTATAAAGTACTATTGATGTTGTGAATCAGCTCCGGCACTTATTTATTACAATATACAATTTTTTTTCTTTCAAATCATTGCACACCTGGTCATCTGAATTAAATCAGGTTTTAATCCACCTTCATTCCATCTCAAAATATGGATTAAAATCATGATACAAGCAAAAGGATTAAGCATTTTCAAATCCAAGGCTTAGTCACAAAATATATATACCCGGGGGGAAAATCATCACTTTGGTGAAAACTAACGTAATTTATCCATATATAAAATAAAACTAAATAGATAAAATATAAAACAAAAAGCAAATGAGGGAGAAGGGAAAAAAGGTTACCTTGCTGGGTAACCAAGAGGTAATTTTGGTGAAATGGAGACTAAAGCTGCCAAGACAGTAGCCTGCCCGTGCAAAGAATCAAGGTCAAACTGTAAATTGCTTCCCTGCAGACAATGTATTAAACATATACTTTAATATCTCCTTTTACATGATAGTGTACACCTAATACAAGAATAACCAAGTAGAAGCAGATAGTTGAGCTATCTGCATTTACTACAATTAGCTTGCATAGTGTCAAAGTATTTTGTGTTAATTACTGCTGCAGTAATTAACACTTACTAACTGCCAGCGGTCATAACAGCTTCCATCCGAACACAACTGCTCTACTATACTAATTAAAGCATAGGTTGAGAAATCATGCCAAGTTTGGGGACAGGGGGTGGGGGGATTACTCCAATATATTTTAACCCCACACCCCAAATATACTGCATCAAATAAACATAACATAGCTGCAAAAATTTCATGTTTTTTTTCCTTGGCTACAAATCTCTAAATATCATACAGCCAGAAAGACTGCATCTTTCAACATTGAAATAAAAATTTAATGATTGACAAATGCAACAGAAGGCCAGAAGCGATATCTTGAAAAAAAAAAATAGTAATGATTATAGAAAAAGAATGTATGAAGATGAAGGTAACAGGTATAGGTGATAGCTAGAAAAGAAACTCTTAAGATTTTGGGTATGGGTCTAACTCAACCCCCAAAAGCTACCTCAAGAGGTAAGGATTGCGCAATCTTTATACGAATTGGATCTCAACAGAAACAAAGACCATATTAAGCATCTAGAAGAAATCAAATCCAAAGGAAAAGGGCTGAAATCTAAAAACAAAATTTTGGGTGACTCAGTCAGGATTTAACTACATAATCTATTATCAAAACAAAACCCTATATAATTGAAGCATATCAAGCTGAAAATATGGGGATTTTTCCTTACCCAGCACATGTTCTTTTCAACAGGGTGGCCCTAGAAGATATGTAAAGGGGTTGGATTGGAGAGCTATATTCTTTTAACATGTGTGGAAAAATGTACTAATGAGCTAGCTACAGCTAAGAGGGTAGAGGTAGCCTGCCAATCTCAGGTAATATTCAGTCAATATATAACAGCCATTGTCCCAAAGGCCAAAACAGCTAACAGACAACTGATGTAAAGGAGAGGGAACCTACTCCTTCACCATGAATTCCTACTTCTCTAACTTGGCTAAAGAAAACGTGGAGGCCAGACAGAAAAGTAGACAATAATCTGCATAATAAAATGATGGGAACTGGATTTTTATCAATCAGTAACAGACTCCATTCAGCTGTTTGACTAAATTTAGTTATCAACACATGTTTGTTTATCTTCCTTATGTATGTCCTTTGTACCTCAACTATGGAGGATTTCTCATGCTCCTCTTCTGTTGCACTCTTTTCAAATTACCTTTAATAAAACTTCTTTTACCAATGACAATAAAGGATGCAGTAAAATAAAGACTATCATAAAATTTGAAGAATTTTACCTTTTCAAAAGAAACACTCTCTCTTAAAGCAGTAAGATTGGTCACCCCATATGAAGTTAAACCACCAACACAAGTTGGATCAACTTCAGCCAATGCACGTAATGCCAAAGCAGCCTCAATCCGAACCTAAAAATATACATATTTCAAACAGATATAACAAAGAGACAAGAAATAAAAGCCTGTATATAAGAAGTATGCTGTGATTCCATACTCTGCACAAATATGAATTCAAGCAAAAGATTTTCAAATTGGATAAAGGCAGACAAAATTAAAACCAATTGTTTTTCAAAAATCCAAAATGCTTCTAGAATCAATACACTCAATAATTGAGTGTGTGGAAACTCAAAACCCCCAACCATTGGATTAATATCAACTTTCAAGGATCTAGTCATCTCAATATGTTTTCATTATGTAGGATTAAAATCCACCATTGGGTGTAAATTTTATTTATATATCTAGTAAATACAAAAACAATCCCAAAAAACCGCTATACAAAAAGCAAAGACCATCACTACCTAAAGCTTAAATTTGATTAATTTATAAAAAGTATGAAAGCAATTAAAATCAAACTCTAATTGGTGAAAGAAGCTCCAATACCATGTGTAGGGCCAAGAGTATTTTTTTTATATCACTAACACCACCCGACCATCATCCTAATAAAATTACATGCATAAGCACCCCTTCCAATTTTTCTTAATTCCTTCTCTATAAAAAATTTTACAATTTGTATTGTCATCATGCAACATCACATGTTCCTAACATCAGTATATAACTCAAATTTCATTTTGAATAATTAAGGAAAAGAATCCCTTAATTTGGCATAAGAAGCACGATTAAATCTCAATGACCCTCAAAAAGAAAGGAATTTTCATTTCTTTTCCACAAACTGCCATCCTAATGGGATTTCATCCATCTTGTTTCCCTTTACATTTTCCATGAAGAAACTATCAACAAGGCCATATCACCTTTACTTTTTATTTTATTCATCCTACCCCGGAGAATAGGGATGATGATGTGTTAAATAAAAACAACAATAAAATCCAAAATGAATATACATATATATAGGGATAGGATCAATTGACACCAGGTGTCAAACTTCTACACTTACACCATTTAATAACTTTATGTAGAAAGCCAAATTAACAAATCCATTTGTTGAATCTTGTCATGTTATCCTAATGATCATGTATACCAAATTTTATGTAGTTTAGACATTTATGGCCATGTAATCTACTAGTGGACATTTATTTATAATTTAAATAACATAGTACATGTTAAAATAAAGTGGTGCGATGAAATGCCAATTAGTTTTTTATTTATATAAAATTTTGTAGACTTGATCTACTTTATAAAAACTTTTAATTCAATAGTTGGATTGATTAATTTCGCAATCTACAAAAAGTTATTAAATGGTGCAGTATAGAAGTTTGACACTTGGTGTCAATTGATCCTGTCTCAAATATATATGTATTGCTATTATGAGCTCACTAGCTTTGAAGAATGTGACACCGCTGCAACTACAGTGTTGTCAAGAACTTCCTTAAATTCAGATGGAACCTGCAAATGGACAAATCGAAATAAGCACATTTTGAAATATACCAGCCATACTTCATCCTTTATTAATAGCAACCACATCTAATTACCTCTCCCAGTGTTTTCAGAGTATAAGACAGAGTACGTAAGGCTGCCACCTTCATGGAAGGACCAGCTTCAGGTGACTGGACCTATAACATGCCAAAAAGCGGGAAAAGAAAATGACAGGAAAAGGAGTAAATGATTCAATACAAATCATTAAGATGACTTCAAAGCTGAATACAGAAACCTTGAAAAACTTATAGTAAAATTGCACCTGCTTTCCAAGAAAAACCAAGAAGTTTCTTTGAGTAGGTTCAGTCATCTGATCTGTTACACCAACACGAAGGACATAAAGAACGCATGCCTGCAGCAAGAAATAAGACACTTTTGTAAATAGTTTACTATGCTAAAAATCTTAAAGGAAACCGCTGGCTGAAAATTCTAGCAGTTTGCTCTAACAAAATGCACAATGGCTGCAAAAAAGATGACAAATGCACCAATATTGCCCTTTTCGTGTCCCAAAAACTGAATAATAGGCAGAGAATCTTCCAAGTCCATGGAAATTCATTTCTCAAGAACAATCCAAATCAATCACACACCAGGTTGGAAATAGTTCAAATATTCAAATCTAGAATGTCTTATGACTAGCATAAGCCATTATTTTATTGTGTTTACTGGAATTTCTTCCAAGTTTCGTTTTTGCAACATCCAATCATTTCTAATGTTTGAATCCAAATGGCTTCCAAATTTCTGCGAATTTTCAATTTCACAAGAATTTGAATGACAGGCAAAATTTCCAATTTGTTTTTCCTTAAAAATCTCTTACATCTGCTAAGTACATATATATGTTTCCCTGAGGCTGAATCCACCTTCATTCTCTTTTCAAACTTATTTTACTATTATTCTGTTAGTGAATATTAGTAATAGCTGATTCTGTTTCTGTTTCTTTATTCCTTTTGTATTTTCTCTTTCCTGTTTAGCCTCAGGAATACGCGTGGGTGTTTACCCATGTGGTTAGTTTTATTTAGATTGAGTATCAGATATAGATTCTAGAATAGATTATATTCCTGCCGACTCAGCATTCTGTTATGAGGCTATTGCTGCCTTGAGCAGTATATATATTAACCTCAAAACTCTTGTATTCACTCAAGTTAATATTACAGAATACACTATCATTTTCTTCTACATTTTATCATCTTTTTCAACATGGTATCAGAGCTTGATCCATGGCTTCCGGTCTTGTAAATCCGTTCTCTGATGGCGGACGTCCTGATGGGCGTTCTGCAACCACATTCTCTCATACCATCTCGGTCAAGTTAGACGCAAACAACTTTCTGCAATGGAGGCAACAAGTCGAAGGTGTTATACGTGGCCATAAACTTCACCGTTTTGTCACAAACCCAGCCATTCCTCTGAAATATCTTTCGGAATCCGATAGAGACCTTAACATCGAAAATCCTGCATACATCGAGTGGGATCAGCAAGACTCACTCCTTTGTACCTGGCTTCTGTCAACAATCTCTGACTCTCTTCTCCCTAAAGTTGTAGTCTGTCGTCACTCCTGGCAGGTGTGGGAGGAGATTCACAAATTTTTTGATAATCAAATTAAAAATCGTTCCCGGCAGCTCCGTTCCGAGCTTCGTTCCATCACCAAAGGCGACCGCAGCATCTCCGAATTCTTTGCTCGAATTCGAGCCATTTCTGACTCTCTCTTATCCATTGGGGATCCCATTCCCTACCGTGATCAATTTGAAATTATCCTTGAAGCTTTACCGGAAGAATATGATTCAGTGGTTGATGTTGTTAATAGCAGAGGTGAAGTGTGTCCAATGGATGAACTTGAATCCCTCCTTCTAGCTCGTGAGCTGCGCATAGAGAAGAACAAAAAGACTGTGTTGAATGATGTCCTCACTGTTAACCTCACCCAAACTAAGACTCCAGAAAACCCTCCTCCATCTTCTGATTCTGCTAATCATGATTCTACACCCTCCTTCAACCCCCATTACTCTGGCAGAGGCAACAATAATTATCGTGGTCGTGGTCGTGGTCGTTTTGGTGGTTCTAGAGGTCGTGGGAGAAGAGGTGGAGGTCGTTTTTATAATGTCCAGTGTCAAATTTGTTACAAACTGGGTCATGATGCAAGTATTTGCTACTACAGACTCTCTACTCTGGATATGGGGCCTGTTTCTCATCCTTCTCAGCCGTGGTCTCCAGGAGGCTGGGCTCAATCTTCTCAGCCTCGGTATTCTGCACCTTCAGCCCCATCTCATTATCCCCCGGCTCCTCCATCCATCACTAGTTCTTCTCATCAGTATCAGGCACCTTCTAGGACTCCCAGACCTATGCGCCCACAAGCATTCGTCACTGGTTCTGACTCGACTTCATCCACTTTGAACTGGTATCCTGATTCTGGAGCTTCTCACCATGTTACTGCTGATGGTGATGCCTTCCAAGACAGCATTCCACTTCCAGGTTCTGATCAGGTTTTTGTAGGAAATGGCCAAGGTTTGTCAATCACTGCTATTGGTTCTACCTCCTTTTCTTCACCCTTTAATTCACACAAACACCTTAGTCTTAATAACCTCTTACTTGTTCCCTCCATTACTAAAAACCTGGTTAGTGTTAGTAAATTTGCTAAAGACAATGCTGTTTTCTTTGAATTTCATCCTTCTTTTTGTGTTGTCAAATCTCAGGCCACTTCTGAACCTCTTCTCTTGGGTACCCTTGGCAAGGATGGTCTCTATTCCTTCCCCAATATGCTCAACTCTCACGGGACTGCCACTTTCTCTTCAACCAAGCTTGCTTCTGCTGAACCTTCTGCTTTCTTTGTTTCATGTTTAAATAAGTCTAGTTCTACTTTGTATAATCTTTGGCACTGTAGACTAGGTCACCCTAATTCTGATGTACTGAAAACAGCTTTGCAAGCTTGTAATGTTTCTTTACCAAGTAAAACTGCACTTGATTTTTGTGATGCATGTTGTTTGGGAAAAGCTCACAGACTTCCCTCTTCTCCTTCCACTTCTGTCTTTACTACTCCTCTTGAACTTGTGTATAGTGATTTATGGGGTCCTTCCCCTGTTCTCTCTTCTCAAGGCCATCGTTATTTTCTCACTTGTGTGGATGCTTACTCTAAATTTACCTGGATTTATCCACTTAAATTAAAATCTGATGCCTGTCAAGTCTTTATTCACTTCAAGAACATGGCTGAATTGCAATTTAATACCAAATTAAAATCAGTTCAAACGGATTGGGGAGGTGAATTTCGTCCTTTAAATAAATTCTTCACTGATATTGGCATCCTTCACAGAATAACCTGTCCCCACACTCATCACCAGAATGGCTCCGTTGAACGCAAACATCGCCACATTGTTGAAACTGGTCTTACTCTCTTGGCTCAATCCAATTTGCCCTTCAAATTCTGGGATCATGCCTTTCTTACAGCTACCTACCTCATCAACAGACTGCCTACATCTGTTCTTCACCACAAGTCTCCTTATTTTATCCTTTTTGGTCATGTTCCTGATTATAAATTCTTAAAGGTCTTTGGCTGTGCATGTTTCCCTTTCCTAAGGCCTTACAACTCTCACAAACTATCTTTTCACTCTAAAGAATGTATCTTTTTGGGTTATTCCTCTGATCACAAAGGCTACAAGTGCCTTGCTTCTGATGGCCGAATCTTTGTCTCTAAGGATGTCCTCTTCAATGAGCATCGTTTCCCATATACATCCTCCTTTCCTTCTACTTCTGTCTCGGTACCCAACTCTGTTTCCCTTCCTACTTCCCAAATTCCATTTGTATCTGCAGCACCAATTTCTAACACTATACCAGGTTTACCTTCCTCTCCTACCTCCACTCCCATCCCTTCCTCCTCCTCCCCTACTTCCCTTGGCACCTCAGCCTTGTCCAATCCTCAATTCCTCTCCAATCATTCACCTCACCCTTCACCCTGTCCAGCCTCCACTTTATCTCACCCATCCAACATTCATCCTATGATCACTCGCTCCAAAGCAGGCATTGTCAAACCTCGGTTATATCCTACACTTCTTCTCACTCATCTAGAACCTACATCCTTTAAACAGGCTTTGCAAGATCCTAAATGGTTTTCTGCTATGCAAGATGAATATTCTGCCCTGATGCAAAATGGGACATGGTCTTTAGTCCCTCTTCCTGCAGGTAGGCAAGCAATTGGTTGTAAATGGGTGTTCAGAATTAAGGAGAATCCTGATGGTTCTGTTAATAAGTACAAGGCACGGCTGGTTGCCAAAGGCTTTCACCAACAACCAGGTTTTGACTATACTGAGACCTTCTCTCCTGTGGTAAAGCCTGTCACAGTTCGGACTATTCTCACATTGGCTATTTCCAGAGGCTGGGCACTTCAACAGATTGATATCAACAATGCTTTCCTCAATGGCATCTTGGAGGAAGAGGTTTATATGGTTCAGCCTCCTGGGTTTGAATCTTCAGACAGTCATCTTGTTTGTAAGCTTCATAGAGCTCTCTATGGCCTCAAACAGGCCCCTCGGGCATGGTTTGACAGACTTGCTTCCACTCTTGTCAAACTTGGTTTTACCTCCAGCAAGTGTGATCCTTCCTTGTTCTTTCTTCATTCATCTACTCACTGCATCTATATCCTTGTCTATGTTGATGATATAATTATTACTGGCAGCTCTTTGTCTCACATCCAGCAGCTTATCAAGACTCTCAACTCTGAGTTTGCTCTTAAGGATCTTGGAAGGTTCAACATCTCTCTAATGGATCTCTTCTTCTATCCCAGTCCAAGTACATCAAGGATATCCTTGCTAAAGCTAAGATGCTAGATGCCAATAGTATCTCCACTCCCATGGTTGCTAATCTTAAACTGTCCAAATATGGTGCTGATCATGTTGCAGATCCCACTTTGTACAGATCCATTGTTGGAGCTCTTCAATATGCCACCATCACTCGTCCTGAAATCTGTTTTGCTGTCAATAAGGTTTGCCAGTTTATGTCTCAGCCTCTTGAGGATCATTGGAAAGCTGTCAAAAGAATTCTTCGGTATCTAAAGGGCACTATTCATCATGGACTGTTACTGCAACCTTGTACTTCTTCTTCTCTGCCCCTCATTGCCTTTTCTGATGCTGACTGGGCCTCTGATTGTGATGATCGCAGATCCACTTCTGGTTCTTGTATTTTTCTGGGCCCCAATTTGGTCTCTTGGTGGTCAAGGAAACAAACTCTTGTTGCTCGCTCCAGTACAGAAGCTTGGCCTCCACTGCTGCTGATATTCTATGGCTGGAATCTCTTCTCAAGGAACTCAGAATTTCTTTTCAGACTCCTATTCTCTATTGTGACAATCTCAGTACTGTTTCTCTCTCTCACAATCCTGTCCTTCATGCTCGGACCAAGCATATGGAACTTGATATCTTCTTTGTTCGAGAGAAGGTTCTTGACAAAAGTCTTGTGGTTTCTCATGTCCCTGCTGACTTTCAGTTTGCTGATGTGCTCACCAAGGCTCTTTCTCCTCTTCGATTTCAGGCTCTTCGCACCAAACTCAGGGTGTTTGACAAGTTAACTCTTGCAACACCACCCTGAGTTTGAGGGGGGAATGTTAGTGAATATTAGTAATAGCTGATTCTGTTTCTGTTTCTTTATTCCTTTTGTATTTTCTCTTTCCTGTTTAGCCTCAGGAATACGCGTGGGTGTTTACCCATGTGGTTAGTTTTATTTAGATTGAGTATCAGATATAGATTCTAGAATAGATTATATTCCTGCTGACTCAGCATTCTGTTATGAGGCTATTGCTGCCTTGAGCAGTATATATATTAACCTCAAAACTCTTGTATTCACTCAAGTTAATATTACAGAATACACTATCATTTTCTTCTACATTTTATCATCTTTTTCAACATATTCTAAAAAAGAAATAAAGAGGTGATTCATCAAAGACATTTGACTGGATCTCTAATCTACTTCCCCCCTTTAAATGGCAATTTTAACATTATTTTATCCAGGTCAATAGACTTTATTCTTTTTCAAATCTGTTCCAGAATCCAGCTTTGATGAAATCAGAATAATTGAGAATTTAGATTTCACGTATTTTAAAATCCGCCAAAAATCTTAATTATTTCACCTTTAGATTTTATCTTTTTGTCACTTTATGCATTGGCAAACCTTGACTGTAGCTACCAAAGAGTTGTGGCTCAGTTGGCAACGCAGGCTGAGATTGTAGGAAGAGCTCCCGGGTTCGATCCCCACTAAACACACTCTTCAGGAGGGGTGAAGAGCCTTAACTGTGACTAAGCCCCAAATAGGATTGCCCCTGGTAATAGGGGATACCTATGGTTTATACCAAAAAAAACCTTGACTGTAGCTTGACAACATCTGTCAGCCACTCTTTAAATCAGACATTCATCTTAACAGTTTTTTAGTTGTTCAATATTTCTCAAAAGTTATTAAATTGTTCCATGAGTCAGATATATTTATTTTTGGAATTTTTAGGATAAAAAGTGAAGGCAAAAACACCTTCCTTGTTCGCTTTTTTTTTTTACAGAAAACATTAAAATGAACAAAATCCTTAGTTGGAGGTGGCTTAGCTTATTTAGTTCATGTGTTGTGTTTTGGAAAAATTTCCCCTGTTTTGATACAGACGAGGGTGAACCTCTCGGTGCAATGGTGAGTTAGTTCTTAATGAATTTCCAATAACTTAAGCATATTTCAATTGTTCCATATTCATCTTAATTCTTAACAGTTTTTGAATTGTTGCATATAGATTAAACATACTAAAAAAAGCTACAAGGTTACAAAACAAAGCCCCATTTGTATAAGCAGCTTAAGAGCCACTCGATTGGAGCAACTTACTCAAGTTGCTTAACTTTTATTTTAATAATTTTTAGGTGGGTCCCACGTATAAACACCACTTCTTTTTATTTTTTGCAATTTAAGCAACTCTTCACTCCAATGGAGAACCTCTAGAAGAACACTTAAATGGATCTGACAAACTACTCCACTTTCATTATTTTAAATTTTATTTCAACTTAAAATATTATTTGGCCCCCAATTGCCATAAGATCCAGTTGACTAAATCCTTAAATTTAAGCAACTTACTTCCATGTCATCTCTCTCCTGGGTTCTTAATTGAGTTCGTAAATTTAAGAACTCAACTAGCATCTCCCTTTGGAGATGGTCTAATGATTAAGTACTTATTCAAGTATAACTTGTTAAATTAACACTCCTGTCATAAGTGCAATCTAAAATAAGCTGAATAACCTTTGGATAGACATTTAATGAAGTGCTTATGCAGAAGTGAAATTATGACAAGTTATCATGGTTAATTAGGCAGGAAGTTGTTATAAAAGCAATTATCACCAAGGACAGTTTAGCTTCTGCAATGGTTTATTTTCAAAAACATCAGTTTCTAGCTTATAAAAACAAGTTCAAAACAGCTCATATTGGCTTCAAAAGCTGTTTGGATAAGTTCATCCAAATATGAACAAAATGCTTCATAAGTGCTTATTGCAATAGATAAGCCCAAATTAATTCAAAATAAATTCTTCCACACAGGACCCAATTGCCTAAATACAAAATAAACTAAATAAAATTGACTTAAAAAATGGCACTATTTTCTTTCTCCACTCCTTTCTCCAGCATTTTATCTCAATAAATGCACATCTTAAAACAGATTGAAAGCAAAAAGTCAAATAAAAAGAATATATTATTGAAAAAATACCAATGCATGAGCATCAACAGAAGTTTCAGCACGGAGCATTTCCATAACTTGCAATGCAAAATTTTGAAGCTCACTATCTGGATGCAGATATTTTATTCGAATGGCCTGCAAGAAAGAAGTTACCATAAAATAGAAATCACAATCTGAACAAGCACGTGCATTTCAATTTTCTAGTGATCAATAACTGGTTTAGAAGCTACAAAACTACTGAAAGGAGCAATCTGCAAATATATAAATCAAAGATCCAAATGCATTAAATCAGAAGACCTTTTCACAGCCATAATGACAACCATATCCCATAAAATCTTAAGTTTAAGGGGGGAAATCTCTGGCTAAAGTATATATGTTTCTACTCAAGCTAAATAACACCAAACCCCAGCAAAACAAGAAAAAAATCCATAAAGCCTCAATCCATATTCCATATCCCTTCAAACCTAAAGAATGAGTAAAAAAAGTGGACTGAATTGTCTGGACAAAACCACTTCTCATTATCAACATGAAAAATCATTTTAAAATGTATCTAGCATCTATAGTATAGAAACGAATGAACAGCAGTCTTTTCAAAATAATAATAATAATGAAGTAACAAACCAAAATTAAGAAATAAAGACAAAGTAAAATAACTATTTTTTTAATAGCTTATAGCAAATGAATTCAATAATGGATGAACACAAACAGAAGGATTACGACAAGTATCTTTCTTAATAAAATAAAAAACAATACAGGCTTCAAACGGAATTTAGACAGGACATAATTCAAACCCAAAAGGTAGCTTGTAAGGTGAGGATTTCCCTATTCCTATATGCACTAATTTGGTCATACCTCTAGTCAATGTAGGACTCTAACACTAACAAAATGAAAAAATCAATACTATCCAATCTACAAATATCCACAAGGAAAATGCCTCTAAACAAACTGTATGCTGAACACCTATCAAAGGAATGTCAAGATTTACCTGTAAGAAGAATACCCAAGCCAGTGTTAAGCCAACTCGAACATCCCTTGACCGTGCTCCACTTGCTGAAATGGAAGTAATCCAAGTCAGTGCACGCCCGAAAAGAATGTACAAGATCAATGTAAGTCTTAACAATAAAATGAGACAATTGAAATTTGTAATTTTTTTATATATAGGGATGTTTCTATTAGTCTTATTCATTTGGCACTGTGTCTTTAGCTTTCTGTGTGATGGTTTTATATTATTTTGTACACCTGCAAAAGCCTGTAAAACAAGCTCTCTTTACTAAGTAAAATTCAAAGCATAATGTAACAAGACACGAACTCCATTCTTTACCATTCTGGTTTATCAATTCTTGTTGATAGTAATGAATCACAATCAAAAGCCAACTAAGTTTTTTTTTCTTTTTTTCCATAGAGATGTAAACAAGTAATAAATTTAATCAGCAAAGAAAAGGAAAAAGCATACTGAACTAAAATACAGATGATGCATGAAAGTAAAAATAAAACAATCAGTAGCCCACTTGAAAGCAATTTGAGTTCCATATTGAAAAAAAAAAAAAATCATATGAATGAATATTAAAAGCAATATCCATTCACCACTCCATGCAGACAAGCCCTCATGACTATCAAAAGGAGCAAGGCCCCATTGGCTGGGCATAATCCATTTTTTGCACTACCCGGATGTCAAGTTCTGAATTTTGCCACCTGCCATTCTAGAACTCACTCGTAATCAATCATTTGATCTTCAATGATCAAATAGAAACACCAGCAATCGAGTGGCATTTTATTAAATACACTCATATAAGTAACAGGCTAACAGCTATACATTGTATTCTATGAAAGCTCTCTCTAGAACTAGAGAAGCTCATTTGTATCACATTCAGATTTTCAGATAATGAAATTCTCAGATTCTCTCTCAGTATTTTCGCTCTCTTTCCCTTACTTTCTCTCATTTCCTCACCTTATGAATTTCAACACCACTAGTAATCCAAACAAAAGCATTATACCTTTTGTGAATGCCAATATCAAATGCTTCTGCAATCCACCTTCTAGTTTTTTCGCATGAGGTAAAGGACCCTTTCCCCTTGGTTGAACCTAGTAAGATTTAGGAACAATTAAGAAGGATGCAAGAATAAAGGAAAACCAGAGAACACAAATATATAGAAACCTGTGCCTCAGGATTCATTCCAAGAGCAAGCAAGGAACCCAAAGTTTCAGCAAAGGCATCCCGAACAGATGAAACAGGATCTTCAAGGGCCTATCAGAAGTAGCAGCGACAAAGACAAAGACAAGTAAAGAATACCATGATTTTGCACCAAACAATTGGCGTATTTAGAACTGAAAGATGTGAAATTGAGATAAAAATACCTGCCTTGACACAATAAGATGCTGAATTGTCAAGTTCTGCCACACTTAAGCCTGGACCTCCAATGCTAGCAAACGCCTTTAAACATCTTGCAGCAGCTATTCTCACAGCAAACGACTTATCTCCAGTGGCAGATCTCATTATAAGACGGAATGCCTCTGAATATGCTGTTGAAGCAGCATTACCACCAGAGCCTTCTAAAGCATTCTGAAGCATATATAGCGCTTCATGTCTTACAAACTCCTAAAGTTTGAGAAACATAAAATTTTAACTTATTAAAAGAGAGCATAGCTACCTCAAATTTATTAATGAAATAGGTGCCTTCATAAAGTGACAATTCACGAATGATGCAGAAATGACAAATGCAAGAAATGAGAAAAGGAAACAAATAAAGGCACAATGCCAATTTACAAATCCTCCCAGAAACAAACAGAACATTGAACTACCTCAAATTTAGGAAAGTGGGTAGTAAAGGATAAATTAGACTTTCCTCTTTTTGGCCAATACAACGATTCTTATTGTTGAATTTGAAATTTTGTGTTTCTGTGTGTCTTACTCAGACCACACATGCTATATTTATAATATGTATGCAATAAATACATAAGAACATGATTGCTAAATCTAATCCTAATTAGCAACTAATTAGGGATTGACAGCTAATTATTATTTAGCCGTTACTAATTAAAAATAACATGTGACTAATTCTAACACTCCCCCTCAAGCTAAAGCTTACTAAGCTTTAAGCTTGTTACAAATATACCCATGTTAACAAAAGTGAAGATAATAAATCAAGGGCCCAGATTGAGTACACTAGAAAGCCATGGAGCGAGGTAAATTGCACTGGGAAGCCGTGGGGCCAGTTAGATTGCACTGGGAAGCCGTGGGACCAGGAAGATTGCACTGGGATAGCCGTGGGACCAGGAAGATTGCACTGGGATAGCCGTGGGACCAGGAAGATTGGACTGGGATAGCCACGGGACCAGGAAGATTGCTCTGGGATAGCCACGGGGCCAGGAAGATTGCTCTGGGAAGCCTCGAGAATCATTTCTAGGTTTTGAAAAATCATGGGTAACAGCAAATAGGAGAGAAAATGCATCCAAAACAAAAAGGACCCAAGTACCGGACATGAACCAGACGAACGATGCCCAGATCAGGATAGAGGACGGAAGGGCGAGTTCGGCGGCGGTGAGATCGGCCAGAAAGGTTGCCGGACGCACCGCCACGCGCGGCAGACGGCGGCTGGCAACAGAAAAACGCGCCGGCGAAGCTAGGGCGCGTCAGAACGTCGTTCGAGGCGGTTCAGGCAGCGTTGGACTCGTCTCAGAGGGGCGACTCCGGCGGTGTGGTCGCTAGTCGGAGTCGTTGCCATCTCCGGCGGCTGCAGACGGCTGAAGATAGCGGAAAACGTCCAGGAAATGTCGAAAAACGCGCCAGAAAAGACTACACAGCAGAGGAGAGCGACTGATGGCACTAGACAATGGTGTCAACGGTTGAAGAGGGTTTGAACATGAACAAAGTTCCATACTTGGGAACTCAGGAACGGAAAAGTGATGAAACAGGTCAAGGTGGATGGTACTGCTCAGGTGGATGGTACTGCTCTGATACCATGTTGAATTTGAAATTTCTGTGTTTCTGTGTGTCTTACTCAGACCACACATGCTATATTTATAATATGTATGCAATAAATACATAAGAACATGATTGCTAAATCTAATCCTAATTAGCAACTAATTAGGGATTGACAGCTAATTATTATTTAGCCGTTACTAATTAAAAATAACATGTGACTAATTCTAACAAGTTTGATTTTCCTCAAATTGTCATTTTTAAGGATTGAATAATTAACATCAAAATTGAACAGTGGAGAAGTACAGAAGCAAAAGATATCCTCCTAGAAGAAACAAGAAAATGCAACTTATAATGTAATCTCCTAAAAGTAAAAACAGAAAGACAACTCAAATAAGAAAAGCTCAAATTCAACTTATAATGTATTGACAGTTTTTGTTTAATGAAATTGACTAATCTATTCAGACTAAAAAAGTACATTCTTGAATTGTAGCATACAGAAAATATTTGCAAGCAATAGGAACTGAATTCTCTACACTTGTTTGTCATTATTCTTTCCTAAAGCACATACCAACTTTAACCATTCTCTTTTGCACTTTCTATTTCTAAGATGTGATCAACCTCTTTGTTCAATACTCTGTGAACATCTATGCAAGATATCAATGGAGTTTTTTTTTAAATTTCTTTTCTCCTTTCATAGTCAATGCTTCTTGTTCAAGATCATATACAGGTGACCTTACTTTCAACTAGATTGATAAAATACTATAGTGATGTTAAACATACATTCTCTGCAAGCCAGTGCCAAAAATTTTAATGAATATTACTGTCCAACTAAAAAGTATCTTTTTTTTCACTCAAAAGTTAGTTCACAGATTTCTTAATATATTAAAAAGAATCAAATAATGAAACTTTCAATTTAAACAGAGAATGGAAAAACAACCAACAGAAAAAATTATTAAAAGGTAGGATTACAAATATATAATTCTTGGGCAAGAGAAAACATGTATGGATGCACAAACCAACAACACCAACCAAGGGAACTTTTACTTGCCTTTTGCATGTGGCCCTTCATTTACTGTGCAATGGTAATTTAAACATAAACATGCAAGCAGAAAGGAAATACCTCATTGAATCTCATAAGTTTAGTTGCTATGATCGTAGTTTCAAGTAAACCTGAAGTGATTCTTCTGCCAAAATGCTTATACAATTCTCCCAAGCATTGCGCAGCACCTATACATTACAAAATCATATTCAGAAAAAATAGTGAAGAAAAAACCAAAGGAAAATGGCATAATCGGAATAATTAAACACAAGCAACAATGAGAAAGCCAATATGCTCTAGAAAAAGCATGTTCAAAAATATATTTTAGGTATTATAATTTTCAGTTTTTTACTTAACTTTGAATTCTTATCAATTTTTGTTTAAAGATCAAATTTTTATTAAAAAATTAAAAAAAATAGTATAATGTTAAAAACCCCAAAAATAGTATAATGATTAAAACAATTTATCTTTATTCCTTTATTCTTATTTTTGCTTATGAGAGAGAGTGTTTAAGGATTATAAAAAAGAATTTCCAAGGATTTTTTTTCTGAACTAAAGGGGCAGGCCAGGAATTTTATTAAATTAATAAGGGAAAAAAGGGGGAAACAATAAGCTATGAACTATAAGCTCATACACTACTTGAAGTAGCTTATAAAAAATGCTCTAAGCTAGAGAGATAAGCTTATTCACCAAGTACCTCTATTTTGGTCAAACAAATTTATAGCTACTCAAGTAAGTGATAAGTTAGCCTAAAAGGTTAGCAAACGCACTCAAAATCAAAGTGGTAGCTAGTTGTGTTAAGAGACTTGATTCAGTCCATAAATTCCTAATCATTTGACTTGCTTTGTGATAGGATTCTTGATTTGAGGCATTTCACTTGGTTTATTTGAGGGAATTAGACATGCAAAAAGATCAAAAAGTTTATTTTTATACGTGGAGCAAATGCAAGGTTGTGGGATTTTTTAAAATGACATTTAAGTCCCCTCCACTATTAGTGTATAGTCTTATCATTAGATTTATAGTTATTTTGTTTCAGTTGTTTGTATTGTTTTAGTTAGATTGATTTCAGCTTTAGTATAGTTTAGGCGTTGTATAGCATAGCTGAGCCTTTTAGGTTTTGGGCCTTGGGCCTTGGGCCTTGTTCCAGCTGTAACAGAATCAGAATTCTATAAATAGAATTCTGCTCTTTGTAATCTAATAGTTTTTGAGAAATAACAGAATTCAGTTTTTCAGATTCTCTCATTTTCCTCTACTTTTCTCTCGCGCCTTTTTCTCTTCCTTTCTCCTTCCTTCATTCTCTTTGATGGTATCAGAGCTCTAAGAGCTCTGGTACACTCTCTATCTTCCTCACAATGTCTACATCAAGCGACGATGAATCTCAGGCAACCGGAAAACAAGTTCCGGCGGTGGTAACCTTCTCTCAACCGATTTCTGTGAAGTTAGATGACAAAAACTACCTCCTCTGGAAACAACAAGTTGAATCGGCCATAAGAGGACATAAGCTTCACAAATTCGTTGTCAATCCAGAAATTCCACTCAAATTTACAACGGAGGAGCATCGAGAAAGAGGAATTGTAAGTAACACTTACCAGAAATGGGAACAGCAAGATCAGTTGCTGTTCTCATGGCTTTTATCCTCTCTTACAGATTCAATCTCATCTAGAATGGTAGGATGTGTTCATGCTTATCAACTCTGGGACAAAATACATGCATATTTTGATAAGATAACAAGAGCAAAAGTTCGACAGTTAAGGCAAGAGCTTAGGAGCACTAAGAAAGGTTCAAACACTGTTTTAGAATTTTTGTTAAAGTTAAAAACAATTGTTGATGCTTTAGCCTCTATTGGATCTCCTGTAACATCACAAGAATATATAGATCTGATGTTAGAAGGACTGCCAGAGGAGTATGAATCGTTTGTCTCAGGTTTAATTAGCAAGTTGGAGCCCTATACTGAAGATGACATAGAATCAATGCTTCTGACTTATGAAGCAAGGCTAGAACAGATCAAAAAGAGTGTACCAGACTCATTTTCAGCAAATGTAGTGCATAGATCTGAAGATAAACAAGGTGAAAATCAAAGTATGCAAACAGTTTCTGATAATAGTGGAATACAGACACCTCTACAAGGTTTTCAGCAACCTCAACCTCAACAATTTCAGCAGAATTTTAATAATTTTAGGCCACCTTTCAAAGGTGGTAGAGGTGGCAGAGGAGGACATTTCAGAGGCAGAGGAGGACGTGGAAATTATCGCTCTCATCTCTTTTGTAATATTTGTTACAAGACTGGTCATACAGCTGCTGTATGTTACTACAGAGATTCAGCTGGTTATCCTCCTCATCCAGCTTCGTACACACCTCAATTTGCTGCACCTTTTGTTCCTCCTGCTCCTACAAATCAGCAATGGAATCCACAACAATATAATCCAAGCTATCCTGCCTATTACAACTCTACAACAAATCAACAGATTACACAGCCACATGCTTACTATTCTACTGCTCCATTACAGTCTTATCGTCCACAATTCAATGTTACTAATCAGTGTGTTGCAGGAAACTTTGATACTGTTCCACAGAATCATTATATTCCTCCTGGTGCAGCACCTTTCCCTAATGCAACACCAAGTGCCTTCTCAACAGCATCAACTTCCTCACTTCCTGACTACAATTGGTACCCTGACTCTGGTGCTTCACACCATGTAACTGCACAGCCTCATCTCATTGGCCAGAGAGTTGATCTTGATGGAGGAAACTCCATTTATATGGGTAATGGACAATCTATTCCTATTAAATCTGTTGGCACTTCGCTCTTCACCTCACCTACACAACCACATAGAACACTAACACTCAAGAATTTATTATTGGTTCCTAACATCACAAGAAATCTTTTAAGTGTAAGTCAGTTTGCTAGAGATAATTCAGTCTACTTCGAATTTCATCCCAGCCACTGTTTTGTCAAATCTCAGGGGACTAATCAAGTTCTACTTGAAGGCAAGCTTGGACATGATGGGCTGTACAAGTTTGCTAATCTGAATCTTGATGTACCAGCAACATGTAATCAAGTTTCAGCTGCTGAAAGTGTTAATTCCACTTCTGTAAATAATCAGTTTCTGTTTCCAGACAATGATTGTTCACCCTATGCTCTTTGGCATAGACGCTTAGGCCATCCACACTCTTACTTAGTTAAGAAAGTGTTGAATAAGTGTGGCATTACTTTTACAAATAAGAGTGTATTGGACTTTTGTTCAGCTTGTGCAGTAGGCAAAATACATAGGTTGTCTTCTACACCTTCTGAAACACAGTATACAATGCCTTTGGAGTTAATTTTCACTGATGTTTGGGGTCCTGCACCCATGCTATCCAGCACTGGTTTTAAGTACTACATTACGTTTGTGGATGCTTTTACTCGATACACATGGATTTATTTGTTGCACTCTAAAGCAGAAGCACTGTCTTGTTTTCTTCAATTCAAGAAAATGATAGAACTTCAACTCAACACCAAAATAAAATCATTGCAATCTGATTGGGGTGGAGAGTTTCGTAGTTTCTCTAAACTGTTGACAGATTTTGGTATTACACACAGAATAGCTTGTCCACATACTCACCATCAAAATGGAACAGTTGAAAGAAAACATAGACATATTGTAGAGTTGGGACTCACTCTTCTTGGTCAAGCCAATATGCCACTTACTTACTGGGATCATGCCTTTCTCAGTGCTGTGTACTTAATAAATCGGTTACCTTCAATTTCCATCAATTATCAAATTCCTTTCTTCAAACTTCATGGAAAGGATCCAGATTTCAGATTTCTTAAAACCTTTGGCTGCGCATGTTTTCCTTATCTCAGGCCTTACAACAAACATAAGCTTGATTTCAGGTCCTTAAAGTGTACCTTTATTGGCTATTCACCATCTCATAAAGGATATAAATGCTTGTCACCTGATGGAAGAATCTTTATTTATAAAGATGTTCTGTTCAATGAATATTCTTTTCCCTTTGCCTCATCCTTCCTTTCCACAAATACCCAACCATCACCTGTTAGCTCATCAATCTCACCTTCTCTTAACATTCCCACTACACCACCAGCAGTCCAATCTGCTGCATCTTCCTCATCTACCCCATCCTCCTCTCACCCTTCCCATCTTCCACCTATTTTAGCACCTCCTCTCACTGTTGTACCACCCACTTCATCCAATGTGCATCCCATGCAAACTCGGTCAAAATCTGGTATTGTTAAACCCAAGCTGCAACCCACTCTGTTGCTCACTCACACAGAACCCAAGTCAGTTAAAGCAGCTCTCTCCCATCCTGAGTGGCTTAATGCCATGAAATCTGAGTATGATGCTTTATTGAAAAACAACACTTGGACCCTTGTTCCTCTTCCTCCTAACAGAGATCCTATTGGCTGCAAGTGGGTCTTTCGTGTTAAAGAAAATCCAGATGGCTCCATCAATCGCTACAAAGCTCGGCTTGTTGCGAAAGGTTTTCATCAACAACCAGGTTTTGACTATACTGAGACCTTTTCTCCAGTTGTGAAACCTGTTACCATTCGTCTTCTTCTTACCTTGGCTCTTACTTATGGCTGGGACCTTCAACAACTGGACGTTAATAATGCCTTTCTTAATGGGGATTTAACTGAGGAAGTTTACATGACTCAACCTCCTGGTTTTGAGTGTACCCCATCTTCTTTGGTTTGCAAGCTTAACAAAGCTTTATATGGGCTCAAACAGGCCCCACGTGCCTGGTTTGAGAAGCTTTCAGCCACCCTTGTTTCTCTTGGGTTTATAGCCAGCAAATGTGATCCATCTCTCTTTATTCAATCCTCTTCCACTCACAAACTCTATGTTTTGGTTTATGTTGATGACATTATTGTCACTGGATCCTCTTCTTCTTTAATTCAGAATCTTATTTCCAGACTTAATTCAGCCTTTGCCCTCAAATTACTTGGTAACCTTGAATATTTTCTTGGCATTGAAGTCACCAAACTCTCCAATGGTTCTCTTTTCTTGTCTCAGACCAAATATATCCGAGATCTTCTTAATAGAGTTGATATGCACCAAGCTAAATCATTTCCTACCCCTATGCCCAGTTCTCAAAAACTAAGTATGGCTCCTCTCCTTTCCATGACCCTTCTCTTTACAGATCAGTGGTTGGTGCTCTTCAATATGCAACCATCACTCGGCCTGATTTAAGCTATAGTGTTAATAAAGTCTGTCAGTTCATGTCTCAGCCTCAAGATACTCATTGGAAGGCTGTGAAACGCATTCTTCGCTATCTTTGTGGCACTTCTCGTTGTGGCCTGGTTCTGCAGCCTTCCTCCTCTGTTACTCCCTTCTCCTTTTCTGCCTTTTGTGATGCAGATTGGGGATCTGATGTTGATGATCGCAGGTCCACCTCTGGTTCAACCATATTTCTTGGTCCTAATCTGGTTTCTTGGTGGAGCAAAAAGCAACCTCTAGTTGCACGGTCTAGCACTGAAGCTGAGTATCGCAGTCTTGCCAATACTACAGCTGAGGTTCTATGGATTCAAACTCTTTTATCTGAACTGCAGGTGCCACATAATTGCCCCATTATCTACTGTGACAACTTGAGCACTGTTAATCTGTCTCACAATCCTGTGCTACACACTCGTACTAAGCACATGGAACTGGATCTTTATTTTGTTCGTGAAAAGGTCCTTGCTAAACATCTGATTGTTTCTCATGTCCCTGCTGAAGACCAACTCGCTGATTGCCTCACCAAGCCCTTGTCACAGCAACAGTTTCTGGCATTTAGGTCCAAACTCAGAGTCTATGACAAATCTCAGCTTTGTCTAGCCCCTTGAGTTTGAGGGGGGAATATTAGTGTATAGTCTTATCATTAGATTTATAGTTATTTTGTTTCAGTTGTTTGTATTGTTTTAGTTAGATTGATTTCAGCTTTAGTATAGTTTAGGCGTTGTATAGCATAGCTGAGCCTTTTAGGTTTTGGGCCTTGGGCCTTGGGCCTTGTTCCAGCTGTAACAGAATCAGAATTCTATAAATAGAATTCTGCTCTTTGTAATCTAATAGTTTTTGAGAAATAACAGAATTCAGTTTTTCAGATTCTCTCATTTTCCTCTACTTTTCTCTCGCGCCTTTTTCTCTTCCTTTCTCCTTCCTTCATTCTCTTTGATCCACTCATGGGGTATGGCTGCTAACATTTAACCCTATCCAGAACCATCAATTGTGGGGTCCTCATGCACCAGACCACCTAGGTTTGATTTTAATTATTGTTTTCTCTAAGGAAGATAGTTATCATTTTTCTTGTATTTATTTCACTCAAAAATGATTTTCTTTTGTCTAAAAAGAACATATTTAAAGTAGTCCTCCCATATAACAATCCAGATTTGACAAGATCCAGCATAAAACAAGGAGTTTCCATTTTTGTTATGCTGATAGACTGGACAGACTTACTACGTTTCATCTTCTTTCTTTTTCTTATATATATTACAAAAGAGGTCTTAAGAGCAAGTGAAGGGTATGGGGAAAGATGAATAAGTGTGAGCATTCTTACTTCTGTCTTACACCTCGTTCTTCATTATTTTATCTTTTGGAAACAGTTTATCATGGCTTGTTGCAAAGCTTTTTGTAATATTATGAACCAGTTAATCCAAAAGCTTAAGCTATTAGGCAAAGACACATAATGGTTTTTATATTGTATCTCTATCGTGCTCCCTCACATAAGAGTCCTTTGGACTTAAAGCTTAGACAGTGCACTGGCTTATCTACCTAGTGTTGTAACTTGTAATCAATATTTTTATTAGAAGAATGGAGGCAAGTCGGGAGACAAAGATCAAACATTAGACCAATTGGTCATAGAGTTCTGCTACCATGTCATGAACCAAATATTCCAAAAGCTTAGGTTGTTGTGAAGACACATGAATGGTTTTTATATTATATATCTATAGGTAACAACAAGGAGGGCCATTCTCTTCATCTTAACAAATTTTTCTTTAATAAATAAAAAAGGCCAAAATTGCATGGAAGTGCATTTGGTTGGGTGTCTCTTTGCACCTACATTTGCTTTAGGATAGGATTGTATTTATGGCTTCTCCCTAATACTCTATTCATTGCTCCTCTAAGAAAAGGAAACCTGTGCTTGAACTATAAGGAGGCTACTTTCCTTTGGGACAACCTTTTCAGGGTTCCTAGGGAGCACTATAGTCCTTGTACTTTAGAGCAGGTTTTACATGGGTTGTTATAAAGGTCGTAGTAAAAATGGCACAATAAATTTTGAGGCAGTGTACAATGTATAGAGTCCATTGGTTTGTATGGTTGAAGTGGAATGCTTGCATTCTTAAGCATGTGTCTTTGCCCCTAAGCTTCTTATGGAATAGAATTGTGTTTATGGTTTCTCTTTGGTGTAGTGCTCATGACTACTTCAAAGGACATGATGTAAGTACACAAAATTTATAGTTTGATCATGTTTCTTTGGAATCAGGGAGAGAAAAAATATCACAAAAGAAACAAAATCAATAGCCGTGGAAAGAATCAATCATAAACATTGCAACAATTTAATACCCATCTAAAAGTTTAAGAAATCTTTAATTTCAACAAACCAGCAATTTTGTGAGGTTCACTCCTCTTCCCATCAGAAAGAAACCCCTGAAGGCTGCTCGCTCTAGAGTAAATTGATATTGCATCTCCCTTAGATATAATTTTTGCCATCGCTACTGATGCCAAGTGACGCACAGGCCGTCGTGCACCAATAACAAGTAGTGAATATAACGCATCTTCACATCTCCTTTGCCACAACAAGATATTCTCCTGGAAATTATATTTTTTAATAACAGATGTCCAGAATCAACGCTGTTAGAGTTTGTACAAAAGAATACAATTGAACCTAAACATTGAACCTCCTGCTTATTATGGAGCTTCAGATCAGATTATATACAAGATCCCATTCTTAAAATCCAACAAGAGCTTCATGTTAGTCTTATGTTACCAATTCAAAACTTGAGAGTGTTCTATTCTGCACATATTGAGTTTGAAACCATAGTTTAGCTAATCACAGAATGATAAGAACAAAACAAGAAAGGTTTATCCGAAATGATGCAACCAAATGTAGATTATTCTCAATCTCAAACTGAATCTACTATAAAGAAAGTCCCAAGACAATGCAACCGCGAATGAATCAAAACAAGGTGAGGAACAAAGAGGAGCACATCGGATCAGTGGAATTCTAAACCAAATCTCAAACAATCGAAAAAATGCGGCAAATGAACAAGAGAACGAGACCAGAAATTCAGATGAGAGAGAGTGGGAGAATTACCTTGATGTCCTCATCGATGGCGGAGATGAGATCAGAGAGGAGATCGAAGCAGAGGAGTGGCTCTGGAGATTTGTGAACTGCAGAGGCCACTATGGATTCCAGTTGCGCCACCAATACGCCGAACCGCGACAGCGGCGCTGCAGCCGTATAATTCTTCGCCATGTGAATCCAACTTCACTTCGCTGCACTGCACTCAATATCTATCCCACCAATGTTTTGCTGATCGGTGTGTAGTAAGGAAGAAGAACTTGCCACGATCGCAAAACGGTTTGAAAGTGTAAATTAAAAATAGGCCCCGCTAACGAGTGCGTTTTACGGGTTAAGGAACCAAAAAAGGTTTTTATTGAAAATCACAGTATTAATTGCATATGTAATATTAAATATTACACACTCCATTAAAAACCTTCTTTTTAGGTTCCTTAAACCGTGCCCATAGCATTTCACATTGAAAATTACCTGTTTTAAAGTTTTAACCCCGCAAGCGATTTTCATTTACAATTATTAACATTAAAATTAAAGTTTAATACATATACAAGTTTTACTTACATAGACATACTCACATGCAATGGGATGATGTTACATCATTCATTGAATTTAATAACACATGAGGTGTCACATTTATTAAAATGACACACAATTGAATGTTAATGTAATTTTTTTTTAAATTGACGGTGTATATCAATTAAATTCTTAAAATTATAGAGTAAGTTAATTTCAAAAAAATTATAGAGTAAGGTATATGTATTAAGTATTAACCATTCAATAATTAAATTTACACCAAAGGTAATTGAAAGTCATTTTAAATTAAATTTAAGTCTCTTTATTGGGAATTTTGAATGCTAATTTTTTTCTTTGCTCAGAAGTCCCCACAAGCATAGTTGTGGATTTAACCCTCTGGCCGGGGTGATGGTTAGGTAAAATATTATCAAGAGTGGCGATCCCAAGATTCAAATACCTAACCTTACATGTAAAATTTGTCTGAGTCACAATCCATTTTCACTGCGGCCATCTTTTAATTCTAATTTGATCATACGTTCATCGACTAATTTTACTAATTAAATGCATATAGAATTTTTACTCCCCGGCAAAAAAAATAATAAAATTGGCTGTGAAACTTTTGAAATATACATAATATATCCTACATGCAAGTGAGAAAAGTAATCATTCGAATAAAGATATTTGAATCTAACCATCATTCCCTAAAATATTTGAAAACTTAATAGATGGTTCATAAATACAATTTTTACTTATTAATCATCCCTTAAATTCAATTTTTTAATAATTTTGTATCCTTAATTAACAAGTTATAAGTATATTTTGTCAATTTAAATTCATATTGAACCTAGTTGCATTTTTCAGTATGATAAAAATTACACTATTTTGATATTTCAAGAAAGACTTGAGTCATAGACATCTAAAAATTGTGAAATTTATATCGCAAGGAAACTGCAAGAAAGACATACAACTTTATTGTTAAACACAGAAATTGAATCTGATGTCTAGTGGGTTGAAATAGACTTGGAAGTCAAAAAAGTCATTTTATTATGAGAGCCTCAAGATTAAGTCAAAGTTTGGGCTAAAAAATCCTTTTGTGCTCCAACCACACATCAAGATACATTGCAAATAAATATTTTGAGTTAAACGTGTCCATTTAAAACAATAATAAAAAATTACGTTCAAAAAAAGTTAAAAGTAAGTTAAAAATAAATGTTTATCTCATGAAACTTAAGATAAAGACGAAATGTGCAAAAAGGATAATGGTTTATAGATGGCCCATAAATGTCAATACACAAAAAAAAATAGGGGAAGAGGAGAATGATTGATAAATGTGATGAATCATGTGATGTGGCAAAAAAAATAGAGAGAGGTCGGGAATATTAAATGGGTGTATGAAATTTATGAGTGTTTATTAGATATCATTGTTGTTGCAAAAAATATATTTCCTTTATAGAGATACAAATCTAAAATTTATAGCATGGCCACAATCTATGTACCACTTAACAAAATAAAAAAATAATATAAAACATAAGTGTGGTATTTATATCTCATATATGCTTAGAACTTCCTAGTAAAGAGTAAAGACTTGCTTCAATTGTAAATGTTTATTGCATTTATTTATGATTAATTTTGCATAAATTTACCATGCATTTGCATAAGATTGATTTTGGAACTACTTTAAATTTATTGGTTAATCTATATTATATGTCATAATAAAACATTATTGGATTCCACCTAATCCAAATTGCATTATTTTAAACACATGATAACTTTTTTGGCATTCCTAAATGGAGCTAGTATGATAGGTTACTTTGTGGCAGTTCTTAGGTTTCAAATTTTGTAAGGTCCATTGGTGTCTCAGCTACTTCTGGATATATCGCACGGTCTTAAGCTTATTTAAAATAATGGAGCTCAAGAGATAAGATATAAGGTGATCTCGTTGAAGGACTTAAAACAATGGTGTCTCATCACACTTTCATCTTTTTTTGTAAGTATTATTTAAAGTTTCTTGTGACATTGTCTTGAGATAATTGGTCATTGTGTTTCATATGCCCTTAAGGGAAGTTAGCAACCTAGAGTGATGGATGATTTTTTGTTTTTTTACCCTTTGGCATAATTCAATTTTAAGATTACCAATACAATGTAAGCTTGAAAGAAAAATTACCAATTTTGAAATAAATCATGCATCATGAACACAAGTTTCAAAATGCAAGTCATGTAAATAATCTACAGCTAACTTTTCTAATATATCTTATCAAATCATATGAAGATAATACAAAGAAACACGTGAGAAACTCGTAATTCCAAAACAAGAATATTTTCATTATATAAAGAAAGTGTCATATTCAGAGGATACTTACATATGTATCATATGTGGGAGTGAATCAAGGATTATCCAATTGTGTAAAAGGGGTAGCCTTGCGCGCACGCACACACACCATTAAAATAAACATTGCTTAATAAAAAAGAAACATAAGAGACACAATGTCTCTTTCTACACTTGTTTGTTTTACCCCACTTGTAAAAGAAGAGAAACACAATTGATCTCACTTTTCTCTCAAATCATGCTCCATTCCTTTTACAATAAAACAAGCATTGGCTCTTTCTTGCCTTTTTTTTACCCCTAATGGTTCTATTCCTTGCACAACCATACAAGAAAAGTGCAGAAATTTTTTAAGAGATCACAATTTAACCCCCTTATTGTGATCACTATATTTACTTCATGGCCCACCTGTGATCTGCGGGGTCTTCTCTTTCTGGTCAAAACGTGCACTTCAGAAGAGGAAGGTCCCGAAAATTGAGACACTTCTACTGTCTGACTTGAATTAACTATCAAAATTTCCTATTTTCCTTTATCCTAATTGATTGGATGACTAACCGGTACAGAATTTCCAAACCCATCAAAAGCGTGATTGGGAGTAGCATTCCCTTTCTTGGATTTTTTTAGCTTGTTTCCTTTTATGCACTACAATCCAATCCCCATGTATTTCCTGGTTTCCTGAAAAACCACCAGAAATTGCAAAATTTTCTTACTAATATTTAGGTGCAGCAGTAGTTAGTGAAACTCTTTCGTTAACCTGTGAAGCCGGAGGTGCAGCGTCGTCGTCATCCTTTCTAACAATTGAATTAGAAACCAAAGCGGAGGAGCAATTTCTAGCAAGGTGACCATAACAACCACAAATAGAACATAACAAATGAAGGCCCTCATATTCAACTTTAAACTAGTGGTCATCTAGACAGAACTTTGCTACGACTGGCACACTGAGATCAATCTCAACACATACTCTAGAAAACCTCCCACAATTCACTTCCAAAGTATTCTTGTCAACTCTGACTGGCTTGCCTATCACAGTTGCTAAAGCCATAAGAATGCTCTAATCATAATAGGCAAGACCTAAACTAGGAAACTGAACCCACACCATGGCCTTATCAATAGGGGCATCGACATCAACAAAAGAAGGTTCCCTAGCTATTACAGAAAGGTAGTGATCGAAAATCATCCAAGGACCTCCATTAATGGCTTTCTCCCTATCTTCCATTCTATCAAATTTCACTACAAAAAAAGCCATTGCCCACATCCATAACTTCCATCCCTCCTAAAGGTTTCCACACCGCTCTTAGTTTAGATATCATTAGCATTAAACCAATGCTTTTCCCCAGTAATTTCACAACAAGAGCGTCCTCCCAAGGAATACTCATTTGATTAATGATACTTTTAGCAATAGAGCATCTTGGTAGTAATCGATTACCACCAATATATTCCACCGAAAAAAACTTCTCCTTAACCAAGTCAGTAGCTTCCAATCTTTGTGTGGTTGGCTTGGTTCCCAAAACTTTGTCTTTAAAAGAAACACTCCCAGTTGAACCACCACCACCTTCATCGGGGGGCCTTTGTACTTTGGGTGCGAAAATCTCCATTAGTCTTCTACATCTCACTCTAGTTTTTTCTCATTGATGTGATTGATTTTTATTAACAATTTTCCTCTCAATTAAAATTAATTGCAGTATATGATTTTATGATGATTTTGCCACTTTATAAGTGTGATTGATTAATTATTATAATTAAATGATTAATTTTAAGAAAATAAAAGAAAAAATAAAGAAATTAACTTTTTCATTTTCCCCCATTTTTAATTTATAAGAACACGGATTTTGGAAATGTTTGCACAAGCATCTAGTTCTTAGAAGTAAGAACTCCATCTTCCACGTCATCTCCTTTCAATGATACCAAGGTGCTACTGCCTTAAAAACGTGGCGTTGGAGTTGCTCTTATCCCCCTGATCTTTCCTTTCACATCATGTTTCATAGACCAGTTTCAGACTTGGATAATACTTTATTTTCAACAGTCCCTGATTATATTGTTGTCACTACTGGTTACCACGAAGAAGCATCTAGAAGCTTCATTTCTTGTTACTTTCTGCATGATTCGTTGAGGCAAAAGAGTAAAAGTTGGTAATACTTTTGTGCAAAACCATATCAAGATGATAATTTATTTGCATTTGGAAAGGAATATAATCAATACAGATATGGATTCCATATTTTCATGAATGTTTCAATTTTTCCTTGATCTCCTAACAAAACAGGATTACCAGGCTTCCTATTTTAAAGTGAGTTTTAGAGTAAACTAGTAAATCGGTATGTGGTTTTATTAGGGTCATGCAATCTAGTTCCTAAGAAATAGAAAACCCCAATATAGTCCCTGACTTCTTTCTTTTTCTTTTACTATAGTCCAACTGTGTATTTTTCATTATTTTTTACGACGTGTCATGTTTAGTAACACTCTGTGTTTGTCACTAAAGTGTCCACTGTGGCACAAAAATGATGTGATTTTCTCAAATTTATAGTTTGAAAGACTTCAACTCCAACTGTCGTGTGCTTCCCTATTCTCCCCTTTTCTCTCTTCTCCCCCTTCTTTTTCGGAAGATCTCAACCCCAACGACGTTATTTTTATAGGCAAATAGCGTGACATAGTGTCACGAAAACGTGACACGTCATAAAAAAATTAATGGAAAACACATAATTGTACTACATTGACAGAAAAAACAAGAAGACTATATTGAGATTTTTTTAGGAACTAAATTGCATGACCCTAAAAAATTCATAGACCAATTTGCTAGTTTAGTCGAAGTTATAAATTATTATGGCCACTCATCCTCGGTTAGTAACAGAAAATAAATATATTGGGGATATGAAATATTAGTATTAGATTACTCTTACAACAAAGATAACAATGCCAATTCAGAATCAAAAGCAATTTCTTTTTGCTAAATTTCTTCTCAATGCATGTATCTACTCTTTTAAAGGCCACTTGACGAAAATCTGCTAGCTTCCCTTTGTAAACATTGCCAAAGCTCACAACACCCATCTTGTTATCCACTGAGAAGTTTGTGCAACCAATTAAAAAAATGAGAATGACGTGATGATCCCCTTGCAAGCATGTAGAAAAATTGAATCTCATCATATGAGTTTGGCCCTATGTATGAAAAAATGATGACATATATACCTCATAACAACCCCTATATACTCTTTAGAGTCTAGCTTAGTTCAAGCGTTCGATATTTCCACTGTATCTGAATGTGAACTATTACCATAATCTCCATGTAATAATAATATAATTTAAATCAAATATACATAAGCAATCCCAGCAAAGAGCATAATGGTGCTCTAAAAGCAAGGTTACTGAAAAAGCAAGCACAAAGACTGAAGCCATATAAACTCACATATCTAGATGAATGGAATGAGACTCATCAATTCTTCAGCAATAGCTTTTCTTGGAACAGTTAAGGGCCTAATTTATTTCTGCACATTTTCAGCATTTCTTCTACAACAGGAGAAACAAATGTATCCTGGTTTAGTAATTAAGTTCTTAAAATTCTTCAACTTATAATAATTTAAAGAGAATATCTTTTGTCATGAGCACAGTTTGTAGATACAATTAATATTAGAGTATTAGAAAAGTATATTGGCGGTAAGTAAAAACT
Source organism: Sesbania bispinosa (assembly GCA_026901365.1). Classification (NCBI taxonomy): domain Eukaryota; kingdom Viridiplantae; phylum Streptophyta; class Magnoliopsida; order Fabales; family Fabaceae; genus Sesbania; species Sesbania bispinosa. The sequence goes on along the minus strand of QLOH01000462.1, from coordinate 258,248 downwards.
TTTTACATTGTGTAAATAATTTAACATAGAAGTTATCTTAAGCAATTTAAATCAGCTATAGATTTTTTCTAGTTGTGTTGACTATTCAACGAAAATAGCTATGGAACAGCTAGAAAATATCTACTAACATTAGCTACAGATCATTTTCATTACTATTTCTAATCTATTTTGACAGTCTTGGGAAGGCTACTATATTCCAAGCAGGGAAAACTACCTCGTCTCAAGGGGGACTGGTGGGGTTTCATCCTGAAACTGTCAAATACGAGACTTTGTTTTGTTCCACTCGACCAATTTTTGGGGTTATAATCAATTCTTCCTAACTTTAAACCAAAGGGACACCTAGCCTTGATGTCATTATTGGTGAAATTAAAACAGAAGTGCCAACAACTATGCTATGATTCCCATAATGCTCCCATAGTGGTCCTATGCCACCATCACATACTTCTTGTGAAGCATATTTCCCTTTAAAGAAGTCCTCTGACTCATATTCCTATCTGTAAAAAAAACCCAGTTCAGTAGAGGCCACTTTCAGGACTCACGCTAGAATATGGTTGGTTAAAGACAATTTCTAAAGAAAGAATAAAGATACTCAGAAACACGGACCACCTCTTTTATTAATGTATGTATTCTATCTGTTTTCCCTTTCATTTGTAATTTTTTCCCATTATTAATTAAAACTTGCACGTGGATGTAGCTTAGAGCTAGACTGTTCAGAATTCAACTGTTTAGGTATAATAGAATATGGTACAAAAAGGAATAGCAACCCCATATCTATCTGATGAGCTGAGTTTCTAAACTTATAAAATGATCAAGATAATGGCTAATATTTCTTGTATCTTGAGATGAATTTAATTTTCTATTACAAGGAACAGACTGCATCAGTTGCAAAATGCGTATCAACCCCATATCTGAGTTTTACAAATATTCCAACTCCTAAAATCTGTGTACAAATAACAGGTTGAAAACTATATAGTATATAGGTACCACCATCACTACCATTCTAACAAGTTATATATCATCTTCTATAGCACTATAAAATTGTAAACAAAAAATGTTCAAAACAGAAATCAACACATCAGAATCAGATATATATGGCTATGCAGCGTAGGGGTTACTGGTTCAGGAAGTTCCTGATATGAGATATCATTTCTTGGGTCCGAGGATGAGAAAGTTGATAATTATGCAACACTTGGAATGCATGGCCTACTCCTTTGTAGACAAATGTTTCGACCCTTTTCCCTGCTCTTGCCAAAGTATTTGAGAACTCCAAGTTTCTGTCTTTGAGAATATCCATTTCTGAAACACATACCATAATGGATGGAAGCCTCAAATCTCTCAACTTGGCCATGCTTGCAAGAGGGTTACAATATGGGTGGTCACGAGTAGCACCAAGAGGAAGTGCTAAACGCCAATAAGTATCAGAAACTGATAAAGTGAGAGCTGAATTGGGTGGTTGATGGGAATTCTTTTCAGAGCAAGTTCGTTCCTCTCCTCCAAAGAAAGGTTGGATCAAGATGACACCTTTGAGAGACAATGGATTCAGAATGGTTGATCTAAGGCGTGTGGTGGTCACATTGTAAGCTATGTTGGCTCCTGCACTGTCACCAGCTAGAAACATGCAAGAAAAGTTGCAACGACTCATCCACCAATTTTGCACACTTGAACAGCCATTTAGAGCTTCTCTTTTCACCCACATGAGAACATTGAAACCATCATCATATGCAGAAGGAATACGGTTCTCAGGGGCTAAATGGTAGTCCACAGAGACAATGACACAGTTTGCTTTGGAAGCAAGATTGGTTAAGAACTCATGGTAACAGCTCCAAGAAGCAGAGCCAACACAGAATCCACCACCGTGGAAGTAAACAAGCAAAGGAACCTTGCTTTGACAGCTTACTGGGACATAAATACGTGCCCATAAATTGGTCTCTCTATTGATTATAACATCTCTGGCAGTGACACCACGTTCTGATGCCACTTTGCATGAGACATTAGGCACAATTGGTGGCCTCTCAACATGTCCATTTTTGTGAACTCTTATGAGTCCTTGAATTTCTTCACTGATGACTCCTCTTTGTTGAGTAGTAGTGTTCACTTGTGGGTTGTGCCTAAGTGAAATGGTAGCCATGCTAGCTATTGACAAAAACTGAAAAGGAGTGAAAAATTAAATGAGAATGCTCTCTCTTTGTGATGGCATAATGGTGTTTTGGTTTAGTCCTTTATATAGAGAAAGTAGAGAAAGAAAAAAGAACAAGGGTCAAGGCCAGTGAGAAAAGAAAACTTCAACTTGGAAAAAAAAGAAGCTTGAGAAGCTTCCCATGTTCTTTTGTATTTTTTTTTTGTGCAAGATCAGAGGCAATCTTGTACCTCTATGGACGACACAACTATATACCCGAGCTCGAACTCGATACCACTGATTAAGCTGAAACGACCCCTTACCAATTGATCCACACGTACGGTGTTGATATTATTCTGTATAGCAAGTGGCAAAGCTCAAATCTAATTTACTGTGTGCCGTCATGGAGATTCTGGTGTGAAGTTGGGAAATCTTAATGTTTTGACTTTTTTTTTTAGTTTCAATTCTTTTCCTGAAACGTAACTGTTATGCCAAATCCTTTGTTGCTTAAGGTCACAAAAGAAATCCAATCTAGTATGAAATTAAAACAAGGCGAATCTATTTGAATGAGGGAATGTCCAGGATAAATATTCTTATCCGATGGAGGTGAAGAATGCAGCATTTCATGCGTTACTTTTGTAATAATAAACATGAGTAACAACTTGCATCGCTATTATGACATTTAAATTCTGTGGCTTTTGTTCTGTATACAAGGATGAAAATATACACATGGCCTAATTGCTTCAGATTTTGATACCCAATCCATAAAGAAAAGTGAAATTAATAGGACACTTGTCATAGGCTGCTTCCAGGCCGGTTTATCCTTGACACATTTTTTTTGGTATGTCTTCAAAGGTACAAATAATAATTTTCAATTGTGTGTTAATTTTGATTACATTGTTATAGTCCACAAATAGGAGTATTTTGGTGGTCTTCTATAATTGATTATCTATACTACTATAAACTTTAATTAGAGTTATTCGCTTATGATGTGCTTATGCTATAAAAGTATAACTTATATAACCTTCCATCTTGAAACTTTTCAGTGAATAAATCAATCAATGCCAACTGACCAAGTTGAGTTTTTTGTTTAATTAGTACACGGTTATATTATTTTCCACCTTTGGACGAATTGGTAAAATAACATATAGTAAAATAACATATAAAGACATAATTAATTACTAAATAATAATGAAGATGCAAGAGGGGGCGAGCATTGGTCTTGACCCCCTCACTCCCTCACTATATTACCTATACACTACATATAAAAAAATAAAATATTATTAATATATATGTAATAATTGAAAATAAATTAAATAAAATGAGTGTAATATATTTAATTTTTATAATATAGATTTTATTTCATATTTATTATTGAATTTTAATCTTTTAAGTGATTTTTATCAAAAAATTATTTGATACAAATGTTATTATTCATAAATTTTATAACATGAATGTATTATATGTATAACTTAAATAAAAAATATGATGAATTTGATTACTATTTAATATTTATTATTAAAAAAAATCCGGCCCCTTTCCTATGAATCCTGGATCCGTCCCTGTAATAATGAGTGATAATTGTTGATGGATTTAATTGTAATAAATTTTTAGTTAGTAGTTAAAAATATGAGTTTTTTTTTTTTAAATATCTCAAGTAGTTTCTAAAAAAATCTAGTTGCTACTAAAAAAGATCATCTTACCCAACATAACAAATGATTTAAGCTACTTGTTTCAGTTTTTGGTTAGCTGATGCCTAACCAAACATACTGTATCCCACACTCTTAATAAATATGCCTCTTATAATTTGCTTCGATATAATTTTCTAATATTCTTGTTTTTAATCATTTCTCATGTCTTTAAAAATTGGAAAGGAAAAAACACCTTATTATCATATATTAATAGCAATTTAATTCATCAAATGACACTTTCATTGACATTGAAATACTCCAAGAGTTTCTATTTATTATGATGGATTAGATTTTATGCAATGATAAAATAATTATTCAAGTGATTAATTACCAAGTATCTTGGATATTGTATGAATTTTTTAGGTAATGATTTTAAGAAATGTCAATTAAAAGAAAAATGTTTAAGAGAATTTAAAATTCTTATATGATATAAATTAAAACAAGGCTATTTAAAATTATAAAAAATGCATAATTAATTTAAAATGTTTTAAATTTTAAAACTAAAAAATAGAATTTTAAAAACTAAGCAAATATTTCAAAAATATAATATAATTTAATATATAAAAGTAAATAATTTGTGATGCTAATATTTGAAAAAATAAATTAATATTTAAAAAAACTTTAAAATAAGAAATCGAAATTTACTCATAAAATAATAACATAATAAGAAGATTGATTTTGTTGTACTAAATTAATAAGAAGATAAATAACACAAATTAAACATGCGTATATGACCTGTAGGGTCCAGTCCAGTGGTTTTTAATTTTATTCTTTGTACTTGTATAAGAATATTTACCTTCATCAATCTTTCAACAATTCATTATATATCTTTTTGTTTTGTTTTCTTTTTCTTTTTCTTTTTCTTTATGTATAATAGAATAGAATAATTAAGGAAAGTACCGTGAAACGATCAACCAGGCAAAAAAATGTTCTTATTCCCCTTCCCTTTCATTTCATTGACTAGACGCGAAAGAGTGGTATGGTTTTGCAGCATTTGGGTTGTGCGACTGCCAACTGCGTACTCCATTTGGAAAACAGCCACGGTTAGCCAGTTTGGTTCCTCGATCGAACATGGCAAAATCATGATTTTATGAGTTGATTTTAAATTAATTTTGTCTAATCAACTAGAGCTGTCAGTTCGGGTTACCTGGCCCGGCCCGGCTCGGTTTGATGTAGGGATGGCAAAACGGGCTGGCCCGACCCGACCCTCGATCAACCCTTCAAAAAATGGGACGAGCTGGGCTGGCCCTAAATGAAAAATTGACGAAAAATGTCAGCTCAGCCCATATTTGAGAGGGTTGACAGGGCTAAAGGGCCAACCGTCATTACGAACTAACGGAGTGAATTTTTTTTTGTCGAATTGAGATGGGATAAACGAGTTGGCCCACGAAAAAAATTATAAAAATTAGAATAAAATAGTAAACGTGACAAAAAACAAAGTAAATTGAAGCTGCTAGTCCATTCATCCATAAATATTAAGAACATAAATAACACCATCCATCCATAATCAGTCTAGAAAATTAACAAAACACAATTCAAAGTTAATTTAACAAACACCAATGAAACTTCTAGTCCACAAACACAAAGTACAAAAAGCCAAAGAAAATATAAAGCTGTTATGGAGGAGGTTGTTGTGCTCAGAAACTACTTGATGAAGGGGAGATACAGATAGATAGATATATATAGAATCTCAGGTAAGTGGTAGCAGTATATACAAAAACACTATCCACTTTTTAAAAAAAAAATCAGCCCGAAGGGCTAGCCCGGTTCGAATACTCTTCCAGCCCGCTTTTTAAAGGGCCAGAACGGGCTGGGTTAAAAGGGCCAGTGGGTTGAAAGTCTCAATCCAGCCCTATAAATTTAACGGGTAGGGATGGGCTGGCCCGTTGGGCCAGACTCGTTTTGCCATCCCTAGTTTGATGCGGGTAACGGGCTTTATCGGGCTAGATTAAGAATCCCGAAAGTTATTCGGACTTTTAAAATAGATGCATGAGCTCTACCTTTTTTCTGGTAGCCTGGTTTTTTTGGGTTTTTTATGGGTACCTGACTTTTTTTTGCGGGTAGAGGGTTTATCGGGCTGGGCTAAAAAGTCCGGGAGTTATTCAAGATTCTAAAATAGGTGTCCGAACAGTACATTTTCGCGGGCTTTTACGAGCCGACCCAATTGGGCTAGCCCATTGTACTGGCTCTAATACTAATAGATGATCACTTATTTTTTTTTTTATGAATAGAAGGACCTAGAAAAGACCAAGAAGAACACAAACCTAACTAAACAACATTTTGGACATTAATACTAGAATTATCATAAATGAAATGAACTGTAGCAAAGTGGGTAAATCTTCAAATAATCTGAATTGCTCTGCTAGGCCCAGCCCAAACTTAGCAAATGAATCAACAAGCACATTGGTTTCTCTGAAGGCATGTCTCCAGAAAATTCCTTCGAACCCTCGACTCTGCTCTTTGATACAATTTGATTTTAAATCACTTTCCTTCATCATGTCACTGGAATATATTGTAAATCACTTTCGTCTATTTCAATTGTTAATTTTTAAAATTAATTCCACCAAACTGTAAATCAAATAGATTGTGTATTACACAATAAAATTCAAAAAGGATTTAAAAAACTCCTGATAAAAAAAATATCAATATCCACAAAATAGTTTTTTCATCTGTTATGAATTAATATATTTTCCAAACTTAATCAAATGCGAATTATTCATTTTAATTTATTTCCATATATCGACACAGATACATACATACATATATTCTCATTTGAAGACTTTCTAAAGGGAATAATATACAAAAACAATAGATGAAGTTAGTGTACGTGTGTTTGTTTATATATGTGTTTGAAAACTTACATTTGCACATTCCAAGATTGAAAAACACAGATAAGATTTTAGAATCAACTATTTGTTGGATCCAAATTGGATGTACATTTGCATGGTTTTCCAAAGATACCATTAATATCATTTAAAGGGTAAAGGGATATAAAGTTTATAAGAAAACATCAAAATACCTTTTTTCATTTTTATATATAATCAACTTTTTATCACAATATATTAAATTATTAAATATAAATTAAAGTGTAAGAGGTCTACTTAGTTAATAAAAGGTGAAATTGTAAAAAAAAATCAAAAGTCATTTTAAATTTGCTTGTATGATAGAAATACGAGACATGTAAATTAAATATAAATTATTTTAATTTTCAGATATAAGGAACAAAACCTCTCATGTTGCCATTGTGAATACATTTATATGAATCTAAACACAAATTTTGACGTGATGTTATGAAATTTTTAAATCCTCTTGGGTAACTTTTTTCAACTTACTTTTGTTGTGCTTTTCATTTTCACCTTTTGATGTTCTAATTAATTCAGCTAATTGATAAATATGTAACTAATAGGAAATATGTCCTCCGTAAATCGAGCAAAAATAACAATCTCACACACTCTTTTACTCATCAAATTAATATATTTGTAATTAAAAAGACGTAGCTGAGATTGTGATAAGTGTTTTAGGTATGATTCCTATTAAATACATTTTTTTTTGAGATATACGTGATTAGCACAAAAAAAAATATATTTGTTTTTCCTATAAAAAAAGAATAAACTTCTCTGTCTACTTTAAGGAAAATTTTCATTTGTTTTGTACATATATTTTTTAATACCGACGTAATTAATTATTCCATTCATACATTACCGCACACCCAGTATCTCAAATCAAATTATACAATGTGCTGTAATTCACCAATTCCTTAACTTTGCCGTCTTAACCGAAAGCAATATATATGTTTTTAATTAATAATGTTTATCTTTTACTTGAACAGAGATATATCATATATAGCCATTAATTCATGCAAGTGTCTGGTATAGAGTGATTACCAAAGTGTGCTTAGATCAAAATTGGTCCGAAAAGGTTTTCAATTCAGCAGAGTAGGTCCAAACTGGCAGATTTTATTCCAAGAATCTAAATCTCATGCAATTACTTAACGTCGTGGAGGTTCATGATCCACTGAACTTATAGAGAGAAGTACCTGAAAACAATTCCAATCTCTACATAAGATTCTGTAGTGGAACCCACATACAGAGCAATGGGGTCATATTAACCTTACATAAGTTTCATGGTGGTAAGAGTCAAGATTCTTGCCATCTATACAAATCCATATGAGCCTGTCAAGTTTTAGAGCCCATATTGAAAGGGTTACATTGCATTGCATTGCATTGCCCCCAATCTTTATTCTTTAGGTTAATTATTCCCTTCTTTCTTCTTCTCCTTTTTGACCGTCTCCATCCACAATTCCACATCAAGGATAAACCCACTCAGATAGTGAAAAGGATCAAGCTTCACTTTCACCTAAAGTGTTGGTGTTATTACGTACTCTTTTAATTTCTACCACTGTAATGCTCTAGAGTTCTATTCATTTGGACAGAGTTGAAAATTTTATCTTAAGATGGTATCCTTTTCTCCAAAGCACAACATTTGTCAACCAGTGATTCCATCCAGCCCTCAAATAAATAATGTGCACTAAAATATATATCCTAATTAAGGAACCATAATCGGAATACACAATTATCCACTGATTTGCAGAAAGGGCAAAGCACTGAAAACAGTAATAAAGAATGGCATATATGTGTGACAATAGAAAGAATTGAAATTCATTAGATACAGAAACTCACATTGTTGTATATTACATAGAAGAAATTAAGGCACGTACAATAATTTCCCCAAGGCCAGACCCTTGGCAACAATACTAGGAGAAACAATATAGACAGCAAATCAATCACAGACCAAGCAGACCCTCCATGTAGTGTTACATCATGAGCATTCTGCAAGTCTAATACAGAACATGGAATTGTGATAAATAACACTGCCAAGTCAGGTGAAAAGAAATACTACTATTTATAATAGATTAAAAGGTGTTTTTCTTGGTCCTAAATATATGAAATATAGTACTATTTTTAATTGTATCAATTATGAAGTTCCTTTTGTATCTTTAATTTATTATCCACTACTCACGTATAGTGGATATACTACGCTATTTTCAATAATCAAACATTAATTATGAGTTACTATTTTAAAGATATGTTTAATTATGAATAATTTTACTACTATTTTAATTATTTAATATATTAAGGATATTTCTCGAATAAAATCTAGTTATGACATTATTAATTACAATTAACCTAGATTAAATGAGGACACTTATAAGACTTATCATTCAAATTCATCACGTGAAGGGTGTCATATAATTAAAAAACTAAGCATACTTTGGAATTCAAATCATACAAGATGTTTGTGGTATGTGAGTTGTGCTCACCTCTAACATTGTCCACGGGGTACCAATGATGCACGAAATCTCTTTATTTTTTGAGAAATTGAACCTTAGTCCTTTCTCCCTTTCTTTCTCTCCCTAGGCAGCTGGAATCTCAAAAAATCAGCCTCTAAATATGTATTTATATGGGATGCTAGGGCATCCTAATTTTTTGCTACCAGCAGCGCCAACGTTCGAAGAACGACGCTCAAGCTTTGGGAACACTCCAACGTTCTGTCATGAGCACTTGAGCGTTAAACTGCAGCTTAATATTATTTTGTGATCTCTCCCCCTCTATATCATGTCTCATTCTAATAAAACTCTTTTTATTTAATTTTATTTAATGCTAGTTGTATTCTTTATTTAATTCCAATATTTTCTATTTATTTAACTATAATTATCCTCGCCCTCAGAACTCCCTATAAACTTTTAATTTTATTTAAATCCATAATTTCTCTTTTTATCATAAATTTTAAATTTCTATTTTTTTTGAGATATTATAATTTTCCCCCTCTTGTAAAATTTGTGTCCTCAAAATTTATCATACTATCTCTTAAGTCTATCCAATGAGTTAAATATAATTTCAGGTTGACATCACTTGTCTATCTTTTATCCTAAAGATCTTTGTGACCCTATAGATATGTGATCTCAAGGTCATGTACTCCCTTATTTGGTCTATTGATTCTTCAACTTAGTTTTCTACTTGGTTGAGGAATCTACACATTTACATCCTCGAAAGAAAATGAAGTTTAATCTATGGATGACTAAGTATCACGGGGATGATTTTAAAGAATCCTAAAATACTCAAACTTATCATGTCTAATATATGTAGATTTGAGATAAGAGAGTTCTTCATTAAAAGAGATTATGGTTTAACCTTAATTATTTATTGAATGTCTCACCACTATTGATTTCTTCCTATCATACACCTCAACATTTTTGTGAGAATTTACTACATTCTTCTAATTAAGTTGGCTCAACACTATATACTTTCTCCTTTTGGGGTTATATTCTTTCCTAATTAATGTTTCTATAGTTTATCATTGTACGTCTAAAGCTTTAGATGCACACTCTGATTCTGCAAGTTTAACAATTTCCGAAAGTTAAAATTTTTAATTATTAGAGACCGAAATTAATGTTCACAAGTGTTTTTTTTAAATTAATTTTCGAAAGCGATTTTTATTATTTAATTTTTGAAAGATAATTTTTGAAAGTATTTTTAGCAACGATTTTTTTAACTTGTGCAATATTGCACATGATAATAAAATAAAAGTGGAAAGCTTTTATAGAGAATTACAACCAGTAACATTGCCAATGCATTGAGTGTTGTGATGGTTGTGATTCCCAATAAAAACTTTGCATTTTTATTTTATTATCCTTTGTAATATTTGCACATGTTAGAACCGTTTTAGCAATTACACTTTTGATGGAAAACTAATTTTCAGAATTTGAGGAGGACATTTTGGAAAAGAATTTTTAGAGAAAGTTAGTGGGTGTCTGAAGCAAAAACGGGTGGTGCAAAAAGCAAGGCTCACCTAATTTTTAGGTAAAGCCCATAAACATTTTTTTTATCACGCCTGTCTGGCTGTCCAAAACTGAGATGAGAGACTTCCTTTAAACGACAGGGCGTATACAAGAGTCGAGTACAAACGACAATTGCGTGGCATCTGACTATCGTTCAGACTTCAGAGTGAGTGAGTTCCAGCGGCAGAAACTGAAACCCCTAAAAAACCCGCTTCTCTTTGCTTTCTCTCAAACTCTCACTCCTTCCCTTCACAAAGTTCCACACACTCGTAGCTCCTCTCAAGTTAAAAGATGTCTCTGCGAGTGCTGAACCCTAACGCCGAAGTGCTGAACAAATCGGCGGCACTGCACATGAACATCAATGCCGCAAAGGGATTGCAGGATGTCCTCAAGTCTAACCTCGGTCCCAAAGGCACCATCAAAATGTACCTTAGCATCCACTTTTTCCATTTCATTTTCTTTTCAACTTCCTTTCCCCTCACTCTCTTCTTCCTTCTCTGAATCAGGCTCGTTGGTGGCGCTGGTGATATCAAACTCACCAAGGATGGCAACACTCTTTTGAAAGAGATGGTCAGTTTTTTGTTTCGCTCCTCTTTTGTTTTACTGTGATCTATGAATGTGTGTACTTGAAAACCGTTAGTAATATGCTCTTTGTACGATTTCTATTTTTTGTCTTTTGATTTTTCTCGAATGTTGATCTTGTTGCGTTTGTTGTTGCTACAGCAAATCCAGAACCCGACGGCTATTATGATTGCTAGGACGGCCGTGGCACAGGATGACATTAGTGGAGATGGCACCACTTCTACTGTTATCTTCATCGGCGAACTTATGAAACAATCTGAGCGTTACATTGATGAAGGTTAATGAGCTTGTCATTGTGTTGCTTATACATTTTTTGAATGCTAAGTGGCTATCAAGATATTCATTGCATTGCACCACTTGTATCCATTGTGTGTTTGTAGCTGTACCCCCCGGCTATTAATCTTGATCCAGCTTTCCTGGTTGTTTTATTACTTCCCTTGCCCCTCTGAAAGATATGAATCACAATTAGAATTTTCCGACCTTTTGTGATTAATAGATGGTTTTTTATAGTTAAGTTAGCAGGGAGAGATTTATATAAGAGGAAATATGCAACTGGGGTGATGATAAGAAACCCTCCAAAACAGAGAAAAAACTATATATCTAAAACATGTAAGAACTCAAGAATGTAACAGGGTTGCACAATCTCTTTGCTTGTAAGAGGAAACCCCGTGAAACAATCATGATCTTTATGCCAAAGAGAGGCAATAATTGTACTCGAATCCCGAAATAGGTTCAGCGGCAAAGAGTCATCCCTAAAATGCGAGTGCATGAACATTATTGTTTCATGTCTTTTTCGTGATCCCTTTGCCTTAAATGTTAAGGTGATTTATGAATATTCTAGGTATGCATCCACGTGTATTGGTTGATGGTTTTGATATTGCAAAAAGAGCAACCCTGCAATTTCTTGAAAAGTTTAAGACTCCTGTTGTGATGGGTGATGAGCCTGACAAAGAGATTCTCAAGATGGTAGCAAGAACAACCCTGAGGACAAAGGTAAATCTTATTTGATTTTATCTTTGTTTTAGACAACATTTGATCATACTTTAGTATGACTGGCAAAATGAACAAATATCTTGTCAACATAAATTTTCATTAAGCTTTTATATTCTTATTATTTTTTATTTACTTCTTGTTTGCAGTTGTACGAGGCACTTGCAGATCAATTGACTGATATCATTGTTAATGCGGTGAGTGCACAATGAGGTGTTAGCATTTATTTGAATCCTAGTACATATGAAATTTTAGTTTACGTGTTCAGTTTGGTCATTTGAATAAGTAGATTATGACTTTTGTTGGACCTTTTACAACCCAGTGTTTAGTGAATTGTGGTTTTGCTATGACAGGTTTTATGTGTTCGAAAGCCTGAGGAAGCAATTGATCTGTTTATGGTGGAGATTATGCACATGCGGCACAAGTTTGATGTTGACACACGCTTGGTATGATTTATAACTATAGCCACTCTTTTGTCTCTTCTCCTGACTCGGTTTAGTCATTTGTATATTATTCTGACATTTTAATAATTTCCCTGAGTTTCATACTTTCATGTTACATGTATAGATCTAAGAATGGTTGCATTTCCACTCATTGTTCTTGCTAAAGAATTGAAATTCTGAACTTAATTGAAGTAAATGTTGAGTTCCTGTTTCATTATAGTAACCGTTTAAGACTTGGGCTTTGCTCGGCTAAAATCATTGTCCTCGTCTGCATTTGTTGAAAACCAGTCAGGACAGACTTAGGCTAAATACTGAATTGAAATCCAGTAAATGTGTAGTAGTTTCGTAATGGAAGGCGCAGTTGCTTACTTGTTGTGATCAAAAGCAGTATACCGTGTCCTGAAAGCACTTTATAAATACTTTGTTGTTATTGTTGTTTTTATTGCTAATTTTGGTGGTCTCAGGTCTTATGAAACATTGAAAAGCATTAACTACCTGTTCTAGACTTCTAATCTTATTTATAGTGCGATCGGTGGTCTCACTCTCAGGTATTATGAAATATGGAAAGGCCTTAACTACTAGTCCTAGACTTCTAATCTAACTTATAGTGTGATTGGTATAGTGGTTAACATTCTTTAATCTTTGTTGGTCACCAAACTGAGTGAACACTGCTCAAACATAAAAACAATAAGTACTGTAATATTGCATTTAAGCATAGAATATTTTTATCTTTTAGTAAAGGCTTATATAAAAATGACCTTTTTGAGATCTCATTCTCATCCAAACCAGCCAAAGAAGGTAGTTATGCCTTTTATTCTTGTCTACATTCACTCCTGGCAAGCAATGATGAAATAATTTTCAATCTCATTTTCCCTCTCCTCTACCAAATATGAACAATTGATAAGCCTATCTCTCTGGCTTAGATAAGCCTAGTAACTCTTGCTTTATGTGCTGTCATAAGTGATATGGATCGATTTTGACTCTGATTACCAAATTGATGTTGGATCAGAGGCCTAGGGTTTAATCTGCAGCTCTCAAGAGAAATAGCAAGTGGAAGAATTGTGAGGATATCTAAGGCGTAGCCAAAATGGATTATCTTCTGACTGGAAATCAAGGAAAAAAGAAGAAAATATTCTTTTATTGATAAATCAGAACTCGTGACATAGAGTATTAAAGTATAAATTAACAAATCTACATTACCTGTGCTGCTCTAGCATAAACAGTATTCATCATCTACAATACGCAGATATCAACCGATATTTAACTATAATTGATCCCTTTTTGTCTTCACTTTTAATTATATTGCACTTTATGTACTGGGTTCACCTAAGCAGTTTATTGAATTACTCTCTTGCAATCAATCAGTTCATCCTTGGATATTTTTTTCTAGGTTGAGGGTCTTGTCCTTGATCATGGTTCTAGGCACCCTGACATGAAGCGACGTGCTGAGAATTGCTATATCTTGACATGCAATGTATCTTTGGAGTACGAGAAGAGGTAATCAAGCTGACTTTTCTAAATATGTTTGTATGTGTCACAGTTAAAATACCAGTCATTTTTTTTATCTGTTATTAACACATGTAAATGCATTGAAAGAGTTAAGACACTAACATACTTTCTACTTAATGCATGGACATAAACAAGGCTGTTCTGGAACAGTGGATAATGTTGAAATAAACAAGTATCAGAAAACTATGAATTTGAAATTTTTTTCTTCTGGTGGCTACCACGTGTTGCTAGCTTTACTCAACTGGTCTCTGTTTTTGTGATTGTGTGGTTTCTTTTTCTTCATACAATATTTAATGAGTATGCTTTCATGAAAGGCGTTGTTAACTCAAAGTTTGCTCTGCCTTACAAAGAAAGGTTTTGTTAACCTGAAACAAATCAATCATTTGTACTGAATGGGAAAATTGGGGACTCATTTAAAAAATGTCTTTCCCATTAAAATGAAATGTTTACACTTTCTTTCCCAAAAAACTGTGATGAAGTTATAGGGTTTTAGAGATAAGGAAGGAGAGGAGAGAAATAACAGACTTTGAATTATGAATATGGTTCTTGTTGGTGTGATCTTATATTCTAACAAACTATTTTAACCTAAAACAAATCAAGTCTAAATGGTATTACGAGGGAAATCTATTATCTATTTCTTTTATTTCCTCCGTCATGCTGGCTTTACGATGATAAATTTAATAATTTCTACTTTCACAAACATTGTTTGGTCAACAGTTATATATCGCTTCAGTCAATGCTGTATCCATTATATGGTTTTTCAGTGTCAGATGCCCGACCTTATGAACCCATTAGTTCTCTTGGATTGTTTGATATAGTCAGCAAGACTAACTAAGTCAATATTTTCTCTTAGTGAAATAAATTCAGGCTTTTTCTACTCCAATGCGGAACAGAGAGAGGCCATGGTTGCAGCTGAAAGGCGTCAGGTTGATGAAAGAGTTAAAAAAATCATTGAATTGAAAAAAAAGGTAGAAAATATTTGCTCTTCTATGTAATGAATCTTACACGTTATTTTGGTCATATGATTTGGTCTGTGGCTCTGTGCTATATTGCAATAATAGTAATTTTATCTCACTGCTCTTTTCCAATTGTCTCCATATGTGCGTGCATATGCAGGTTTGTTCTGGTAATGATAGCAATTTTATTGTCATCAACCAAAAAGGAATTGATCCCCCATCGTTGGACCTGCTTGCGAGGGAAGGAGTAAGTAACATACCATTATGTTCAATAGGTTTTTTAAAATTTTAATATTGTGAAGATGGCTACTTTATGTGTAAAAGTTCTTTGGAATTTGATCATGTGCTATGCATTCCGTGTATGGATGTAAGGCTTTTAGAAAATGTTTTCAGAGAGTTAATTGTGATTTCCTTTCATCTTTCTAATGTTGAGTGTGTATTTGTGTATCTGAAAATGACAATTACACCTAATGTGTTATAAGCTCATAAGCTGACATCTGTTACATTTTCCTTATCCTGTATTTCATCTGCTAATCTTTTCGTCCTTGTGTTTTAGATAATTGCCCTGCGGAGAGCAAAGAGGAGAAACATGGAAAGATTGGTTTTGGCATGTGGAGGAGAGGCGGTAAACTCTGTAGATGATTTGACTCCTGAATGTCTGGGTTGGGCAGGATTGGTATATGAGCATGTGCTTGGTGAAGAGAAATACACATTTGTGGAAAATGTTAAGAATCCCTTTTCTTGCACAATCTTGATTAAAGGTACATTGTCCTTAAACCTATAGTGAGTTTGTCAAGCAGATCCTTCTGTGTTATTTTGCATGTTTGCTGTATTCTTTGGAGCAAATTGTGTCATTTTTTTGCCACTGTTGGATTTAAGATGAGATAATCTGCAATGCTGTCATAATGGTACAGGTCCTAATGACCACACAATAGCTCAGATTAAAGACGCCGTCCGTGATGGTTTGAGGGCAGTAAAGAATACCATTGAGGATGAATCTGTTGTTTTGGTAAGACTTATTTTGTTTAGTCAATCTGTTATTTTAATACCTGCATTGTGGGGCTGCAAAGTGCAGTGACAGATAACAGAGAGGTCGACAGGTTTTGATCAGTGATGACAGATAACTGAAGTTTTCATTAGGGCAGATAGATGTGATGGAAAAGGAGGTTGATGGGTTGGGTGAAGGAAGAAGGATGAAACTAGGTCAAATGAAGACAGTTAAGGCTTATGATGAGTTAGGTTGCGCAACCTGACCCTGTCTTCTCGTGGGTTTAAAACTCGGAGAAGCTCTCCAATTTCATGAGTTTACACCCCGCTATGCCACCCAATCCAGCAATTTTCTGATTTGAGGTGGAAACAGGACTGGATGAAGAGGCAAAGCTCGTAGGATCAAAGTAGGATCCTATGGGTGTACTGTACCTTGTTCTTGACAACAATGATCCTGCATTATTGCAATATGGTTCTCATTACTCTCTTCTCTCATATACTTGAGTGGATGGATGGATCAAATTGGGAGAAAAAAATGTGCTGTACTTATGTTTAGAGTGAAATAACTTTGATTTGTTACGAATTACGATAGTTGATTGAATAATTTTTAGAGTTATATCTACTCCCATAAATATTTGAGCTTCAAATTGAATCCACTTGTTTCAAGTACTAAATAGTGGGAAAGAAAGCAGTACAACTACAAGGATGATGGATAAACGCTATGATGCTGCTAGCTTTTATAATAGTACTTTATAGAATTTAATTTAGATATCTTCCAATACAGAACTTTGGTTTGCACAATTTTTTAAGGTGATTGTGATAGACTTGACATGCATTTCCTTGCCATTCAGGGGGCTGGAGCATTTGAAGTTGCTGCTAGACAATATCTGATGAACGAAGTTAAGAAAACTATTCAAGGGGTAATATGAATGTCTCAAGACGTTGATGTTTTTATTATTCTTTAGTTGTCAATTACATATTTCAACACTGATGTTTATAACCTTGAAACAGCGTGCACAACTTGGTGTTGAGGCTTTTGCTGATGCACTTCTTGTGGTGCCTAAGACACTTGCTGAAAACTCTGGACTTGACACTCAAGATGTGATTATTGCCCTTACGGTATGCTTCCATTAAATTTATTGTACTTCTCTTCACACCCCTAATGGGATTTATAGATATGTATAAAGTAGAAGACAGGTTGACATTATTATTATACTTGCTGAATGCTGTTTCAGGGAGAGCATGACAGAGGGAATATTGTGGGATTGAGCCAAAACACTGGAGAACCTATAGACCCTCAAATGGAGGGTATTTTTGACAACTACTCTGTGAAACGTCAAATCATAAACTCAGGGTATGTTTTTTTTGGGTGAATAACTCAGGGTGTGCTTGAACCTTGACTATTCAACACCATCAATCTGCTTCCCTTACCCCATTCTAAATCCCCATTTTCCTTATTTGGTTTTGGAACTAGGGTCATGAAAATGCTAGTAGTCCTAGTACCATGTCATTGCTAAGGGTAGGCATGGGTTGGATGGGATTTTGGAGTTTACTTTTTTTTTTGTTTACCTGACCTCATTATAGCGGTGGGTTTGGATTTTTTATCTTCAACCCAAATTAACTTGATTTAGTACCTATATACATTACTAACATGAATTTAACATACATAAAAAATAGTCATGCAAAAATAAAATAAAAATTCATTCTGCATAGCATAACAAAGCCTCAAATGAAATAAATATCACATGTCTTGAATGAAATCAACATAAGTCTTAATTGAAATAAGCATAACAAGTGGAACTTTGCATGGTGGTGCCACCTCTCATCCAACCATCCAAATCACACACAATTGATGTAATTAATGCTTAGGACCCAAAACCTCAAACCTCATCTTCAGCCACTGACACATCTAACACAGAAAGCATGAAGCATTATTAAGCATTAATGAAACTACAGTAATTGGCCAGACAAATTGAATGGCCATTATCTTATATAGCACATTGCTTTCAGTTTTCTTAATTTCACACTTCTTTGCATAGCATGGATCAAACGGATTCTTCAGGAGTCTTCAACCAGTTCTGGGTACAAATGAATGCCCTATAATGGTGGCTGGTGGGTTGTCAAGAACTATGATAAAGGAAGTGTAGAAACAGGAATTAATAAAATATCCTTAGCAATGCATAAAAGAACATAATACTCTTGTCTTCTGTTTGCATCATTTGTTACATGTGGGTTGGGTGTGGGTTAGGTCAGGTTTGTGTTGATTGGGAAGGTATTAACTTGTAAGCTAGTTCATGCATTGCAGGTTGGGTCAAAAAACTCACCGTGAGTTTGCTGGTTTGCCCAACCGGTTGCCCACCATTTGTCATTTGTCATTACATTTAGTTAAAAATATGAAGGACGTTTAAGAATATCATCAATGTTCTCCTGCATCAAGTTTTGTTATTTTTATGGTAAGGGATTTATGACACCTAAGTATGCTTTATCTCAAACTTCATCAGGATGCGTAACTATTTTAAAATCTCCATATATTATAAAGGTTCATATGCGTTGGTTTGGTTACAATTTCGTAGTTATGTCTTTTACTGCCCATTCTATACAGGCCAGTTATAGCATCTCAGTTGCTATTGGTGGATGAAGTAATTCGTGCTGGACGTAACATGCGGAAGCCAAATTAGATGTTCTTTCTTACCTGAAGATTCTCTTTTGAATTGGGTTTTCCATAACTTTAATTTCTGAGGTGTCAGCAGTATTCATTGGGGTTGTTGCTATGACTCGCTTCTTTCAAACTGCTCTGGAGCTTAACTTGAAAATGAACCATTTTTTTGTTCTTTATTTTGCCAGTTTTTTTTCTCACTCAAGGATTTTGTAATATAAGTTTACTACGATTGAATTTTGGGCATATGTTGTAGATCTAGTTGAAAGTTTGCCTTACCTTCGAAAGTTGCTTTTGTTACAACTCATGAGGAGCAGGATTAACTTTCATCCCTTTCTCTCTGGTTTTTCTTAACCAACAACCCCGGGGCATGGAATACAAAAATACCAAGATGGGAAAAACCATGCCCCAGGGATAGAGTTGGCGCAGCAAAATTAACATTTGTAGAAACGGTGTCTTGGTGCAACGGTTAGGTTATAATTATTGTGTGATTTGGTTATGAACTATTGAACTTGAGTCATAGAATCAGCCTGACAAATACAAGATAAGGGTGTTTGCAATAAATTCATAATGGGTTTGACCCATCATGGTGAGGGCTTTATAGTACCAGGTTGTTCTTTTGATACTTTTTAAGAAATATAAGTAGTGATGAATTAGAATTGCTTGAAAGGAAATTTTTCATATTTGGTAGCCGAGGCACCCAGGTGCCTAAGCTACACATGATGAAAAAGAAAAGAAAAAAAGCTAAGCCTGTTTTCTAATCTCCTGGGCTAAGGAAGTCCTAGTTACTGCATGGAGGTTCATCATAATCAGTTTGCAAATTATTTAAAATTTACTTTTTTTTTAAAAAAATTATTTTATTACAATAATAATCTTTTTAAAATTTACTCATTTATTTTAAGTGATTATTAATTCAAGCATTTTATAAATTAATGTAATTTTTAACACAAATTGATTAGATAATTTAACAGTAACACTTAAATTTTAATTATATAAACAAAAAAATAAAGTGAACTAACCTAAATAATAATAACCTCTATAAAACCGCAATGAAATAACTTTTTTAATCTAAGTTATATTTAATTTAATCCAATCCAATTTTCATTTGATTTGTTTGCAAATAGCTAACTCAAGTTGATGACTGATGTTCTAACTGTTTTAAAATGAGAAACAAACTTTAAAAAATAAATTTCAAATTATGATCATTAGTCAAATAAACTTTAATAACTTTAATTTATGTATGTATTATTATAACTTTAACTTCTAATAATAATTTTGTATTTTACCTTGTAACTTCAATCTTAATGTGTAAGAAAAGGATTTGAGTTTTCTAAAGTGATACTTTAAAAGGGAAAAAATCATTTTAATTATCAATAAAAAAACTAATGCTTAATATTAATTGTACATTACATAACAATTAAGTAATTAACCAATGAAATGATGAACAAGACAATCCCTTGTCCGTTCAAAGTGAACTCCCTCACACGTGTGGTGGATGGTAGGTGGAAGTGGCTTGTAGGCACGTGCGTCTACTCCCATTCCATTTGGAATTTGCCAGTTTATTGTTTCCCCTGCCCCACTACTGGTCTACTGGAGGCTGGAGGGAGGAGGAGGTTAGGTGCATTAGATCGTGTAAAAGTAAAAGTAGACGTCTGTCCAGCTCTGCTCTGCATTCTTCACATGCTTACATATAATTTTCACTCTCTGGCTGCTTCTGCTTCAACTGAATGAATTAGCTTAGTAGTTAGTAGCACTACTTCTCTTCTCTTCTCTTCTCTTGTTATTGAGCATTGGCAATTTGATCTCATGGCAGAAGAAGTGGAAAACAAGCAGGTCATATTCAAAGGTTACATAGATGGAATTCCCAAAGAGACTGATATGGAACTCAAGCTTTCCAAAATTCTCCTCACCCTTCCCTCTCAACCCTCAGGAGCTCTTCTCGTCAAGAATCTCTATCTCTCTTGCGACCCTTACATGCGCGGTCGCATGCGTGATTTCCATGGATCTTATATTCCCCCTTTCGTTCCTTCTCAGGTCGGTAACTGCTTCTAACTACCCTATCATCACTTCATTTCCTCTTTTTTTTCACTACTTTATAATCGTATTGTACAATAATTCCTCAAATCACATATGTTTGTATTTTGATTTGATGAAGGAAGGCTCTTGAAGGATTTGGTGTTTCTAAAGTGATACTCTCTGATAATCCAAATTTCAAGCCCGGTGATTTCATTTCCGGCTTTACTGGCTGGGAGGAATATAGCGTCATTCGTAAAACAGAACAGTTGAGAAAAATTGAGTTAGATGATCACATTCCCCTCTCCTTCCATCTCGGTCTTCTTGGTATGCAGCCTCTCCTCTTAATTTATTCATATCAGCATGTTATTTAGGGGTATCTTGTACGAGTTGTGATCCACTAAACCAATGATAGTTTAGTTTGCTTTTAAATTCAATGATGTTACTTTTCAAATAATGAATAATTTGCGGTGATCAACTTCAGATTTTAAGTTTGCTCGAAGTGTTGACGGTTTCTTTCAATCGAGTTATTAGCTGAACTTGAACGTTTTAGTATCTGCTTGATTTCCAATCGAGTAGAATTTATTCTAGAATAAATGAGTGATACACACTTTACGAAGCACGTTGGACGCAAGTGATTTAATATTCGTTTGGTTTACAGTTAAGTAGAATTGATTATAAAAATTAATGGTGGAGATGAGTGATGCAAGTTTTACCACATTGAGCGAAAGTAATTTAAAATCAATTCTACGAAACCATTGTTTTGCCCTGTTCAACGTCAAACCAAACAAGCTATTAATAATTCTGTGGAATTGATTCTGCAATGTTGCACTGTTATTAATTGGTAACCAAACGGACTATTAACCACCTCTTCATAAAACAGGACAATAGTTTTTATTTTCACATTCAAGGTTGGTATTGAGGGAATATAATTTTAAACTTTCTTTGATTTTTTTTCTTTCTTAAAAAAAACTGAACAATACAGGTGGATTGAAGTTTTTCTGTGTGAAATTATCTAGTTTTTGTCAGAATTGTTAATACCTTTAATATCTTCTTCCCATGCTTGATTTATGTTTTTGCACTTCTGATTTATGTATGAAACTGAATCCATTTTCCACTCTTATAATTGTGATCTAGTTCCATTGACACATTTTGAGAAATACTTATTCCTTCATTTCTCCTTTTGATTTGTAGGAATGCCAGGATTTACTGCTTACGCAGGATTCTATGAGGTCTGCTCCCCAAGCAAAGGAGAATATGTTTTTGTATCTGCTGCATCAGGTGCTGTGGGTCAGCTTGTAGGTCAACTTGCTAAGCTGCATGGGTGTTATGTAGTTGGAAGTGCTGGCTCAAAGGAAAAGGTTAATTTCACATATATCATTTCTTGCATAATTGCCAAAAAATTATTGCTTGAATTACATTTTTTTTTCTTTGGTGTATAATAAAATAAATGAAGTATAGACAATTAGACACACATGGATGCACACACAAATACTTTGACCCAGTAAGTTTGCTCATTAAGGCTGTTATATTAGGTTGACCTTCTAAAGAATAAGCTTGGATTCGACGAAGCTTTTAACTACAAGGAAGAATCGGACTTGGATGCAGCTCTAAAGAGGTATGTACCAGGCTAGAGGATAGTATATAGTTTTGAATTGTTAGCAATTGTTTGTGGAAATGAAAATGATTCAAGAAAAAGTTTGTTTGAGAAATAAGGTTCCCTATACAAGCACTTCATCACTGAGTTATCCTTCATGACCACCACAATCAAACCTTTAACATCATTTTTCCTTACTCACCTGACAGGTACTTTCCACAAGGCATTGACATCTACTTTGATAATGTGGGTGGGGGCATGCTTGATGCTGCACTCCTTAACATGAGGATTCATGGTAGAATTGCAGTTTGTGGGATGGTGTCTCAGAATAGCTTTTCTAATCCCACAGGGATTTACAACTTATGCTGCCTCATTTCAAAGCGCATCAGAATGCAGGGATTTTTGCAAAGTGATTACTTGCACTTATACCCAAGATTTTTGGAAGATGTTACAAGTTACTACAAACAGGGAAAGATTGTGTATATTGAAGACATGAATGAAGGCTTGGAAAGTGCTCCATCTGCTTTTGTTGGGCTTTTCCTTGGCAAGAACGTTGGTAAGCAAGTCATTCGCGTTGCACATGAATGATTTTGTTCTTCTTTCTTAAACGTATTCCGGTTAATTTTTTTGAGACGGTCAGACGGACTTGAACTGTGGCATGGCCTTGCCTTCTGCCTTTTATTCTACGGCTCAAACTGTTGATTTTTCAATATGCATAAATTAGAGTGATATAGAGCGATCCTTTTCTAAGGATCTTTTTCTAAGGAGTCATTAGGGTTTTGTTAAATTTTTAATTTTTGATGGTTTTTAAAAGGATTGTTTTAAAAACTATAAAAACAAGTTTCAGTTGGTTTTTTTTTTGTGCAATACCACAGGTATTCTACACGGGAGGCAATCCTGTTTTAGTCGGGTAGGAGTTTCCAGTTGGTTTTAAGGTATACCAACTTAATTTAAAATTTTTAAAAACTAAAAATTAAATTGAAAAATATTGAAAATCAAATTAAAAAAACCCGTATATGATCGACTTTTGGTATCATTTTAGAGACTTGAATTTAATAAGATTTTTTTTGTCCGACTCGTTATAGCATGTGGCTTGCATTGCATCATGCCAACCCGATATTTTCCATTTCTGGTATAGAGTATAGAGATTAACACGACAAATTGATATTGCTTACTAAGATTAGAGATGAAAATAAGGATTTATTTTTATTGTCATAAATTTATTTGCATAAAGTTAATATTGATACGATCTGCTGAATAAATTTATGAAATCAATTTAAGAAAAAGCTCTGGAGAAGTAATATTTCCAACTTTTGACCATTATCATTAGATTACACTAATGTCATCCTATCAATAAACTATTTTAGAAACAAACAATAATTCCAAAACTTTGCTAAATTTCACACTAAGCATTGCTTGTTAGGGATGCTACGCAATAGTGAGGGGGAGGGAACACTCACACAAAAATATAACAAAAGACAAGGATGGTAGGAATGAAGAGAAATGTTACTTGTATAACAAAACTGTGCAATAATAGATATAACAATGAGAGAGAAAAGTGCTTATAAAAAAATGAGAGAGAAAAGTGTAAGATGTGATTGAAAGAGATGGAGAGAAAAAATGTTCTATGAATTGATGTATGTTTTAGTTATATAAATAAAAGGACTCCAAGAATAAATTGCAACTCTAGCACTCATTTGAATGTCCTATATGCTCAATTAAAAACAGTTGATCATGGCCTGTATTTATCTGAAATTCGATGCTTTTATTTGATACAACATTGTAACTCCAATTCCATTTTACATTTTGTTTTGGTAGGTATGAATTAGAGAGGAAATAAGGAATAGGGGAAAAGGTAGAGAAGGATTTTTTTTTACTTTATTTAGTAAACCACAGAAATAGGGTAGAGATAACAAATAATTATAGGTCTCACAAGTGTGCATCTCTTTACTAGTTGACAAGAAATAGATAAGAAATGTAGGAGAGCAGCAGGATAATCAATTGTGCTATACTTTTTTTTTACGTCAATTATGCTATATTAATAATTGATTTTCACAAGTTTATTCATAAGGGCAATTGGGCATGGAAAAAAACATTTTCTATTCCATTACTTTTTATTTAACAAAACAACTATCCACAATTATTTTTTTTTTCTATTTCACACTTATTTAACTCATACCAAACAATTAACAGAGAATTGGAACAAAAAAACTAGATTAGGTATCATTGGGCCCGAACTCAACCCGCCTTGGTTATTTCGGGCCGAATGATGCCTAACCTTAGTTTTTTTTGTCTTGTGCTCTCCCTTCGCCCATGTCACAACGAAACACCCGTCAGAATACATAATTCTCCTTCTCCCTCCTTATTTGGTTTTGATTTTTGGAGTTGAAGTGCTCATTTATCATTTATCATATAATAAAGGCAAAATGGAAGGCAATAATAGAGAGGAGATTGTGGATGTTGGATCAGTGGTAGAAGCTGTTTCTGCTGACGACGGTGACGCCCCTCTTTACACCCTCGAAAGCCTCTACATGCGTTGTGGTCAAAACGTATTCTCCTACTCTTTTTTGTTTTTGATAAAATAAAGTCAAATTTATAGTAAACTATGAAGTTCTTACAATTTTAAACATTCAATGGTTATAATTCCACACTTTACTTTCTGAAGCGTATCTCTCGCTTTAGAGGTTCCAAATCTTTGGAACTATTGTAAGGCTTAGTTTTGTAGTTTCATCCCATGCTATTATAATTTATTTTTTTGGTAATCTGAAACTTACTATCTGACTTGGAATTCTGTCATGTCTGTCAGGGGATTACAAGATTTTTATTGACTTTAATTCCTCACTTTAGGAAGGTATATGTCTTGTTTATTGCTCCTTTTCCTCTCTTTATTGGCATTGTTTTCTTCAATTCATCAGTAGGCAGTGGGATATATGTTTTTCAACTCTCATCTTTTTTATCTGTTACTCCTTGTGTTGATGGCTTCATTAATTTTTTTTCTTTTAAATTATTGTTACATGGGATAGTATAGGAATGAATGCAACGGAGAGAAAGCTGGGATAACACATATTATGGGAAAAATGGTAGAAATCTCATGTTAGGTGCTTTGGCATATGTAGAGAAAACCTGTAGAAGCCCCAATATGGAGAGTAGACCACATGGCAGGTAATCCAATAATTAGAAGTAGAAAGAGACCAAGAAAAACTATAGGTCAAATTATTAAGAAAGATTTAGATTTAATGATTTGTCAGTAGACATGAATCATGATTCACTGTAGGACATTATGGCATTTTGGATTTTTGTATCTTTGTTAGACACATAAATGAAATGAATTAGCATTATCAATCCACGAAGTAGATGATGGATCTTATCAAATATTGTTGTTTTTATCTGTTGTTTGTTTTCTTGTGCCTGTCTATCAGTTTTCTAGGAATATAATTTATTTCGAAATTTGCCTTTTTTGCAGATTTTGTTGTCAGCTTTTGAATGTCCTCACTGTGGTGAGAGGTAAGCTGCTCTCAATCCATGCCCTCCCCTGAAGTTGTGTGCATTGAATATAATTGCTCCAATTGATCGTCCTTAAAAGCGAATATTTATTCTATGTGTTTGTTCATCTGTTAGAAACAATGAAGTACAATTTGCTGGTGAAATTCAACCACGTGGTTGTTGTTACTCTCTGGAGATCCCATCAGGTGAACAAAAGGTTGTGTTGATTTGAACTTCACTCCCCCTGATTATTTTTATTAATTTAAGCAAACTTATAGAGCAATTGGATGAATTAAAACATGGTTTGTAATAATCAAGGTGTATACAAAGCTAACATGATTGGAGATGATCCAGCGCCTTCCTAGTGTCTAGGTGTTAGAGTATGCGCTATATAGCTTCTGGTTAATTGTAATTGTATTCTGACATGTGATAGTTAGCTTCTGTTTAGCAAACTGAATCAGTTAGAAGTTAGATCTCCAGCTGTCAAGTGTAACAGCTTATAACTAACTTGAGTTAGTTACTAGCTGATATCTTAGGGCCTGTTTGGTTTACATTTTCATTTCCTGTTTTCATTCTATTTCCTGTTTTCTGAAATTTTACAAAGGAAAATCTGGAAATGCTGGAAACAGCAAATTTTTGTTTCCAGCGTTTCTAGTTTTTCTTTTGTAAAATTCCAGAAAACAGGAAACAGAAAATGGAAACAGGAAATGAAAATGCAAACCAAACAGGCCCTTAGCTTCTCTTGTAAGTTTCTCTAGCTTCTCTTAGAAACCTGCGCTCATTATATATAGTGTTGCTGGTTACTTCAATTGTACACAATTACATTCAATACAAAAACAGCTCTCAGATTATAATATCTCTCAGATTTTCTCTCTGCACTTTCTCTCCTTTTATTGCCTTTTCTAATTCAAACACTAGGCATGGTTTTATAAGCCAGGTGCTGCTTAGTGAGTGTCCATGTTGAGGTGCTAGAACACCAATGACCAGTTGTAGTATGCTGGGGCAATTTTTCATACTTCTGCTGATTTGTCCGTGTTTTAACTTTTAAGCTGTGTCCATGTTTAGCCAAGTGACACCTGTCTTAAAGGGTCAAATGATGTAGAAGTGTTAGAAGTAAAATGAAAAACAGAGGCATGGAGAAACATAATCATGAGAGACTTCAAAAAAGCTGCAATTTTAGGGCAGAACAGAGCATGGATAATGGTGTTGTGGTCTTCAATCTCCATCAACCCTGGAAGAAAAAGACATTGATCTTAGGATAGTGATATTTAAAATGAATTTTCAAGGAAGCCAGTATGATATAAATTTTCCCTTTTAAAATGGCCGCCTCACTTCGCTTAGACAATCAACCGGCCTCCATCTTTACTGCTTGTGAGTTGTCACATTCAGTTGTCTTAGCGTCGTAGATTGCTTTTTACAATTTACAACACTGAAACTGATATGGTCGAGTTTTGTGTCCCATTTATCTAATCAAGTATGCCAAGCATCTCATTGGTGGAGAAAATGTAATCATCCTATTTCACCTTTATTGCATTCTTTTCCTCCCTCTTTTTCTTGCCACTTTTGGAATCGAAATAGTAATGCAGGGATTATAAATGTGATTTGGAACTTGGAAGTTAGTCAGAATTTCAGGAAAACAAGTGATATACATGTTTATCCTTCAAAATAGGGAAATATGGATATTAACAGCACATGGTGAAACATTGATGCATACTATGAGCAAACTAAGAAGATCGCCTGGAAACTAAATTCAACATACTAACATTTGCATTGATGTTATTATATGAAACAGAACTCCAGGAAGTAGCCTTGTCAAACATCAGTCTAGTACATGTATCATGAATGTATGCTTACATGAGATTCTCATGTTTCTTATTTTGATTTACAAGAGTGCTTTTTGTAAACTATTCTTTTAAATTGTTTGAATGAGTGCCTCATTGATAAGTTTAATGAATTCAGATGCTCAATCGACAAGTGGTTAAATCAGAATCTGCTACCATTAAGGTAAATCTATCTTATTTAATTTTATATACATTGTTTAAACTTAATAGCTTTTATCCTTTTTCCTTTTTTATTGTAATGACCTGGTTAATAAAAATCCTTTGGTTCATTTCATTAACACTTATTTTGTCTCGAGTCTGTGGCTTTGCTGTCTTTGCTGAGCTGAGACATCTCTCTCCCTCTCTTTCTCTATACAGGACACACACCTACACACATCTCCTTTAGTGTAATACATTTATTTAAAGGGCACCTTGCTTATAAGTATGATTATGCAAATACCTGAACTGGATTTTGAGATTCCACCAGAGGCTCAGCGTGGTAGTCTGTCAACGGTACTTCTGATACATATTTCAATTTACTTGTTCTTTTCCCACTCCTATCATTAATGGATCTAATTGTTCTCCCTTTTTTTGACTTTTATTTCATTTGTCAGTGACTATCTTAGCACCGACCTTTTTGTCATGCATATCAGACAATTGAATAGTTGATTTTGGCTAAAGTCACCCTCTGGTGAATAAACATGTTATCCTTATGTTTTTATAGATTTTTATAATATGCATCAGAGACAAGAATTTTGGGTAGGTTCACAAATTAGGCAGTTTCCATTTGTCATTGTCGCTTATTATTTGGTAGCAAGAATAATGTCCATACATTTATATTAGAAATGGAAATTGTGGGTACCAAAGATCTAACAGTGAATATTTATTGAATATTCAGGTTAAACTATAGATTAGTTGAATATTTGCTGTCATGATTTGATAGTATTATTTCTGGTTTCATTATAGGTGGAAGGGATACTGATGCGGGCTGCTGATGAACTTCAGGCCCTTCAAGAAGAACGCAGAGTACAACTTCTTTCTTCCGTATATTATTATTTGATTCAAGTTTCTCTATTAATAATTTAGTGTTATTTTTTTACCTACAAGAAAGTGGCTCCAGAGACTGCTGAAGCAATTGATCAGTTCTTGGTCAAATTGCGAGCCTGTGCAACAGGGGAATCGTCCTTCATGTTTATTCTTGATGATCCCGCAGGAAACAGCTTCATTGAAAACCCGTAAGAGATTATTTCCTGGTCTCCCCTTTTATGTGTAAAGGTAGTTTTATTGGAGATAAGGAGATTAGAAATGTAGAGTCTAAGATATCTTTATATAAGTAAACAACAAACAAAAAAAAGGAGAAAGCTCTTCATCTTAGTAGAGCTCATAAACTTCTTTGCATATCCATCAAAGGCACTACTTCATAGTTACCATTATCTGACCACCACAAAGACGCTTAGACAGCTACACTTTAACTCATATAAGATGCCAGTGCAGGAAATTATCCTTGAATATTCTAGCATTCCTCTAAAACCAGAAACACAACATAACAACAAACATATTAGCTCTCCAGCAAAGGGCCTTGCACTACTTAGTTATCCCCAAACCTCTAAATTGACATAAGAGAATTTGCTCCAAACTCTGGACAAAGTTAATATTCACTGAAAAATAGCACTAGAAAGCTTACACCATAACTGTCAAGCAGTTGGGCAGTGCCAAAATAAATGCATGCTAGTCTCTAGCTGAGAGGAATACATTATACAATCATTAGAGGATATAGAACATTCAGCCTTGTCAGGTCCGCCGACCTGTAACAGTTCATTACTAAAGTACCAAGACTTGAAGCTCCCACCTCCTTAGGCTTGCAAAAAACTCCCAATTAACAAGATAATCCTTCTAGGTAACCCCAATTCCTGACCAAAGAAAGTCTCATAATTTTCTCCTTTTTTCCACTACTTGACAAGAGAGTGAAGAGACAAGTAATAGAAGGGATACTATATGAAAGATATTTGAGTATGAGTAATGTGCCCTTCTTAAGAGAAGAAACCCTAGTTTCATACTACATCATAAAAGATTAAGAAACTTGATTGTTTCAAAATTATGGTCTTAAAGTGGATTTTAGTGGCTTGATGAACAATTGTATTTGGATTGGTGCTCTCCAAATCATTGCATCATCTTATAATCTTCTATTGTAAATCAGTTTAGACAAAAACCTGTATTTGTTGCTGAGGCAGTTTGTACCTGTATTATGTTCTTTTTAACATTGTCGAACATGTTAGCTGCTTCTATTTTATTTAAATGAAGGAAATAACTATGTGAACAGGTTCACACCGTCTTCTGATCCATCCTTGACTATCAAGTTTTATGAGCGAACTCCTGAGCAACAAGCATCATTGGTGTTGAGTTTGAAATTCTGTGTGTCTTACTCAGACCACACATGCTGTATTTATAATATGTATGCAATAAATACACAAGAACATGATTGCTAAATATAATCCTAATTAGCAACTAATTAGGGATTGACGGCTAATTATTATTTAGCTTTTACTAATTTAAAACAGCTAATTATTATTTAAAACATGTGACTAATTCTAACACTCCCCCTCAAGCTAAAGCTTACTAAGCTTTAAGCTTGTTACAAATATACCCATATTAACAATAGTGAAGATAATAAATCGCGGGCCCAGATAACATTGGAAAGCCATGGTGCCAGGTAAATTGCACTGGGAAGCCGTGGGACCAGGTAGATTGCACTAAGAAGCCGTGGGCCAGGAAGATTGCACTGGGAAGCCACGGGCCAAGAAGATTGCACTGGGAAGCCACGGGCCAGAAAGATTGCACTGGGAAGCCGTGGGGCCAGGTAGATTGCACTGGGAAAGCCACTGGGCCAGGAAGATTGCTCTGGGTAGCCTCGAGATACATTTCTAGGTTTTGAAAAATCATGGGTAACGACAAATGGGAGAGAAAACGCATCCAAAATAGAAAGGACCCAAGTACCGGATATGAACTAGACAAACGATGCCCAGATCGGGATAGAGGACGGAAGGGCGAGTTCGGCAGCGGTGAGATCGGCCAGAAAGGTGGCCAGACACGCCGCCACGTGCGGCAAACAGCGGCTGTCAACAGAAAAACGCACCGCGGAAGATAGGGCGCGTGTGAGCGCGTCAGAACGCCGTTCAAGGCGGTTATGGCAGCGTTGGACTCGTCTCAGAGGGGCGACTCCAGCAGTGTGGTCGCTGGTCGGAATCGTTGCCGTCTCCGGCGGCGGCAGATGGCTGAAGATAGCAGAAAGACGTCGGGAAAATGTCGAAAACGCGCTGGAAAAGATTGCACAACAGAGGAGAGCGACTGATGGCCCTAGCAGCAACTGGACAATGGTGTCAACGGCTGAAAATGGTTTAAACCTAAACAAAGTTCCATACTTGGAACTAGGCAGCGGAAAAGCGATGGCACAGGTCATGGTGGATAGTACTGCTCTGATACCATGTTGAGTTTGAAATTCTGTGTGTCTTACTCAGACCACACATGCTGTATTTATAATATGTATGCAATAAATACACAAGAACATGATTGCTAAATCTAATCCTAATTAGCAACTAATTAGGGATTGGCATCTAATTATTATTTAGCTGTTACTAATTTAAAACAGCTAATTATTATTTAAAACATGTGACTAATTCTAACAATTGGGATATCTTGTTGATTCTACACAAATTGAAGGAACTCGTGATGAAGCACCGGAAGGGGGAGAAGCTGTGGCTGCTAATCAAATGAGCGGAGAACCACATGGGTCAGTAGGGGCAGCAGCTGGACATCGAGCCATTGCACAGAGTAATAGTGCAGAAATTGCAGAAGCCTTGTTTCGATATACTGCACCAGAAGAGGTATGTAATGCTGAACCGTATAGTACTGAGTACTAAGGTTTTGTATTTTTTGTTTGTCCATTCAGATTCATATTGTTGCTTGTCTTGACAGGTGATGACTTTCCCATCAACTTGTGGTGCTTGTGCCAGTCCGTGTGAAACTCGAATGTTCGTCACCAGTATCTTTTTACCATTTTGCATATTGCCATTTGAATATGCTTTGCCTGTGTTTGTTACATTTATTTACGATTATCTATCATTTTAGCATCAATGGCAATTATAATTTAAATTGATTGGCTTAAAGGATTCATATTTTGTATATGGAACATAGTACGGGGCTTTGTAAGGGAAAAATGAAATAATTTAAGGCTGGTTTTGTTTTAGCAGTTATTTTGTTCCAATCTCTTTTTTGAATCTTTGTTTGATGTATTTTCAGTTGAAATTTTAAGCTTTAGTCATCCCTTCGGTATGTCAGATATAAAATCCCTGAAAATAATCTCCATTTTCTAATTTCACAATCTAGGTTGTAGAAGGTACTCAAGATTGATGTTGGATGTTTGAGATTAAAATGAAAACAGCTGTCTACATGGTTGACTTGTATAATGATTGCTGACTGTAGATAATATTTATTTACTTGCTTTGGGATATGGCTCCTCTGAAGTGAGGGGTGTACTTTAAAGGATAAAATGCAGATATACTACCATTGATTAGAATATTGGTGGTTGAGACTATGATAAAATACTTGTACATGTTTGCCAAATTATGAATCCAATCAAGGGTCATAACTCTGCAATTTATTCTCTAAAGTGCACCCTTTATTTTTAAGGAGCAAAATCCCTTGCATTGATAACAGAGCTTAACTTATTAAAATTTTGCAATTTGTCAATTATGTATTATTATTGGCAGAGCCTGCATGAGTAATGTGTCTTGTTAGTTCATCTATACACTAAATTAAGCTTAACAATGTACAAATATTCCATACTTCCAAGAAGTAATCGTTATGGCATCCACTTGTGATGCTTGTGGTTACCGTAACTCTGAGGTATAAGCTAATTTCTTGAGCATATTTTTCTATTTTGAGGGATGGCATAATTATTGCTCTTCATCATGCAGTTGAAACCTGATGGACGAATTCCTGTAAAAGGAAAAAGGATTACTCTAAGTGTGAAAAATGTTAATGACCCGAGTCGTGATGTAATAAAGGTTTGTATTCTTTATCCAGATCTTGACAAATCTCTACCTATACAGTCCATTGGTTTATATGTGTTGACTTGAGTGATTAAATATTGGATCTTGTAGTTAATCCTTTGCAGTTTGCATTTAATGGACCTGTCATTATTCTTATTTCTAATGTGGAATTACTTTAAACTAGGAATAAAAAGAGAATACTTGTTAGAAAAGAAGGTACTTTGGTTGTTGACATTTTGTTGCTTGAAATTGTATGGCAACCATGAGCATCAGAACCTCTAGTATAAAATGTGATCATTTGGAAAGAAGCAAGGGGAAAAAACTATTCATGTGTACACTTTAAAATTGTAATTTTTGCTCTATTCTTTAAATTTGTTTGTCATTACACTTAACTATACCATCTTTAAACAGTCAAATTCTCATTTTGTGGATATCATAAGTCTAAAATTTTTGGTTTCATCAAGAGCTTTGTGCCAAATTATGGCTGTCATAATAGCTATATATTCTGTTTTCGTCAAGTTGTTGGTTGCATCATTGTTTTTGTTCCCCTGCCCACTGTTGATTTTCTGTTTGTCTCACTATTTTTCTATGATTTGAGACCAACAAATATGATTTATATCTCTCCATACTTGTTTTTTCAATATATATTGACAAAACAAAGCTTTGTTGGGAGATCTGTTTCAAAGGATTTTCTGATTGTTTGGTTTGATTAGTCTGATACTGTGAGTGTAAAAGTTCCTGAACTTGACTTGGAGCTGGCAAGCGGTACCCTGGGAGGAATTGTTACAACTGTTGAAGGTTTAATTACAAAAATTAGTGAAAGTAAGCTCGCTTTCTCTCTTTCCATCTATCTCACGCAGACTAACTCTCACATTAACATCAAAGTGATGTATCCTATGGAGACAGGATAATTAGGAGGGATAACCTTTGTGGAATTGAAAAGGAAAAGGAAAATTGTAGTATCCATACATTTTATTGTGCTCTACTTGAACAAAGTAATCAATCAAAACTTTTACTTTTTATTATAGATATTTCAAGTTTCATCCACCTGAACATCATTATTTCTTTCAATCCAAATAATCTACATCAAATATTTTGGAACAACTTTCTAAAATGCTTATCCATTTACGAAAGATGAATTTTAATTTGTTCTCCTTTGCTTTCATCCATGTGTTTATGTTTTTCCTGATCCTGTTGTGTGGTTTATTTTATTATAATCTATATATCTTTGCTTGGATGTAGAATATTATTTGATGTGATTTGCAAATACAGGCCTTGAGAGGGTCCATGGGTTTACTTTCGGAGATAGTCTTGATGAACATAGAAGAAGCAAGTGGCTAGACTTCAAAGCAAGGCTAAAGAAGGTAGCACATGACTATATATAAGTGTTGGCTTAAATTTCTCTTATGTGTATCTCACCTTTGGGCTGAGTAATTGTTGCTCGCATTATAATTCTATATAGATTAGATTTCTATATAGATTAGATTACCATCATATTCTTTCCACTGTATCTCTTGCAGAGCACCAGACAGGAGGGGGGGAGTAAATGAGTAATAAATAACTGTAGGCATTATAGGCTGATTTCTGTTTCAAATTCAATAATTAGCTTCTATTGTAATTTTTGTCTCTTTTAGGAGGATATCTTATCCTGCTTGTGTAGTTGTGTACATGTTTCTCTCACGTGGCTGATAAATTTCCTTATGTATTTAAAAAAGAATAAAAGAAAAATGAAAGTCCAAGGAATCTTAACCAAATACCTTCTCACAAGGAGGGACAGGAAACTTTGGGCTACAACAGCTAGTGGTCATATTCTATGCTACCTTTTGGGCTACAACATCACTTGTCAGATGCTCTCTCTAAAATCAATGAATAATAGCAAGGTCTTCGACCTCATTTCTTTCATCTGCATCTTTTCAATTTGTGCAGCTTCTTAGCATGGAAGAAGCTTGGACTCTAACTCTTGATGATGCATTAGCCAATTCTTTTGTAGCACCTGCAACTGATGATCTCAAAGACGACAATCAATTAACATGTAAGTTTTTCTCCTACATTCTCAGCAGTTGTACTTAATGCAGATTACATTTTCCAGGTTTGAAGGTGAAAGTGTGAATATTTGTTTTGTTCTTGGGTCTTGGACCCTTTGGGCACAAGGTATTTTGCATTGGCAGTTCAAGTTTGTTATTGAGATGATAGCTTTCTATGTTTTCTGAGTAAACTGGACTGAAATAAAAAACAGAAAATTGTTTTCATGTCTTTGGTTTTATGTTGTTTGCTTGCATAGTGTAGTTTTAACTTTCAAGTTTCAACTTCCTATGCTTGATTATATAACAATTGATCATGTCATTCCTGGGGTCCTCATTCTTGGCAAAATATTTTTTTCTATATTATGGTAAAATAGATCTTGTCATATTTTGAACTGAAGACATCTTATTCAATTTAACCATGAGTTACTTATGAATCCAGTTTAATACCATGAAAACAAACAAACAGGATTTCTAGAGCATGCCAGTGATAATTTATTTGCATTTGACATTCCCTTGTTAGGGGCATTGGCTTGAACCGTTTGCATTACTCTGCCCTTGTCAACGTGCATAATTGGAATCATGTAATAAGTGGGCTTGGTGAGTTGTGTGTATAAAATATAACTGATTGTTTAGTATTATTGTCATGTCATCTACCCTTGGGTGCATGGTTCTTCATTTAACATTCATGTGTTACGGTTTTCTGTTTTGATAATTTCGTCAACATGGTATTTGTCCAGTTGAGAAATATGAGAGGTCATGGGAGCAAAATGAAGAATTAGGTCTGAATGATATGGATACCTCTTGTGCCGATGCTGCTTATGAATCAACAAATACTACTAAAATTGAGTGATACGTTACGTAAAACCTTTTTTTACTTTCCTCTCCACCACCCCCACCCAAAACAAATGGAGGGAAGTAGCTTATATTAGAGGAGGAATTTTTGTGCCATTTTGATATCAAGGAAACATAAAAAGGATGTCAAAGTCAGTTGTCTTGAACCTCATATGTAATGGCTGATTGATTTGCTAGTCATTGTAAGCAAGCTCAATAACTTATCATCCTTCTGAAATATTTCTGTCATGAAGATGTAATTTGTTATGAACTGGCAATTTTATTCCTTATTTCTAGTTTTTGTGACCATTTAACACTTTCTTTAACATAATTTTCTTTTTTGTTATTTTTGTCTTTCTCCTATTCGAGAAAAAGGATAAAGAATAAGAGGGGATGGGAGGGTTGCTGACTGTTGATTACTATAAGAGGGGTAAAAGTCGGTTGATATTGCATATATTTTAGTATTAGATTGGTCCTACTTCAATCTGAGCTTGGAGAAATTGAAAATTAAGAAATAAAAATCAATAATGAACTTAAAGCTTTGAAATTTTAAAATCATGAATGTTTTCAATTTAAGGCTAATGGTAATAGCCAGTAATCTGAGTGACACGGTCGGATATTTTAAAGGTGAAGTTGGTTTTTAATTAATTTATAAGAATACTTGTGTTAGTGATGATATAAATGCTGGAGGGGTTGGTATAGAGATAGTGATGTGAGTGATCACACTTTATACGTGTGCCGAGTCAACCAAAAAAACGGGGCGAGACAGGTTAAAAAAATCAAGTTGTCATTTTAATTTATCCATCACAAATTAGCAAGCAATATTAACATAAGAGTTGACTCACCTAACAACCAAAATTTACACCATGTTTGATAGAGTGGAGATAGGATTATGAGTGTGTTTGATTCTTTTATAGAATATTTTGTAAGAATTGTTTTTTATAAATAAAATGATTTATTTATAGCATTGTTACCATAAAAACAGGAAAAATTAAAACAAATTTTCAAACCATTCTAGGGTAGTTTTAGAATTTTAGGCTCCATTTGGAATGGATGTCAATTTATAGTTTTCAGTTTTTTAGAAAAAAAAAATGAAAATTTAGACCTCATTTGGGGGTTATGAGATTTTAGTTTTGCTTTTAAATCTCAACAAAATTTTTACAACTCAAAATTAAAAACAACTCATTTAAGGTGATTACGAGTTTTCAGTTTTTGATTTTCAATACCAAACTAAAAACCACATTTTGTGGTGTTCAAAATGAATGTTTCGAAAATTACAAAAGGTGATTTTTTAGTTTTCAGTTTTGATTTAGAAATATTTGATTAAATTTTTTTAAAAACCAAAAATAGAAAACACACAACTACCCCAAACGACAGATGTATTCAAAATCACAAAAAGAGATTTTGTTTTTAGTTTTGAACTGTAAAAACTTGTTTATTTTTTTAAATTAAAAAGTTGAAAACTTACAACCATCCTAAATGGGGTTTGAGTTTTTATAACTCAAAACTAAAAATCAAAAACCTTTTTATGTAGTTTTGAGGAAAAGACTAAAAACGGTTTTGAAAATAGTTAAAAAAATCCATCTTGCAACTCTTTTATCTAAACATATTTTGTTTTAAAAATGAAATTTAAAATCCAAAAATTAAAAACAGGCAACCACCCCAATAATTTTTAAAAACAAAAAAATAGTTATACTTTCCAAAACCGTCTTTTAAAAAATATTAGTCAAACATGTTTTTTAGTTTTTTATTTTTAAAAATTAAATTGTTTTAAAAACCTTAAACAAAAAAAAAGCCTTATATTCCCTTTCATCATGTTTGATAAGAGAGAAATATATATGAAATAGAAAGTAAAGAAATTATATTATTATTTGTAAAGACTGAAATGCCCTATATGAATGTATATTTCATCCCTGAGAAATGTTGCATTATTTGAATCGTATAAAATGAAATGAAATGGAATATGATAGGATGAAGTCCATTTCATGCCATCTAATATTTCATTTTCCCCCTCTAACCTAAGAAAAAATGGGATGAAAAAGTTTTGTTCTCCATTTTATTATTAAAATACCCAAATAGTTGAATGATACACATTTTGTACCATCCCAAATTTCATAAATTATTTTCATAAGCTAAATAGGATCAGAAAAGTGTTTTTATAAAAAGGAACTAGGAAAAGAGGGTAAAAGTATTGGAGAAGGCTTGGAATGGAAATTCAGAATTTCCATTCTAAGCATTCTCGCTCAAGCTAGGATAGCCTCGCTTGAACGAGTCTATCAGTAAAAAGTTGGGTAAAAATTTCTAGTTTTTTCACTCAAGCGAGGAGCCTCTCGTTTGAGCGCAATTGAGGGTAAATTCAGGGATTCCTCTCTGGAATTGTATCGCTCAAGCGAATAGTCTCTCGCTTGAGCGAAAACGCGTGCTCAACAGGATTTAATTTTCCTCACTCAAATGAGAATACTCTCGCTTGAGCGAGAATGTGCAAACCTATATTTTTAAAACAAAACAAGTTAGGGCTTGGCCCTTATTTATTGCACATTCTTGGCTTTTTAGAATCATGAGCTAGGATTATTGTAAGACTTAGGGTTTTACCCAAACCCTTGTATATGCATTTATTGTTTATGCTTTCATTGTGAATAACCTTGTTAATGTTAAATACTTTTGGCTTTAACCTTAGTTGTCTGGAAAAAAAAATTGGCCTTGGCCCAACAAACCCTAAAACTTATGGTTTGACTTGGGTCCAGAATAAAATGATAATGAGTTTGGCTTCGGCCCAAAATGTGAGTAATGACTTCGGCCCAAAATGTTAAAACTTGATTTCAGTCCAGAATAAGTAATGGGTATTAGTCCCTAAGGGAGATGTTCCTTGTAGTCTGAGCTCATGTCTACCCTTAGAACTAGTGAAAAGACCCCGTCTGTCGGGCAATACAGGTCATGCATATCATGTGTTGTTATTGAATGAGTTATAGCCTGAGTATGGATGATGTACCTATTTCTCTTGTTGCATAGCATCTACTTGATTCCTTACACTGTCTGCTGCATGTTATGCTTACTGAGACTCCGGTTTGACCACATGCTATGTAGCTATTATTTAAATACACATGTACCTCCCTGAGCTGGACAGTGAGAGTGTTGGAGTTGAGGAGTATAGTTTCATTTTGATGTAGTTAGTACTTATGTGTGGATACTTTTATGATTGAGTTCTTATTCTTTTGTGGGATATATTCGTACATGCGTAGCCTTAGGGCCTTCTATTTTGCTTAGAGCGCATGTATGGTGGTATTCCAATTATGGTTATGTACAACTGATATTATGGTGAGCCACTGATGGCAATGGTGTACACACACATATTCAGGTCATGTAAATGTCTCCAACGGACATTATTTCTAGGTTCATGGAATTAGGACATTACATATTTCATTCTATTTTACTCTATTTCATCTCATTTAATTATGCTTCGCTCTCCATTCACCTTATCTAGCGAAGAGAGAAATATGGTGAAGAAAAATAGGTGA
Source organism: Sesbania bispinosa (assembly GCA_026901365.1). Classification (NCBI taxonomy): domain Eukaryota; kingdom Viridiplantae; phylum Streptophyta; class Magnoliopsida; order Fabales; family Fabaceae; genus Sesbania; species Sesbania bispinosa. The sequence continues at coordinate 219,149 of QLOH01000462.1, read as the reverse complement.
GAAATAGAGAAGGAATAAAATTGTTTGGTATGAGAGAAATAAGATGAAGAGAAATAAGTCTATAATTGATAAAGACTAAAATGTTCCTGACTAAATATTTTTAAATAAAGTTTATAAATATTTAGCCATTATAAATAATATTATAATTAATCTATATAAAATCTTAAAATTTAATATTTAATATATATTTAATACATTTTTTTGGTGGCTTATATATTTAATATATTAAACCTATTGAAATTTATAAATTAACAAGTATAATTAATTAAAAATATTAAAAATAATAAATTTATCATACAGGCAATTGTTCAATATTTGAAAGTTTGTTTATTACTGAGACACTAGTGATTCACTTGCCGCATTGTATAAAAAGTGGGGGCATAGTGGTCCAATTTTTTTTTAACATTCTCTCTCATAATTGTATAATACATCTTTGCTATTTCTCCGCATTCCAGCGAAGAAAATCTCAGTCACGGCCCCGTGTATGTTTAATTCTATCTTCCCTTATTTCTAGCTTACCAAAATGATAAATACACTTTTATCCCCTCCATTTCTTTTCCCTCCCTCCCAATTTCTACTACCAAACCACTCCTTAGTGTCTATTTATTATTTTACAATTTAGTAAAATTATATAATAAATTCCTGAAAATAAATGATACAAAATTTTTAAAATGAATTTTATAAATTAATTATCCATTGCCCAACATCTAAACCAAAGAAGAGGACATCATGTTGACCAAAATGACACAATTACCGTAGGAGAGGGGACATCCGTTTTATGAGCCGTAACTCATTTTCATGCGGGTCCGGTGACTCCGGTGTAAACGCACCCAAACAGACAAAGTAAACACCGTCAGACGTGAACTGTAAGGCGAGGGCGGGGCCCACAGACCAACACCAACACCAAACTCACTCTTCACTCACTCACACAATCTAACCTTGATTCCGGCCGCATTGACGGAGCGGTCAACCCTACCCCCTTCCCACGGAATCTCCGTCACCCACCACGTGTCTCCTTCCCATTGGACCACCCCCTTTCTCTCTCTCCTTCTCCTCTTTCCTTTTCTGTGCTCTCCCCTCCTTTCTTATTTAAGATTCATTTTCATAATTTCACTCTCTCTCCTCCGAGTTCCAACCCACACAGGTTTGTTCTCTTCTCTCCTTCTCTCTCTCATCATCATCATAGCAGTTTCATCTCTTTTTTAGGGTTTCAATTACTCTCCTTTTCTCCAGATCTGGATATTCTACTCTAGGTTTTTTATTTTGCTACTCACTTTGCTTTTTACTTTTTTTTTGTGCTTCTGATTTCATCCGCTAGATTTATGTGTTTCGCGTCTTGATTTGACTAATTGGCTGTGTTTTCTTGCGCTATCCAATTCCTTACTTGTTTACTTCCCTGGATAACTTGAGAAATGGATCTGGAAATTATGAATTGTGGAAAATTGCGACCATTAGGCAATGAATCTTTTTTTCTTTTTTTTTTTTGTGAATTTTAGTTTGCAGGATTAAGCAGTGAGATTCGTGAAGCAAAAAATGGCAGCAGCACCAGATTCTTCTCGCGAGGAGAATGTTTACATGGCGAAGTTGGCGGAGCAGGCTGAGCGTTATGAGGAGATGGTTGAGTTCATGGAGAAGGTTGCCAAGACAGTGGATGTTGAGGAATTGACCGTGGAGGAGAGGAATCTCCTCTCTGTGGCTTACAAGAATGTGATTGGTGCTAGGAGGGCTTCCTGGAGGATCATTTCCTCCATTGAACAGAAGGAGGAGAGTAGAGGCAATGAGGACCATGTCGCTATAATAAAGGATTACAGGGGCAAGATTGAGACTGAGCTCAGCAAGATATGTGATGGGATTTTGAGCCTCCTTGAGTCCAATCTTATCCCATCTGCTGCATCCCCTGAGTCTAAAGTGTTTTACCTTAAAATGAAGGGTGACTACCACAGGTACCTTGCTGAGTTTAAGACCGGTGCAGAGAGAAAAGAAGCTGCAGAGAGTACCTTGTTAGCTTACAAGTCGGCTCAGGTATACATATTACTGCAGATGTGTATACATCCTATCCTAATGTTCCTACATTTTTCCAGATACAATATTTTTAGTTTCTTTTTATGGAACAGTAGTAGTTATTCGCTTACTGTCTACTGAACTTAAAATTTGTGTTTACTTGATCCAGGATATTGCACTTGCTGACCTGGCCCCCACCCACCCTATAAGGCTGGGTCTTGCACTCAACTTTTCTGTGTTCTATTATGAAATCCTTAACTCACCAGATCGTGCTTGTAATCTCGCGAAGCAGGTATCTTTCACTGCTATATGATATAAAGGCTGAATATTTCATCTTGCTGGTTTATCACCATTGAAGAGAGTGTGTTTGATGACAGTTAGTTAGTATAAACTGAATTTTTTTTATCAGCTGGTGAGGTTCAAGATCTTCTGTATCATGCTTCATATCCATCCACTTTACTTTGCATTGAAAAGTCTGTTTTTGAACAGAACTAATGAATTTTTTTTCGAAGCCCCAATTAGTATAATCAATAGACTAATCTTTTATATCAAACGCAGTCATATAATTTTGTTACTTTTTGTTGAAGAAAATTTTAGGAATTGAATTTGATTTTAAGAGATTGAACTTATCAGTTATCACTGATACTGATTTCAATATTGTTTATTCCATAGTGAATGTACTCTTATATAACATAATATGTACTTTACTTAGCACGTCCAATGTCATGTTATGATGGATCTAAGAATTCTATGGTGTTTTATTATTATTTTTTTTTCCATTTCCATGCTCTCCTTTCTCTTTAGTGATTTATGAAAAATGCTCAACTATGGCAGGCATTTGATGAGGCAATATCCGAGCTTGACACATTGGGTGAAGAGTCATACAAGGACAGTACATTGATCATGCAGCTTCTCCGAGACAATCTGACTTTGTGGACATCTGACATCACGGTTTGTCTCTGTCTCTATCTATCTAACATTATATACATACACAATATGTTTGTATTGGCATCAGAAACTTAAAAAATGCGTGTCCCAAGACACGTTCATCCAAAAGTAACAAAGGGTTCTGCGGTAGATGTATATTTGGAAGTTTACAACGTTACCCCTAACACACTAGAACTTGATTGTGTTTAACTGTAGAACTTCGGGAGTAGATTATTGGGTGCAAATTGTGTAATTTTTATCTGTCTTCTATTAACCTTTTTTATGCAAGAGCCAAGCTTGTTCCACGGAAGGAAGTTTGAAATAAATTTAAACTTGTTTGGTTGTACAATTTTGTTGTTGTTTAAGTACTAAGTATCTTTCTATTTCGAGCATCATTTTTGTCTTTGTTGTCGCCCTGTAGTAGTCTAGGTGTTATAGTCTTTGAGCTTTTCTCAGCGGGACAAATAAAATTTTATCATCATACTTGCTTAAACAATGACACAAACAACTAATGTGTGTTTAGTTTACATCAAAATCATGTTGTAAACGTGAATTCGGGCCAATGCTATTCTCACTAGTGTTGGATTGGATTTACGTTTGTAACGTGGTTTAAGGGTAAACTAAACACGCTGTAACATATATCATATATTCCTGCTGAAGGTCTAAGCCATTACATGCCTATGCTCTCTATATCACCAATGGCAGCTTTTAGACATATGGAGTATTTAGGATTTGGCTGTTTTCCAATATTCTCTTTCACTTCCCATTGGTTTGAGATATTTATTTTTCTTAGTTTTTTATTTGATTTGCCTCTTAAAATTTCAGGATGATGCTGGAGATGAGATCAAAGAAACATCTAAGCAACAATCAGGCGATGGGCAGCAGTGATGTGGTAGACTGGTAGTTGATGGGATGTGTATTACCCTTAATATAGATTCCATGTGGGTTGTCATAGTAGGGTTGTAGTGATGGATTTAATGATTTCAAGTGCGGGTTGCGCTTGGGATTTACAGTGTTTCAATGGATTGTTTTATGTTTTATTTATTGATGAGAAGAATGTGGCTTGGTGGTTTAGTGATTTACAATTTTTTTATTGTTGCCAGTATAAGAGTGCATAGTTCTTGCGATATCCTTTTTGCATAGAATAGAATGCCGTTTATGATTCTGAACCACTTGCAGAGCACTACTGAGTCCGATAAGATTATTTCTTACTGAAGTTGTAATAATCTGACTCCTGAAACCTATGGTTACTGGTTGCTCAAACTTTGAAATTCCTTCTCGACCAAAAAAGAAAAGCTGATATTCATTTTGCACACCATTGAGTGGTACCTTTCATGTTTTTAGCGTGGTCTTATGTTGATTGGCGACGTTTTAGGAACTTAAATTTCATTTTTTCCATTCATGAAAATGTTTTTCAGGTCATTTTCCCCCTGTTTTCTATAAAAAAAATTTGTTATAGCATTGTATATACATTGGTCAACCAATCGAGGTTCCTGCAAACTTCCCTTCCTCAGAATCTCTGGCAGTGCAAGTGAGGGACACTGGGCAGCTAATGTTGTTAGTTGTGACTGTGAAACTCTGATTTTAGTGGAAAGAAGCGTAGATAAATCTAAAGAGTGACTCATAAGTAGTTTGGAAACTGTAAACGAGATTATTATAATGTCTGGTTGGAAACAATTTATTGGTGGTTGATTTCTTGTGTTTGTTTCCGGTATAATAATTTCTTTGTATAATAAGTGTACCTTTGACTTGAAGCATTGTCCATCAATATGATAAAAGGTATTTTTCCTTTTTAGATATATTGATAGCATCATGTTAATTTTTTAAAAATTAGATAAAAAATTCATTGTTCTTTAAAAAGTAAGTAAGCTTTTAAGTTAAGTTACTTTAATCATAAAATAAATTAATTCAGACACAATTAGACATAAATTAATTCATAAAAGAAAAAGGCATTTGTTAAGAAACTAAAAATAGAAAGTTTATATTGGAGTGTGTGGTATTTAATGTTACAAATGCAATCAACATCGTGATTTCTTATAATAACCTTTTATATATGAATCTTTAACCAGTATCCGTACGAAATTAATTAGTAGGACCATTCATAAATTAAGTAATGTCTTTTAGATTGGTGTTTGCTGCATTTGTCAGCTAACTAATATAGTTCACAAATGAAAACTTAACAACTCTTAAACTAAGAATAGGATTTGAGCAAAAATAAAAATCAAAGCTTGGGTATATAGATAGACAAGAAACAAATCCTTCCTAGTGATGCTCATAGTGCTATCACCACACAATTTCCTCAGTTGTTAAGACAAGACTCTGCTCATAGTTACGACACATTTTCCTCGAAAGTAAAGTGAATGACAAATGGATTATTCCTCAAAGAGATATACTTGACTGACACAGTTTGACACAACATTCATCAGGCGGCTTTGTGTCGTATCCTCTAGCAGAAGCTTGGCAATACCTCAATTGTCATTTCGTTTGTAAATAAAAGGAATTTGGCATGGTTAAATTGGAGCCAAATTCAGAGTGTAAAAGATACAATTTTACTGAAGTGTCATTCAGTAGCTTACATAAAATATATGAATTATTTGTTTAAATTGAGTTTATGCTACACTTGGGCTGACTGACCCGCTTGTTTTGTAGTTGTTTAAGATAGTAGCCATAGAGATGTGTTATTTTGACTAGTTTGTGATGTGCCAATTGCCTCATGAGGATTTGTCAAGGGGTTGGAACTTAGAACTGCCTGTCCTAGCCGTGGATTAGTGGTGTTTTCATCAACGAATCAAAAGGTTAATAATCCCAAGGGGTTGGCTGAGTGGAGAAATACAAAGTCTCGCATATAAGAGGTTACAGATTCGAACCCTCATTCGTCTCCTTGGAATGAGGTAAATGTAAGTACTTGGTGTAAGTGCTTTTTAAGCACGGAGGCTTCTCTGCTTTGGACTGTGGCACCATCTCATCACCTTAAATTTTAAATTATTGAAAAAAAGTCAGAAGATAAGTTTTTCGTGTTTGGTTTTATTGTTGTGGATTTTCGGGCCCAAGCAAGCCAGTGATTTCAACCCAAAGTTAATGAGTGACAAAAAAAAACCCTATGTTAATGGAATTTCTTTTATCTATTTGGTAGAAAGTAGATCTGGTCCATCTGGATGAGCTTTGATTAAAATGATTTGAGTAAACTAGTAAATCTGAAATTAAAATTAAACTAGTAAATCCTTTAGATCATGTAGTTTAATCATTAAGAAATAGAAAAACGCAATATAATCCCTGATTTTGTTTATTTTGTTAATATAGTCCAACCGTATGTTTTCCGTTAATTTTTGTTATGATGTGTCATGTTTAGTGATACTGTGTCACAGTCAGCAAAATGGATCGGTCCGTAAAAGCCCGTAAAAATGAAGGGCTCAAGCACATATTTTAGAAGCCCGAATAATTCCCGGGCATTTTAGCCTAGCCCAATAAAGTCGGCTACCTGTAAAAACTCGCAAAAATGCGGGTAGCCCACAAAAACCTGTAAAAACCGGGCTATCCATAAAAGCCCGCTAAAAGGTAGGGCTTGGGTACCTATTTTAGAAGTCCGAATAACTTTTGGGTTTTTTAGTCTAGCCCGATAAAGCTCGCTACCCGCATCGAGCTGGGTAGGGTAGCCCGATTGACAACTCTAGTGTCACACTATTTGTCATCGAGACATACAAATAACGTCATTGAGGTTAAGATCTTCCAATTAAAGAAGGGGAAGAAGAGAGAAAAAAGAGAGAATAGGGAAACAAACAATTGTTGGAGTTGAAGTATTTTAAACTATAAATTTGATAAAACCATGTCTTTTTGTTCCATGTTGGACATTATAATGATAAATAATGTGATATAATGTTGATTATATTGGATTTTTTTATTTCTTAATCAAAATTGTATAAGCCTAAAAAGATCAGAGATTGATTTTCTGGTTTACTCAATAATTTTGTAAATGATCTTATTAATATCGTTTCTGACTAACTATAAGAGTAGGAATACCAAGAAACATTTTACATAAAAAAAATCCAATCCTTTTCAATGGTGGTGCTTCATATAGGCTCCTCAAAATCGTTGGATATAATATAAATTACTTCAAATATTGCGTGACAGTGGAAAGTCATCCTTTGGCATCATGCTAATCAGATACGTCTTTATGCTCTTTTTTATCCTTTTGTTAGGATTGGGATTTAGGGTATATCGGCCAACCACTTAAAATAACTTTGAACCACAAGAAAGCCCATAAGGATTCAACAGTTGTCACCCACTTAAAAACATTTTTTTATCCAAGCGATGGCCCATAATGATTTATTTCCCAAATCGTAAAAGAAAACCCAATATTTCGACCAAAATATTTTTAAAAAAACGACGTGGTTATAGAGGGATCCGGATTTTCTTTTTTGAACTGCAGCTGTCACAAATTAGCTGCTGAATAGCTAGGACATAGCTACGATCCTTACACGGTTTTAGAGCCCTTATCTTTCTAATATTCATATTTGATTTATCATTTGAAATGGAATGGACTACTTGAATTCTTTTTATTAATAAGGAATAGGATGCAGTTTCTATTTGAAGGAAAACTCGCGAATATTTTATGGGGACTTTGTTAATGCAACAAAAAGAATTAGAATTAGATCTTCTGGTTGGTTAATGCAACTAATAATCAAAAGAAATGAAGCAGCTAGTCGACTGAGGCTTCTGGTTTGTTAATGAATGGCTGGTGCACGTTTTGTAGCAAATGCCACGTGCTAATCTAATCCTAATCCTTAATATATAATTTTCCTTCTTGTCCAATGAGTCAGATCCTAAATCCTTTTTTGTTGACCTATCCAAACTTGAAAAGTCTTCATTAATTGACCTTTTCGTGGTTTCAGATATTTAATGCTTAGAAATATTTGCATAAAATATTGCCTTCCTATTACCGATCTTATACATGTATATATTTGATGTTACTTCAAAGCTCAATTTAATGGGTTAATGCATTCACATCACCTCTTATTCAACCCTTAATGGGTCCTGAAGTTGCTTTTGCTTTTTTTGGTGATCATTTGTCCAGATCAGGTACTGATTTTCTTCTATTACGGCATTTAAAAATCGCCTTACGTTGACGTATGATTAAAGAAAGTTAGTTAGATCCATTAGAGTCAACCTGCCGACAAATGGAAAGAAATTGACATATGTAGGCTAATAGTAATAATAAATATAAAACTAAATTGTACATTGATACCGTGTCCAATGCTTACTTCCCTTGAAATCTATCATCATTTCAAGGATACAACGTAGACAATATATATCGCAGTCATACTATAAACAAAAGCTGCTCTATATATGTAATGTAAAAAGTTATGACATCTAAATATATCCATCCATCATCCATGCAGGTGACGCCACCAAGAGATTAGAGGAACATGATTCACGTTCTTGAACAAAAAGACTGCCTCCAAAGCTCTCTCTTATAAAACCCAACGAACATCCCATAGCTGCCGTTACTTTAGGACATACTGCAACAGAAGATGTCTCAACATCTAACTGTATATATAATCTTATCCACCACCATATCATATCTTCCTTCCTTCAACTGCCAACTCCAATTAACTTGAGCTGTGATACCAAATTGAAATCAGATTACACTATCAGCACACGTGAATAATATAGAATTTCAAGTAATAGACAATTATGATTAACACGGTTAGATTTACAGTAAAATAAATGAATTGCTGCAACATAACAGGATGGGACATAGAAATTACAATGTTATTATGAGGACTTCCCCAATAAAATCCTTGGAGGAAAATGGGGAAAACGTTGCAAGCCGCAAGGATATAAATCATTAATGCATGCATGCCCATCCATTCCATAACCATAGTCATGCGACTATATCCACATACATCAACCTGCAAGGAGGAAATAAAGAGTCAAGAAAAAAAAAGGAATTGATCCAGAAGATAAGTTATGCGATATGATGAGAAACCTAAAAGAGTTTAAAGCAAGAAATTAAATATCTAACCATCAAGTATATTCCGACAAAGAGGATGCCCGCAGCACCAGCAGTGACGCACATGTAACTCAAAGAGTAGAGAACTTTATTTACATGCATTCCTACAAGAAGAAACAACGTTAATATCTAACATAGAAATAGAATATAACATGCATTCCTCAGTGAGGCACAATGATTTATTGAACGTGATTTGAACGGAACTTGAGTTTATATAAACGTGATTTCTTGTTTGGATAGTTTGTTGCAAACGTGAGTTTAAGAAAGTGAATGTTGTTTGGTTTAGATTTTATAAATCATGTTTGCAGGTATAATTACTAAAAAGGACATGTCTTTATTTGTTATATAGATATAGATTTTATGGGTGGAGAGGGTAAAAAATGAAACAGAAAAATTGTGCCACCAAACTCAAGTTTATGTTAACGCAGAAGCTACAAATTCTTGCTTCTACATAAACTCAAGTTTAGCTCCAAACTTGAGTAATTGATGTCAATCCAAACAGCACCAAAATCTCCTTAACTCAAGTTTGACTGCTCTAAACTCAAGTTCAAAGGTTCCAAACGCAGAACCAAACACACCCGAAGTAGGTAAAGAGAATTCTTACCAAATAGGTCCAAGGTCAGGCCAAAAGCTACAAGAAAAGAGGTTGGGATCATCCAGTATATGATTCTAACTCTGTGGTCCTGCATGCAGTAATAAGGAAACAAGTGTTGATACTTAACCAAAAGACCAAAAGAAAAAAACAATAATAAAAAGAGAAAAGTGAGAATTACCTTAAAATGGACAATAATATGTCCGTAGTGCAAGCCAATCAAGCAGGTAACAATAGCCATCACTGAACTATAATTCAAAAGTAGACACAAAATTAGGGACAAAAAGGAAAAGCAGTCATGTTTTATAAGTTTCACTGAGAGGAAATGATTTTAACACAAGATTTCAGCAGGCATATGCTCTGCATTTCAAGCTCAAGAAGCTTTTGCATGAGGATGTCTGTTGGGGATGAAGAAAAAAAATAAACCACTCTTTTAGGCTTGTACTAAACAATTTAAACTTCAGGTTGAAATAACCTCAAATAATATTTTTCAATATTGACGGTTGTAGTATTAGACTAGATGCTAAGAATTGAGCTTGTTGTAAAATGGACATAGTTCCCTTATAAATCTATAGGAATTTTTATAATATCTAATTCTGTAACCAAACAGAAGATGGGGGGGAAATTTTATGAAAAAATAAACAGCTTCTGAGTCTATGTATTAAAGATGATATCTTATTATGGAGACACACCAAAATAGGAATCTTTGCCCCCCATAAATAAAAGAAGTAACATGTTCAAATCAAGGACAAAATTTCACAATCAAATATCAATCAATTTCTTCCTCTTTTCCCCCTTATAGAGAATGACATCCCAAAAAAGAAGATTATGACATAGTGAAGTCACCTTAACAGTCCTTCAGGATCAAAAGGGGCCTGACACCAAGCTGGAGCATCAGGGGGCAATGGTCCATAATCAGGGGAATTAATACTGCATTCCTATTGATAATGATAAAAGGAAAAAATGTAACATATTTATAACAATGAAAAGCAACAAGAACTACCAAACTAGGTCAGAAAATCTTAGAATAGAGAGGATCTTACAGGCATCCGTGCATATATTGCTCTCCTGTACAAATGTTGTATACCCAATATCTTACGATCAATCATTCCAACAGCATTGCAAGCTGGTCCAGTGTCACCCCTTACTCCACATTTAACCTAGCAGATGTGTAAATAGATACATAAAAATCCCTTTTTCAACCAATATCAAGGTTAAATTCTTCCCAATAAAACCTTAAACAGATGAGAAAAAAAAATGAGACAAACACTCACCGAAAATGTCTTTGGCACTGAAGAAGATTCTGTTGGAATTTGATACTCCCAATCAGGAACATACAACCCATATAGCAAGCAAAGATAAAGACCAGAGAGACACAAAGCCACAGCCCTGTTACAGTTCAACAGATTAACAAGGCATGGCCATGGTGAAAGAAAACCAGGAAAGAAAAACCCCACTCAGAAAAACCTTGATTTGAGATATAGGTTAAAAGGAAAAGCAACATCACAGCACTTAACATGAACACCAGAAATTACATTGCCAACAAGAATATCGGTAAGATACACCGGAAAACAAGGCATGGCTATGGTGCACAGACGTGTATACATATGTAGAAAAACCATGACTTGAGATACAGGGGTTAAGGGGAAGCAACAATGCATGTGCCATGACATGAATGCCACAATTACAGCGTATTGCTGGGTAAAACAGAAAAGCAAGGTATGAAATGCACTAAAATTTTCTTTTATTTATAAAAAAAATTGAGATACAGCCTATAACTATAATCTAAAACCTCTAAGAATATGGGACTGTATGATTTTAGTTCCAAGATCCTGTCAACTATGTTAGATGTGTTAGAAACAACTTAAGCTGTTCACTTAACCAAAACTCAGGGTTAAAGAAGGCTTGACTTGCTCCGGGTATCCTGGCATTTAAAGGGATGTAGCTTCATCAAACCTCAACAAAGAAACTAAAGTCTACAGGAAAATCATGCTTACCACTGGTATCGATACTTCCTTAATAGGGATGGTCCTGAATTAACAGTATCATCACGCTTGAGCCAAATTTCACACAGTGCTGTAATCAAATATGCCACCGCAATTCTCTGACATCCAATAAAGAAAATGAGGAATGATCATTATTATACAGGAAAAATATAGACAAACTTTTTTATCATGGATCTTCAACTTAATGGTCAGTTGTATAAAGCATAAACATAAAAATTACCATAGCTGGAAAACCAATATTTCATAGGGAAAAAAATTAGATGGTTAACAGTTAATTTTTGTTTTTAACTTGTGTTCAAAGGTCAAACTACTTGAGGACACAAAAAACTTCATATGTCACTTTGCCCTTCATTGTTTTTCCTTTATATATAATATATAATATAACTTGTCACAAGGAGAAGTAGAGAAAACCTGCTAGAAAAAGCATACCTGCAGTATTCCCATCCATCTTATCTGTTTCATATCGACTCCATATGTCAAATCATTCAGGCGATGGATATAGCCTCCTGCAGTGGGTCAATTTTAGATATCCAAAAGAGAAATATATAACAAAATGCAAGTTCTCGACGTTTAGTATACATATTATACACACACATGGTTATCACAAATTACAAACACTATCCTGTCCTGTGTTCAACGTTCAAACTTTTCAACTTGATATCCATTAACAAGAACAAATGATAGCAAAGCTTTATATTTAGCCAAGAACTTGCCACAATAAAAGCCAAAGGTTTAGCTGATCACCTTGAAGAAAAAGGCCTAGTGCAAGAAGTTTAAGAGCCCGTAAAAATGCTTTTCTAGATGCAACAACTCCACAAGACAGCTTCTGTTGATGTAAAAGATTAGTTAGGTTAAATGGACCATTTATCAAGAAGCTTCCATAACGAATTCTAGTCCAATTCAAATGATATAAAACAATCTAGATAGCAGAAGTAAAAGTACATGCATAACTAACCATGTCATCACATGCTTTTATTATTTATTTATTTTGGCTTAAATATCATTTTGGTCCCTACATTTTTTCGTATTTTTTGTTTTAGTCCCTGCCAACTTTTTTTTTTAATTCAGTCCCCACTTTTTCAAACGTATGTTATTTCAAGTAAATACCTTGTATGTCAGTGCTAGCGAAACACCAACAATAAAAAGGAAAAATGGCATGACAAAATCTGCTATTGTTAAACCATTCCATGGGGAATGATTGAGCGCCGGAACTATTCCACCAGCATCATCCACCAGTATCATCAGCTGCATCAAAATTGATAAACACAGTAAGAAAAAGTATTAGAGGAAAAAATTAAAGATAATTTTTGTTTATATGAGATGTTAAGAGCCCAAAAACTCATATCCCGAGTCTGTAATACACACATGTCATATATTATTTGCCTAAAAACGAAATACCAAAGCTCCAGGGAGTGTCCTATTTGTTTGATATTGGGATTACACCAGGCCAATATTTGAAAGTGGCCACTTTTTGCAAACCATTTTTTGTGTTGCTCCTAAAAAAACTAGGGTCACCTTTTTTTAACTTGCCACACTCAGTAAGCATGTACGACACAAAATTGTGAGTTATGGAATGACTAAGCATACACCAAATAAAATTATGACTGGAAAGTAGAAACTAGACTGAAAATGGAGAAAAGAACAAGGTAATGTGAAGTACACATAAGACAACAATTTCTCAAGCAACTTTGTCGTTTTCATCCTATACCACATGTCTTTTAACTCGAATTGGAAATATAACATTGTTGGATTATGTTAATATATGCCATGTGAATAGTTGAAGAAAGAAAGAGTCAAGTGGTCTGGTCACTAACAGTGAATAGTCCAACTTTATTTATGAACTTTAACAATCCCATGTGCGCGCCAAACATTACATAGGGCTAAATTGGACACAATATCATATCCAGTTAAATTTTATTAGACGCACCAAACAAGGTCTATGTCTAAAAGAATTCCACATAGAAAATTATTATTACTTTACAATCTAACAAGTTGCACACAGATGACAGGTTACAACATTGAAACAACAATTGTTTATTTAATAACCATGTTATACTTCTTATTCAATGATGCATATTTGCCAACAGAATACGATATGCATGTAACTTCTGACATGGTAAAATGATCCAATGAAGTTTAGTAAAGCGAATGGCAAGCATTGCGTTTCTTTGTCATCTCCCATTGATAAAGCAATACAAAAGCAAGTTATAGTGGTGAAGAGTCGGTTAGCCACATTACATCTAACCAACTGCACGTTATGCCACCGTTAGTAAACTTAATACATAAACTTGATTGTTAATTTATTAAGATAGACAATCATTAGGGAATTTCTTATTAACCTAACCAACTTAGAATAGTTTTTGTTTGTGGCCTTGTTAAAACCACCTAATCTTGCTTGGAATAGAATTGATATTGCAAAAACTGAAGCTGTTTATTGTCTTAACGGTTTGGAGGGTGGCTAAAAGTGCCCAGTAACTATTATCATTATGAGTGATGATATAATATATGTTTAAGATGATTATGATTTTTTTTTTTTGCTTTGTTAATTATAATTGAAGAGTAAAAGGAAGTTATCAGCTAAAAGAAAGGAAGCGCCCGACTTATTCGGCTTGTAAACGTGTATATAATCATTTTTTAATTAAATATATATTTTTTCATATTTTGAATACAATGCAAATAAAAGTAATTTATTCAGAAAGAAAACCAATTAGCCAAATAATACGGTTCGGATCAGAAGACACGAAAGTACTTTTATTGCTTAGGAGTTGGGATAAATCCCCTTCTTCATATAGATTAAACATATCAATAATTGCGAAAACTATTATTTTTCTCAATGTACTTAAGGGGGGAAAAACATATGAAATTAGAAATATTTTTTTAATTTGAAACGTTAAAAAACTTAATTCAATACATGATGATAAACAGAAGAATAGAATGTGAATAAAAGGAGGTATTATGGTTCAAATTCATGATAATTAAAAAAAAAAACAGAAATACTGAGATTTTTTTGTCAAAAGTAGAGATATGTTATAATCAGAGAATATTGTGAAATCTTATGGAAAGGGCACGTAACCATAATTCTGTTTTAATGGACGGCTTTCCGAATAACTAAAGAGATAGGTAAACAAACTCTCTAAAAAGGGGGAAATTGAAAAAAATAAAAATATCTTATAAATGGTAATTAAAAATTCAATTTAATACATGAAAATAGGTTTTTGTCAAATAAAAATATAAAAAAAATACTAGGAAATACATTTATTTTTGTATGAAAATGGAGAGGTATTATAATGAAGGAATATTATGGGGATGGACAAGAAGCCGTAATGCTGTATAAATGGACGGCTTTCCGAATGAGAAAGAGATAAGTAACAAATAATCTCTAAAAAAGGGGAAGAAAGTAACTAAAGAAAGAAACAATGGATGTGGATGGTAACACCAAACGCAATTCTTTTCTTCAAAGTAAAGGGAACACAACTTTAACACGTGCAAACTCCTCCGAGATTGGATTCTCTCACTAACACAAATCAATCGGGAATGGCAAATCAAAGCCAGAACCCCTAAAAATATAAATCCCAAGAATCTCTCCCCCCTTTAGCTCTTGATAGACCCTAGTCAATACAATCAATCATCTTCCACTAATTAATTGACCACTAAACAACAACCACCGGTGAGTCACGAGTCATGACTCATGACTCATCACTGAGTGAGTGGTGCGCAATAAGTAACATAAAGCAAAGCACCTCTTTATTATGGTCCCTAACCTTCGTTACTAGTTGTTATTGTATTTTTGGACTACCACCCAATCCAAAATCCAAGGAAGGAAAGGAGAAAGAAACTGAAAAAAAGAAGTACATACGACGTCGTTTGGTTCTTCCCAAAATTGTAAGGAGGAGATAGTCATTACTATTAATAACAAATCCTAATCCTAATTAACATAACGCATTAGTAACAGCAAACAAAATAAGTATCCATTACCTTTATTAGACAAAATAATTAAAAAAAATAACAAAAAATAATGAACACAGAAAGAGAAAAGGGGAGAGAGAGAGAGAGATTACCGCAACGGTGAGGCCACGAAAAACGTCGAGTGAAACCAAACGCTTAGATTGAGGCTGAGATTGGTGCCTGGAACTGGAAATAGTGGTTGAGCGTTGTTCCTCAATCTTGTTGCTGCTGTGAATGTTAAGCTTTGCATTTTCGCCATTGGTGAAAACAGTGGCGGAACTTGAATCAGAGATCTGGTGGAGCGCCATCTCCACATCATCATCATCCAAGTTCTTAATAGGCTCGTAACTCTGCATCTTTCAAATCAATGTATTTCGCTCCCTCTTGCTACCATCTACTTGTTCATATTCCCATCAAACAACAGCAATGAATCTCTTTCCCTCTCTTTCTAAGGAAGAAGAAACTTCTTACTTGAAGAAGCAATGCAATGGTAGGCACTGGTAGATGGCAGTGCTCAAAAACTAGAAGATCCCTTCTCCTTCTTCTTCTTCTTCTTCTTTTTCTTCCTTCTTTTCCTTTCTCCTTGTACTGTTTCTTGAGTTTTGTTATTTGGCTTCTTTTCCCCTTGTTCCCACTTTTATAGGCGATTTGGAGAAGAGAGGCACACAAACAATTTTTGATATTTTTTTTGCGCGTCCTTGCTCTTTATTGTCCCCACAAAAAATAAAAATAAAAGGATTCCTTGGATAAGATTATATAATTCCTTTTTTTAAAAAGGAAAAATAAAAGAGTGTAACAAAATTCATTAATCAAACTTTAATAAATAACTTGCTTCTATTTTTATTTTGAAAAATAGAATAATAATATAATATAATTGATATTTATGATATCGTCGATTGATGTGCGTGCCATAAGCGAGGATCGTTCTTCCCATACGTTACCACACTCTTTGTTTCCTCCCTCATCAACACCAAAGCCAGTCATTATCCCAAAATATAAATAGTTAACTATTAATAATTTGAAAATCCTCCTGATTTACATTTTAATGATTAATAAAAAGATCTAAAAAAATTATGTTCACAAAATTGTGATTAAATTTATTAGCATTTCCATTTTATTAAATATAGGAAGGTTGTTAAAAATGTTTAAGGTGAATTTAACGAATCTCTTAATCAATTTATGAGACTATAGGTTTTCCTTTTATCGGCCATTGAGATTTTTTAATCTTCATTCGTTACCGTGTAAAATCGGAAGCAAAATAAAGTTTTTTTTTTTTAATTTAAGGTGTTCCTTAAAAAGAAATTATATTTAATTTATTTTCTAAACATGAGAAATTTTATAAAAATAGTTAAAATAGATACAAAAACTTGAAATAAATAAATAAATAGAACATGATTAATTAACTCTAACATATTAATAAGTTAATCATCAATAGGCCATATTAATAATAAAATATTAATGATTATTTTGAATTTATTGACATTATATATTATTGAATTTTGACATTTAAATATTAAAGTTTATATATACACAAAATTAAAATCATAAATATTAAATTAAAATCACTGAGATATGTGATATTAAACCATAGAGATAAGTCATGTCACGGGCGTAGAGATGTTAATCCAGGTGAACTTACCTCATTCGATTTGATTTGCAGTAATTAAGTTAGGCTAATTTTGAGCTGGGCCAAAATTGTTCTGGGCTAAAAATTTATTAACCGACATGGTCTTAAAGGTTGCCATATGATTGGGGGGGTGCGGGGTCAGGTGTTTTTTTTTTTTTTTTATAATATTGTTTCTCATACTTTTCAACACTTGTTTCACTTTTATGCTTGATCACTATTTTTTATATAACTTAAATTAGTAAGTATTACGTGATCTTAAACGTTTACTTTAAACTTAGGTAAAAATTTAAAAATATAAATTAACACAATTATTTTTTAAAATATTAAAATTATAAAAAAGTATATAATTTATCTTTAGGTAAAAAATTTATACTTATTTAAAGAAAAAATCAAAATCATAAAATATATACACGATCAATTTTAAAGAATTTAAAATTAAAATAAAAAATAAAAGTTATAAGTGATCTCGTTTCATTTTAAGATATAACAAAATAAATGCTAATGCCCCAAAATTCACTTCAAGTGGGTAAATTACGTATTTAAATTCTCTGCATATGTACATATTTTGTTTTTGTAAGCAAAGAAACTGTATTAAAATAGAGTATAAAGGGTACTCTAACCCGTTATAAATAGTATCAAAACTCTTGAAACCCAAATAAATTAAATTCTCTGCATATGTACATATTTATATATATTAATAAAAGGATATTAATTTATAATAACTTATATATATATATAATAATATGTGAGTAAATGAATTTCATGATCCATTTTTTATCGGAAAAGAAAAATAATACTAAAAGAATATAATCAATTTCACAAATAAGAGTCTGACTTCAATAATCTTAACATGACAATTTCAAACCTTATACCAATTTGAAAGCAGATATGTTATAAATTTAGGATTTAAGTAAACAGATATGCATGTTATCAGTTATCACACATATAAATTTCAAAATGAATGCAATTATAAAAACAAAATTTAGAGCAATAAATATGTTGATTTTTTCCCCATATGAGATAACGGCAGAAAGAGGACAATATTATTACTTATTATGATTACCTTTCACCAACTCTTTTAGCCACTAATAAACTAGCAGTTGGAATCTGCAATAGACCCTGGACTTGTAATGGCACTGGACGTTGCTTTAGATTTCCGCTGCTTGGTTGTGTTATAGTACGAGTAATATATATAAAAGTATATCATCATCTCAATATATAGTTGGTTATATATGACTACTGTTCGTTTAACTTTTTATTTATTTTTTGTTTTACAACATCATTTGAAATAAAAAAAAATTAATTCTAATAAGGCCTATATAATTCAGTCATAATTGTTTAAATTTTGAGATAATTAACATATTATTAATGCAATTAATGTTGATGTTAGAGGCTTGATTTTTCAATAATTTTTTCACTGTTTAAGGTGTATTTTATTTTATTTTATTAAGTATCCAAATTCAGTAAAATATATATTAAAATAAAATGAAGTGAAGCAGTTTAATAATAAGGGAATAGCTACAACAACTACGTACGTACCTTAATGAACGATCATTGGTTTAGGCCTGTCAGGTTTGATATTCTGGGTTGATTTGTGGACATCATCACTAAGCACATGGAAAAGGAAATTAAAAGGTGAATATTATTGAAGGGGAGGATTGCACTTGCACTTGCACTGCGTTGTTCATGCCATTTCATTTGGAGTCTGTATAGGCAATGGGCGGTGCAACTTTTGTCATGCTTAGTGCTTATCTAGAACCTAGCAGAATATGCCACTCATCTTATCTTGTGGTCGTGGCCCTTAAATTTCCAGTTTTTTATTCTCCATGCACGTCTACCTCAAATACTTTTAAAATATATGCACTATTACGTATTTTAATAGAAAATAATATTTTCTAAAAAAATTTAATACCTTTACAATTGTCTTAAGAGTTTTGTTATTATGTACATTTGAATGTTTAATTAAAATGTTCTGTTCATTCTTTTGTTTTCTTAATTTCCTTTGTTATTAACTTCATTATTTTTTTTATAATAGTATAGATGGAAATTACAAACCTTGGAGAATTTTATTGATACAAAGAAATATAAACCTATTTATATATCACATATAAGAATAAATGAAGTTTTACGAAAAATAAATTTGGTCAGAGAAGAGGACATCATACCCTAAAGATAAGAGAAGGCTAAAATTGACAATAAAAAAATCATGGATAAACTCCTACAATGTAGAAAATTATCATGATATGCCCGTCAAATTATACAATACAAACATAGCATTCGTTTGGTTCCGCATTTTAACCGTGCAAAATCATGATTTCATGAAATTTATTTTAAATCATTTCCACTCAACATATATATATTTTATAAAATGTGTATCACTCATTTAATTTGTAGAATTAATTCTACTCAATTGTAAACCAAACAGACTCATGAATTTTTAAAATGGATTTGGTTTGAGTTTTTTCCAATTTACAAAGGTGAGGGTGGGGTAAACTTAGGGATACATGCAACTGTTTTTGCGTCTTTCACTATGAACTCGCCTTAATTAGGGATGGTAAAATGGGTTTGGCCCGCTGGGTTAGCCCGTTTAACCCACTTATTTAAATGGGTTGGACTGAGAATACTCGGCCCAACACAATCTGTATAACCCAACATGTATAACATATTGAAAAGAATGGGTTGATGAAAAAATATGGCTTGGGGCTAGGGGTGGCAGAACGGGTTGGCCCAGCCCGTGATTAGCCCACTAGAAAACGAGACAGGTTGGCCCTAATTGGAAAGTGGACAAAAAATTAGAAAACATAATAAAAAAAAT
This sequence comes from Sesbania bispinosa, assembly GCA_026901365.1. NCBI lineage: Eukaryota > Viridiplantae > Streptophyta > Magnoliopsida > Fabales > Fabaceae > Sesbania > Sesbania bispinosa. The sequence goes on along the minus strand of QLOH01000462.1, from coordinate 199,226 downwards.
AAAACATAAAATTAACAAATTAAAATAAATCCAGACATCATAAAAATTATAGAACAAAAATTACAATATAGAGTAATTCACAATACAAAACAAAAATTACATAAAAACAAAAGAAACATTGTTATACAATACGGTTGTTATACAATATAGAGTACTTCAACATAGAGTGCAGAAATGCGAATATGGAACTTCAACAACTGTGGCTCAATAGAAGAGCCTGAATTAGCAAGGCTAGGGTTTTACTGATAGGATAAGATCTACTTACGACGCGGCGACGAATAACGAACGTGACGAAGAACAAATGCAGCAGATCAGAGGTTGTGAGAAGAACGAAAGCAAATGAAGAACGAACGCAGCAAATCGGCGCTGAAGAACGAACACATAATAACGGACGCGAAGGAGGCGTCGCTGCTGGATGTTGCGAGGTAGAGGGACGCGCGGAGGAGGCGCTGCTGCTGGACATTGCGAGGCGGAGGAAATGTTGCTAGACTGGTCTTGGACAATGAAAGTCTGATGATTGATGAGGGAATTGCGCGGCCTCACGCACAAGGACAAGGGAAGGGAATTCTGACTCAAAATTAAGTAAATTCTTTGTCAAGTGTAGCCCTAATATTTTTTACTGAAATCCCAACCATTTTTTTCACCAGCATCAACAACACTCCTAGCCCACTTCCAAAATTTTCAAAAAAAAAACAAACTATTTTTTTTACTAGTCTGACGACCCGACCTTAATACTCCTCTAGCCCGTTTTAGAACGAGCCAAGATGGGACGAGTTAGACGGGCCAATGGGTTGGGAGTCCCCAACCCAGCCCTATAAAAATAATGGGTTGGGACGGGTTGGCCCGTTGGTCCAAGCCCGTTTTTCCATCCCTAGTTGGGGCACCTCGTTTGGCCCCTTTTTTCATTTTTTCTTTTTTTTCTGATTTTTAAATGGGTCAGTCCGTTTAGCTCGTCAGCCGGCCGTTTGATCCATTGGCCCATTTATTCCGTCCAAATATGGTTGGTTTAGATATTTTTGTTCATTTTCAAATTTGGGTTTGTCCGTCCAAGACTCCTAAGCCCTCTTTTTTTATGGGTTGACCACGGGCTGGTCAGCCCATGTCATCCCTCTCCTCAACAATAAAAATTGATTATAAAAATAATTAAATAATTTAAATCATAATATTAGTTGAATAATAAAATTAAATTCACATATTTTATTAAAAACATAAGTCTTTTATTTTCTTAAATTTTGTAATATTCGTTTTTTATATATTATTTTTATTTTAAGGCACAGTGATGGCTATTCCTTTATTATTAAACTTTAATAGTGTGTTTGATTTATCACTAAATCAAGTTTTAAACATGGATCTGAGTCAATGCTACTCTCAGTAATGTTTACTCAGATCCATGTCTAAAACGCGATTGCAGGGTAAATCAAACACATGCACACTAAGACTTGCAAAGTAAGTCTTTTATTTCTGACTCAATGTTGAACTTTTCTCTAGTTGAGGAAGGAGTTGCACCTTTGCATAGATATGCCACGACTATTGCGGGGATTCTGAAGTGGAAGATTGAAGCCTAACAGTTGTCCTTCCAACATGTGTTAAGAGAGGGTAATTAGTGTGTAGATTACCTTGCTAAGACGGGAGTAATGTCTGGAAGCGCAATTGTGGTTTTGGATGAACCTCCTAGGAATTTGTCTCAGTTTCTTCTAGCTGATGCAAATGGAACTGTTTTCCCTCGTAGTTAGTTTTTGCTTCGTTTTGTTTGCTAATTTCCTTGTGTTAATTTGTTTCTTCTTACAGTACCAAAAAAATATAATTAATTGAAAACATGAAAAATAGGATGAAGTGGATCATTCACGGTTTCTCTCGGGTTAATTTGAAGTTTACAAGTCTTGAAGTTTCTCAAGTGTGTTGTTCCTTACTTTTCTTTACCTAAAAAAAGTTATTTTGAAGCACAATAATTGCAATCTGCTTTCAATTTCCATCTATTTTTTTTCCTTTTAAAATGGTTACAAACATCTAAAGTTTGCTTTCTTTGATTAACCTTCATTTCACTTAGTATTGAGCTTTGAGACACATTTTGAGTTGTAGTTAAATCTATATTCACAAAAATGTCTTATGATTCACCCACATTAATTAGGTGATCGTACTTGCTCTTTCACATTACCCACAATCATAGGAGTGGTAGTTTTCTCTCATGAGACATTCTACAAACAAATTCAAAGCCATATATGAAATAACCCATAATAATTAAAACTTGAAATAAAAAAGAAACACAATGCACATGGTATTTATTGGGCGAGGGGAAACATTTTCGTAAATCATTAATTAAATGTACCTGCAACTCTCACACAAAAATAAGATGTATAATTATCACTAATTTCATTCAACAATGAAAAGAAATTTTAGTGCCACAAGCAAAAGGCTTTAATAATTGATGAAGACAAATAAAAAGGTTAATGGTAATCATAATCAAAATTTTAGAACAATTTCTAAAATTAACTTGGCTTGGCCAAGAAACATACATTTTTTTCTACCCAACTGGGAGCTAGAATATTCTATAATATTATGAGAAGAGCTTCCGAGTATTAATCCAACTTGACGCTCCATCTTTGCTGACTAGAAGTTTAAATGAACCTAAGTTGTCTGAAAGACATATTTCTTAGTTAATTTGTTTCATTCACTAAAGTTCTTGGGGTCGCATTGCTCCTTAGTCCCAACCCCAAACAAGCACAAACCATAACATCTTGTTCTTGCAATTGCTAGGCAACATTTAATTCTTACTCTTACAACGTTAACCAACCATAAAGCAAATCATTTTGAAGTACGGTGAGTCTAAATTTTCTTCTAATCAAACTTACAGGACATAGGAATAATTAAAGGATTTATTACTGACAATAAAGTCTCGCAAACACTTTAACTAAACTTTTTTTTTCAATCAAACAGATAAGACATGAGAATAAAAAAATTCTTTAATTAAATGTAAATTAGGACATGATAATACAAATATGAAATTTGTGACAAAAGCTAAAATTTCCTCTATATCAAGAGTGAATAATCTCAGTTAACAAGATTATAGATTGGCAAGGGAAGATAGAATCACATAATCGCATGACAATGAAGTCGAAGGTGCTGGATGGAATTGTCTGAAGACGAAAGCGCTGTTGGAGATAAAATCACTTGATAGTGGCAGCACAGCTGGAGACAAAGTCGCTCAAGCGCAACTAGAGACGGTGGCGCTTGACAGCGGAAGTGCAACAGAGGTGGCGACAAGGTTGGATAAAGTTCATCTCATTATGAATTGTTCATGCATGAGCAGGGCGCAGTTGCAGCAGCTGGAGTTCAGTAGCCTCACCAGGAAATTTTAACACTTAGGTTCACTTAGGGTTTGGTTTTTGGATTAAAAGTTTCTAAAATATTTATATATTAATATTATATATAAAGGGTAATTTTATAATTTCACATATGTGGTTACCCACGGGCACGAGTACGTACCCCAAATTCCGCCACACTATTAATGAATAGTGAAAAATCCATTAATTAAGTTTTACCCAACAATTCCTGTTAAACTACCAAACTTGACCTGCAACGAGTTTTACTCACAGTTATCTGTGGGTGAAGTTTTTTTTTTTTGCCAAATCCCTAGTTCTATATTTAAATTGTGTGGCATATAATGCCCCTTAATTTTAAACACACCACTTTTGTCACAAACATAGACTGATAACCATTTTATTATGAGATTTAACGGTTCCTCTGCCTATTCGGTAACACTAACCTAACCGGTAACATAAAAAAAAGGCCCTTGTTTTTATATATAGGGGTGTTCATATAGGACGGGTTGGGACGAGTTTTACCTGTTCTCGACCCGACCTTAATTTTTGACTGGGCCAATTCTATGGACCCGAACCCGTCCATAGACCCGAAGAAACCCAATGATGTGCGAGTCTAAGTAAGATCAGGTCTGAGTAGGATAGGACCGGGTTGGCCCGATATATAAGCTAAATATAATCATGAAATGATCATATAACAATGTTTAAAAGAAAATAGTTCATACAATTAATAAATATATTGTATACAATAAAATATCTCTTAATGTATGCAATATTTTTTACCTTTTTATTACTAAACCAAGAATAACATTATATCACTATATAATTTTATGTGAAGAATGTATTTTTAAAGGTAAATAGAGGAAACTTGAACTCAAAAATCTCATCTAAAATGAAAAACAATAAGGTTAGGACTTTACATAATAGAAAATCATAAGTAATAAATATTATATTTATATGTAAAGGACGGGTCGGGTGACTCGAAGGTTAACCCGAACCCGTCCTCAACCCGATATCGGGTCAAAAAATGAGACCCGGTTAATTTGGTTCTATTCTTCCTTGTAGGACAAGAACAGACCCGGCCCTAGTATGACGGGTTGAGACGGGCCAAAGAGACGGACTGGGTCTTGAACACCCCTATTTATATATATGCATTGTTTTTTGAAAGTTTTGATTTTCGTTTTCAACTTTATGTGATATTCTGTTTTATACCATGATGTAACGTACGAATATTAATTCCTTTCTGTAACATGCTTGATGTTTGGTGCCGTCATGAAGTATAAACTAATGAATAAGTTCTGAACAAATTAGGTATTCTACAAAATTAGGTATTTCACCAAAAAGTTAGCAATTACAAATGGTGAAGCGGTTATAATTAGGGCTTTGTATATCTGATTCATGATGATGCATATATTATATACTATGGGTGATATAGGCATGCCAAAATGCGACTTAAAAGAAGTATCAAATTGCTATATAATAACATACATCGCGGTTGTTATCACAGTTAAATTCAATAATTAAAAGGAACAATACCTTCACTGAATAGAACTTTCTAAATTAAGAAGATGGGATAAAATATTGAAACACCGAATGCCTACCTCCCCTGTCTTCCGTAGAGATGAAAGTGAAGGCACATCTTGATAAGAATAGGTTTTATTGTTTTAAAGAAAATGAAGTATATTTCTTTTCACTCAAACTTATCCTACTTTTATTTAACGAGTACGTCAAGTAAGTAGTGAAGTTCATATATCACACACTTCATAATATTTTTTTAAACATCTCAATTATTATTATTTTTCTAAGTTTGAGCGTTTTGATCATTTGTATATTGATTAATTTCTCCCGTAATCTATTTAATTTTAACTAATGTGAACGGTGTCGTCTAATATATACCCCCAAGATATGTGGTATACCGTGTGCCCCTCACTTTTACCCATTATAGGCGGTTTTCTCGGTTTTTACAGGTTACTCATATTTTATTAATACAATATAACGGATTTGCTTGGAAGTCCTCAGCCATGGGTGTTTCCAAAATGCTGGCTTTGCATCATTTCATGGGAAACACTGGTTACTGTGCCATAAAAAAAATTAACGTAAACTATTTGTGGTAATAAATATTAAAAAATTAAAAAACTAACGTGTCATAATATTAAAAAATTACCGTGCCATAAAAAATATTAAAAATATTTTAATATGGTAAAAAAAAATTAACGTGTCATAAAAAATAAAAGAAAAAATTTAACGTTATGAGCAAGAGTACCTCCCGTGAAGGATATTTATGGTTCATAATAAAATCATTTTACTAAAATGTTCATAAATAAACTTAAAAACTACTCCCTCCGGTCTTTTTTATAAGGCACCGTTTAGATAATATTGACTGTCCTTTTTATGAGGCACTTGATAATCTCCATGAAGTATTTAATTTTTTTCCTGATTTACCCTTATTAAATTCTTCCATCATGTATTTTGCTAATTGTTCATTAACGAGGTATTATAAATATTGTTACATAGGTGACCAAGAGAGAGAGTTAAACCTTTGCACTCTTCCATATACATTTGTGTGTTCCAATATAATTGATAGTGGGAATTAGTACTACATTTAGTGTAAAATTTAATATCAATTATTTAGTGAGAGAATATACTAATAATATTAAATATGGGTAAAAATGAAATGTTGTATTATTTTTTTATGAAACCAATAAAATTAACCACTTAAACTACTTTCCTCGATCTGTGTAATTCGGTTAGAGGTGCCTTATAAAAAGGATCGGAGGGAGTAAAACCCAAGTGAGAATATAAAAAAGATATATATAAAAATGGAATCTGAGTGAAATTATTATATTTTGCTCAATACGATTATTATATTTCTTAATCTATATTTTTATATTGAAAAAAAGATAAATAAAAATGGAATATAAGTGAATTATTTTTATAAATATAATTAAAAAATCAGACACATGATAAAAATAAAACAATGTCCACCTAAATTATTTTATAAATATAACTATTTATTACTAATTTCCGTCTATTTATTTGGAATTAATTCACCATAATTTTGTTTTAATTAAAAAAAACACCAAAATTGATTCTAGGGTTCCTCTTACCACCTGGAACATCCCTTCAGATCACCTTGACCAAATTCACACACCAACTCTATATGCAGTTACACTTGCCTCAAATATGCGCTTAGAGTTTACGCTTCCATCCTCTAACCCACTCCTTCATGCAACTCATCATCCCACCATCTCCGAAACCCTACCAAAACACACCGCGTTGGGTTTACCATGCATAAGGTGCCTAACGTAAACTTTCCACATTTTTACGGCGAATATAACTATTTTTTCATTATTTATTTGGAATTAATTCACCATAATTATGTTTTATTTCAAAAAAAGCACCAAAATTGATTCTAGGGTTCCTCTTACCACCCGGAACATCCCTTCGGATCACCATGACCAAATTCACACACCAACTATGTATGCATTCACACTTGCCCCAAATATGTGCTTAGGGTTTACGCTTCCATCCTGTAACCCACTCCTTCATGCAACTCATCATCCCACCAACTCTGAAACCCTACCAAAACACACCGCGTGGGTTTACCATGCATAAGGTGCCTAACGTGAATTTTTCCACATTTTTTCGGCATATGTAGCTATTTTTCCTTATTTATCAACTATTAATTTGAAATTAATTCACCATAATTGCGTTTTATTTAAAAAAACACAAAAAATGACTCCAGGGTTCCTCTTACAAGCTGAAACCTCCCTTTGGATCACCCTGACCAAATTCACACAGCAACTCTACATGCACTCACATTTACCCCAAATAGAGGCTTAGGGTTTAGTCCTCCATCCTCTTACCCACTGCTTCATGCAACTCATTATCCCGCCTCTGGCGAAACCCTCCCAAAACACACACGGTTGATTTACCACGCATAAGGTGCGTAATGTAAAATTTCCACATTTTTTCAGCGTATGTAGCTATTTTTCCTCCCCTCTCTCTCTCTTTCTCGCCCTTTCTCCTCTCCCCCTCCCCTCGCTCCCTCTTTCTCTCTCCTCCCTCTCCCTCCCCCTTCTGCTCTACTCCCATCTCATTCGTTTGCAGGTTCTTCCAGTACGGGTTGTAACCGGTTTCCTACAGGATGACCAACATAATATTCATATTAAGTTACCTAATGGTGAAGTGCAGCTTTGGGACCTACTTTGAAACACAAGGATTCCCAAACACTGTAGGATGGGCCAAGGGTGGTACCAAGGCAATATTGTAGGGAAGAGCAATTACATGAAGGAGATGAGCTACTTTTTTGGAAATGGATGGTGAAAAATTCATTAGGCTAGTGTTGCGACGTATGGGGGATTAGATACATCAAACGTTTCTAACTGTTTTGCGGATTGTTAAATCCATTGTTCATGTCTATCTTATCTTAACACTCCTACTAATATATATTTCTATTGTCAACTTATTTATATAAATATATGTTACAATGGATTCTGCGCCTGCCATGCAATGTAAAGAAAAGTGTCTTGAAATAATTGCGATAAAATGCATAAATAAAAAAGTGGGGCGATGATAAAAATAAATAATAAGAAATTATTAAATTAAGTATTTTTAACAAATGAAAATGAAGAATGTTAGTCACATGTGAATCTTTTTAATGTAAAATGCTTTTAGTTAAATATGGGAAGTGGCGTCAGAATAGAAATTGAAATAAGAGTTTCATGATAGGAGAGTTGGTGAGGAAATTATTGGATATGAGAGAAGTTAAGAGATAGGTCATACTTTTATAAATGTTCGTAAGAAATTAGTTATTATTCGAAATGTAAAATGTTATATATATATATATATATCTTCTAAAAATATGATATTAATAAATATTTAATTATTAAATTAATTGTCAATATTTTTATTTTCAAAATATAACTTCTTTGTGAATATTTTAATTTAAATTAACAGTACATGTGTTGCATATGCACAATTCTATAGGCTTGATGATATGTTTATACTTTTGAAATTCTTAGTACAATATGTTATTCAAAACTTCCAAATCATAACATTAAAATGAAAGCAATATTCATATCATATTATTAAGAAATATAAATCTGTGTTTAAGATTGTGTAAAATAACGCATGACTTATAATCACTCAGATGAACACGTATGTTTTTAAATGACGAGTTATATCCGGAAACAATGTTAGAGAAATAGTTTTAATTTTAAGATTTTCATTAATTTCATCTGATAATTTTTTTTTTTAATTTCAGCCGTAGAATAAATAAAAGACTTGTATATATAAATTGTCTTATATTTAACTTTAATTTTATATTTTGTTTGACATTGTGTTAAACAATAATTTACTTTTTCATGTTTTAATATATAATTTATTCATCAATATTATTTTATTAAATTAATAAATCATGTCCCTTGCATCGCACGGGGTATTATACTAGTTAATTAATGCGTTATATTAATATAAATAAATGGTGGGATCTTACCTATATAACTGACCCGAAAAAATCATTTAAACACAACACATTACAAATGTTTAAATTATTACTAAACCATAACTACGTTATCTCATTATGCAGTATAGTTACAAATAATTAATCATACTAAAAAAATAAATTCAACCATTACATGATACCCATTGGATTTTTCGTAAACAACACTTCGTCCTTATAAAACTATAAAAATTTCACTTTTAAAAGGTTAGAAAATCAAAATACAAAAATATACTCCCTTCGTTCCTTTTTTTTTGCTAAGCAAAGAGAATTAAAATTAATAGGGAGTACAAGGAGTACTCCAAACCATACAAAATTATAAACTAAAAGACAAGAAAAGGGAAACTAATAAGACTTTAGAGGCCAATGAAAGGCCAATAAAATCCAGAAATACAAATTTTTTTATCTTATATATAAAAACATAGTACTGCCTTTGTTCCTATTTAACTGTCCACTTTTACTAAAAACACACATATTAAGGAATGCAATCATTACTATTGTTTTCATGGAAATAAATTTTAAACTTTCTATTTTAACCTTTTATCTCTCTTATTACTATTGGCTCTCATTAGTTTTCAATAGTGGGTCGTTTATTAACATAAGGGTAAAATGGAGAAAAGTGTAATTATTAATTGGTGCATTGGGTTTGTAAGTGGACAGTTAAATAGGAACAAATTTTTCTTTGAAAGTGGACAGTTAAATAGGAACGGAGGTAGTACTATTTTTAGTTGCATTAATTGTTAAATACCTTATATGTCCTTAATTTATTGTGAGTAGTTAAAGGGGTATTCACTCCTTTACTCCTTTAATACTAAGAATATTTTTGAGAAAAAATTAAAATTATGACACTATTAATTACCACTAACATGTGCTAATGCATTTCCTTGGTCTTAATAATTTTAATTAGTCCAATGTTTCTTATATATAGGAACGTGGTAACAGTGGCGGATCTTGAACCAAATATCTAGGGGAGCCAAAAAAGATTTAATGTATAAAATAAATATTATATATATATAAATTTTAAGGTTCAATGTTAACTCAATATTAAATATAAAAATGAGAGTTAAATATGTTTTATTGCCCCTATCATATAGCGAAATTTGATTTTTGTTCCTCTTTTATTTATTTCTTTAATTTTAGTTCACTATTTTTTAAAACCATATGTTTTCAGATATCACTATTAACTATTACTCCCTCCGTTCCTTTTTATCTGTCGTTTAAGGTTTTTACACATAGATTAAGGAATGGAATAAATGTGTCTTTTTAGCTCTATTATTTACAAATATATCCTTTCTCTCTCTCCTTAAAATATTTAAAGTTCTTCATCATTTCTCGTCGTTGCAATAAATACTCTACCATTTAACAAATTTGGAAGAGGGTAAAGTTGGAAAATTAGCATTTATTGTTGCCTTGATATGTGAAAACGACATTTATTTAGAAACAAATTTTAGACTCTAAAACGACAGATAAAAAGGAACAGAGGGAGTAACTATTACCACGGTGGTAATATAATTGACACTCAAACGGATAATTGCTGAACATGAAAAAAAAAAATCTTCAACGCACTTTCCAAATGAATAAGTGTGTAGGGACCAGGTATTAAATAGTAAAAAAAGGCGTGCTACCTAATTAAACAATGGCCGGTCTCATATCTAGGCCATTCAATTTAAATATAATAAATCCAATGGTGGACAATACATGGAATACCGTATTCCACTTAAAGTGGAGGTATATATTAGACGCGACCAATGTGAACCACTCAAATCAAATTCGATAGAAGAGACATGGATAAATAAACATCTCATACATGTGTCAAGTGAGTAAGAATGGGAAAAAATCAAGAATAATGTAACATCATTATTTTCATTCAAGTGTTATTTTTTTAAAAGCAGCTTTACTTTAAATCACGGCTAAACAAAATTTACAATCATGAAATCATACATGAATGTGTAAGGGTGGGAACAAACCAGACCACTCCCCATGTGCTTACATCAAACTCATATTAGACTAGACCAATTTATTAAATAGATCATGCCAATACTTTTTCAAAAGCCTGTACAGCAAAATGAGTCAAGTTTTAGGCCATCAAAAAAACCTTTTGAACCTATCATACCGACCTATTTAATTAAATATAAATAAAATATAATACTAATATTTTTTATATTGTTATTATTATTACTATAAATTTTTTTTATTATATTATCTTATAATTATATATTTATTAGCTTGTATAAATATATAAGTATGTTATCCTACATAAAAAAATTTTTGGGCGTATATGTTGATGATATATTCAAGCACCTTACTATAAAAACAAGTTTTTAGTTGGGCTTTCAAGTTAGACTTTAAATAGGTCAGCCTCCGACCATAAAATAAAACCTATATCAAATAAACAAGTCAGATTCAAGTCATAATTTAAGGTGTAGGTGAGACTCGGACATTAAAAATCCTAGTGGACTCGACTTATTTCCATCTTATTTATGTGCATGCATCTTTTTAACAAACATAGATATTATATTAAGCAACAATTTGTGTTAGATACTCTATCAAACACGCACTTAGATGCTCTATTAAACACGGAGTTCTAGGTTTGATTTTAAGAGGTAGAAAGAAGATCATCAAGAGAGATTCTCAGTTTAGTGCTTAATGTATTCACCTACTCAGTGAGGAAACTCTCCAAAATAAAAAAAAAAGTTGTCTAATTTTAATACTTTAAACCTCACCATTTTATGATGACTTTGGCTGAATCAGTTGATTCAATTCTTTGGATTCTTATTAATTCGTTTCCTTTTTTGTCCGTAACATGTGCATGTCAAGTTAAGGATTTTTTATTAGATAGGGAGAGACAAGATATTGGTTTTCTTATTTGACTGGTTAATGAATCCCAGTCATTGAAATTATATATATTTTTTAAAATTGTTTTAAAATATTTGGAGAAATGTTAAAGGAAATTTTGAGCTAGGCTATGTTTTAATCCAAAAAGAGAAAGTAAAAGAAGTGAAAAATTAAAAGATAAAAAATAAAAATTTAGAAATAAATGTTTTTTTTAATTTTTAAATAAAAATAAAAAGAAGAAAAATATAAATATTTCTTCCACTGATTTGGTTGGAAAATTGAGAAAAAAATAAATGTATTTATGTTAAATAACTTTTTATCATTTAATGCATTGCTAGATTATATATATTTGTTATTTAAATAATGATTTTTTATCTGATATTTTTTTCTAATATGACAAAATGTTTTTTTATGACCTCCATCATTTTTAATTTTATGCTAATTTTTTAAAATTAAATTAGGAATGTTAAATAGCATTAAGATAACTCATGTAAATAAAGCTCTAATTGAAATAAAATATAAAAAATACTACAAACCATTGAACCAACAAAGGAAAATTACCACTACTAAAATAGATCGTTATCTTATGATATATTCATAAAAAATAAAAGTACATATATACTTTTCTTTTGCAAAGTAGATACAGAATTTTAGGTTTAGTTTAATTTGTTCATAAATAAATTCGCAGATAATATAAAAATATTTATTTTATATTTGATAAAAAACGAAACAAAATATAAAGTTTTTTTAGGTGAATAACACAATATAAAGATTTTAAAATTTATTAGCGCTAGGTATTCTATTGATAACTATCTGACTTTGATTAAAAAATTAGTCTGCTTTAGAGTGAGAAATATTGAAAATAATTTTTTATATCCGACGCATAATATCATTTAGAAAATAAAAACACACAATTGTTTCTTTCTGTTGTTTTTTTTTCTCATTCGACACTCTTTGTCTATTTTTTTCTTTTCTCTCTCTAAATTGAAATTACTTATATTTTAAATTAATAATAACAATTAACAAAAAAAGAAAAAGTGATGCCATTATTGACCGACTCCATCAAACTTATACTTAAAATGGAAAAAACTGATGACTTACAAGTTACAAGTAGTACTAGTATTTAATATTTAATTTAAAATATAATTTATAATCCAATCACATTCTTAAGTCAATTAGGACGGTGTTGTTGCTGCAGGTTGGGTGAACAGTACGAAGGGGAAAGAAATGGGGCGGTGGTGGTGGAAGGTTGCGGTGTTGGTGGGTTTAGTGGCGTTGTTGAGAGGTTACTGGCAAGGTGGAGTTGGTATTGGATTTGAGAAGGAAACAGCTCTCAAATGGATGAGTGATTGGTCAGATAGATTAGGGATTTGGGCCATCCCTCTCTATATCTCTATCCACACTCTCTCCATCGCTCTCTGTTTGCCTTCCGCTATTTTCCTCGAAACCGGCGCTTCTATCCTCTTCGGTTTCATCCCTTCCGTTCTCTGCGTCTTCTCCTCCAAGATCCTCGCCGCCTCTCTCTCCTTCTCGATCGGCAGGTTCGTCTCCTTTCTTCTTATTCTTTCATTTCACATAACACGAGATCTAATCTAACATAACATAAAATCCATAACATTCTAACTCTAGTGATTATGCCTATAGCTTGTTCATTGTCACTTTGCCATACAGGAACAACTAATTGATGATTGATTGATTTTGGCATAGGAACACTAGATTTAGAGGATTTGAACCTCCGAATTTCGGCTTCTTTTGCTCGAATTGAAACTGAAGCTCATATTAGGGTTTTCTATTTTTTTTTAATTCTGTTACTGTAGTTATTCATTTCAATTTCTGGAATCAAATTGATTGGTGAGGATAACAATTTCGAGATGGCACCTTGCTTGATTTCTCCTGTATTTGAGGAAGCAGAGGGAATAAGGAATTCTCTTCTGTGTTGTGAGTCACCAATCGTGTTTATCAAGCTAACTGAGACAGACAGAATTGGAATTTTAGTTTCCTATTGTCTTTGAAAAAGGAATACCAGGAACTTTAAGATATCATAGTTTATTTGGCTTTTTGTTTGTGTTTGGCTTTGGGCCTTTTCTAGGGCATCTCTTATGCAAAAAAATATTCTGAGGTATTGGAGGGTGCTCGTCTGCTGACTTTGTGCTTGCTTTTATTCTTGTTTTGTTTACAGAGGTTATATTCTTGTCTTTGATCTTTTTCTGATTATTTTTCATTTGTCAGATGATTATTGACATTTGTTAACTTTTGCCCTCTCGTGTTAAGGAATAACTGCTGCTTTTTCTTGCATCCATTGATTTCATAAATATAAAGTTTTACATTTAGAAAATTGTTTATTAAATATCCAATGCTGACTTTTGTATTTAGTGCAATATTGATTTTTGAAATTTGGATTTAATTTGCCTTAAAACTTTGTACTGTTAGAAGTGACTAGGAGTGGGCTAGTGTTTGAAGTTTGCTTAGTTGGTAGGAGGTCATATGTTCATACCCCTGTGATGTCATTATATTTGTACCAAAATAATGTGTATTTTCCTGAAACCGTGTCCATTTAAGTTTCCTTAACCGTGTGTGCTTTAGGCGCACTTAGGTGGACCTAATTTATATCCATGGGAATGGGAAGAATTATAGATCATCTGATTCAGGCTGGCATCAAAACATGTTGAGTACGAACCATTTATAGCTTCATTAGGATAGAAATTCAAGAAAGCCATTGCAATTGTTAGTTATTACTTCTTTGACTTTACTACTCAGTAAATATCCAAGTTTTAAATTGCTTTTGCGATCACATTGTAGTCATGGTCACGTTGCATCAGTTGCGTTTTGATGCGAGCAAATTGTGGCCAATGCTGTCCACAATTGCGCTCTGATGCACCACAACTGAGATGTTGTGGCCATATCAGATAATACAGCCCGCAATTTAAAACCCTAGTGTACACAGTACTATAAAATGGTAATTTATAGGATGAGTGAATGAGACCCTTGCAGGAAGACTATTCTAATTATCTAGTAACAAGGGTGTCCATGTGTCAATAATGTGTTGTCAATTACATGTGCTATATGTAATTCCTGGTTTGTTTATCTCCCCTTGTTTGCGCTGAGTTTAGTTACTTTGTCTTCGTTCAGGTTGATATTCAGGAATTCAAGCTCAGCAATGGATTGGGCCCGAGGAAACAGATACTTTCATCTCCTTTCTAAAGGAGTTGAGCAAGATGGTTGGAGATTTGTTCTTCTTGCCCGCTTCTCACCTGTGCCCTCTTATATTATTAACTATACCTTAGCTGCTACTGAAGTTGGGTTCTTTTTGGATTTTCTTCTTCCCACCGTCATTGGATGTGTCCCCATGATCTTGCAGAATACATCTATTGGAAGCCTTGCGAGTGCTGCTGTTGCTACAGCATCTGGCAATAAGAAATCTCAAATTTGGTCGTACTTTTTTCCTATAGCTGGTATTTTATCTAGTGTACTTATTTCTTGGAGAATTAAAAAGTATTCAACCCAAGTTTCAGTATCAGAAATATCTTCCAGCAAAAATAAAACCGATGATTAATAACAAACCTTATCCGGTAGTGTTAGTGAAGAGACGGAGCATCTTCTTGTAGGTGTCACTTTTGTCTTGTTAGGATTAACACCACATATGTCTTTGTTCCTATGAATGTTTCGTTATGACTTGATCTTCATTTAGTCTGGTAGCAGTTGCACTTCAGTCATGTAGACTTTGGTTGGGATTTTTTTTTTTCGTTTTATCACATTTGAATCCTTTCATTGGATAGAATAGTGGAACGTGCACAATAATTCTTCCCCAAAGTGCACACGAACTGAGCTGTGGTGTTAGGTAAGTCTAGGTGATCTGTGGTCCTTCGCGAACCTCTTTCTTTTCTACAACTAAAACTCAGATCCAAGAGGCAGTGGGACAATTACGCCGGAAGGAATGTGTTTCTTTACGCTGTTTAACATTATAAAAAGTATGACTTTTATTACAAATAATGCTATCTTACATACACAATTCTGCATTCACAACTACAAGTTTCTACGTTTGTGGGCCTACTGACACAAAGCGGTGAATGCGAGATCTTTTAGTTTCATTTTGATTCAATTTTCTTTCACTATAGTGCTTATATTTGAAATTATTAGAAGGGTTTGGGTTTCTAAGCTGTTCTTAACGTGAATTGGACAGAATAATGTTGTATTTTTTATTATTTAAAAAGTATATTACACTTTAAAATTTGAAGATATTTATTCAATTCAATACTTTTAATTATTGACATTACAAAATTAAGTAGTTATGCGTACAATGTTTAATTGAGTGAATTGTACAATGCCACCCGGCGCCAAGATAGTTATCAATATTAATGTGGGCGATAATGACATCTCTGCAACTGTCGTATAGTGTAGATGTAATGTACATAACAAGTGGCTGCATGCCTGCATTTGCATTTAAGAAGAGTTACGCGTCTGTCTCAAACTCGATATGTGAAGTCCAAATAAAGCAGTAACGTAATGCTTCCGCGATGACTCCGAGAGAAAGAAATGCGTGATTTTACTTCTACGCGGTACTATCGATCATTGAGGAAAACTGTAGATGCAGCTAGCTGTAATTGTGTTTTATATTAATCCACCTCACACTCTTTGTTGATGGAAAAAACTTTTTCCACACCCAAAACCAACCACCCACCACACACCCGCCCCTTTTTTCTTTTTAACCAGTTTTTTTTTTTTAAAAGCAACATTTTCAAAAAAAAATATTTTTTTACTCAAAAAAGTATTTTTTTTGAACAGTAACATTTTTATATAAAAAATATTATTTTTTTACCGAAAAAAAAATTGGTGGTTAACTGTGTGTTATTATGTGATTAAATAAGTTGCTCAAGTGGTTAATATTGATATAAGTTCAGAAATGACAAATCTATAAATTTGTTTTCAAGTGAAGAGGTGGTTAATACCATATAAGTTGGCGGTTAACTGTGTTATCAATCTGGTGAATAATTTGTTTTTAAGTAAACATGTGGTTAACGCTTTGTAAGTTGGTGGTTAACTGTGTTATTAATCTGGTGAATAATTTGTTTTTAAGTAAACACGTGGTTAATATCATATGAGTTGGTGGTTAACGGTGTTATTAAACTGATTAATAATTATAACGGAGGCAAAAAGTGGTTAACTGTGAGTTATTATGTGGTTAAATTAGTTGCTGAAGTGCTGAATATTGATATAAGTTCAGATAACTGTTCAAAATGACAAACCTTTAACTCTGGTTTCAAGTGAACATGTGGTTAATACCATATAAGTTGGTGGTTAACTATGTTATTAATCTGGTTAACCGACAATAATTTTTTTTAAAAAAAGTAGGTACCGTTCACATTTACAAAAAAGTAATGTTCAAACATGTGGTTAATAGTTGGTGGTTAACTAGGTTATTAATATGATTAATCACAAATAATTTTTTTTAAGAAAAAAAAATCAGACTTTTTAAAAAAAATTACTGTTTACATATAAAAAAAGAAAAAAAATACATTTAAAAAAATTGAAAAAAAATTACTGTTCACTTATTAAAAAAAAAGAAAAAACGGGTAAGTTACTATTCACTTAAAAAAAATCAGGGTGTGCCGCGGGTGGACAATGTTTCGGTGTCTGAATATCGGGATTGTTGTTGATTGTTGCCAACAAAAAGTGGCCTTGGTGGAATACACGAACAAATAAGCACTGAGTAGGTGTACCACGCGAACGAAACACATAATCACATATCTTTGGATGGAGAGAGAAGGTGCTTTATTTGGGCGAAACTTTATTTGAAATTGGTGTGTTGAGATTAAAGTTTGTAAAATTACTTTTAAATATTTGATCATTATGAATTTGTAAATATTATTAAAATAATTTTATAATGCTGAATTATGAGAATATCTTTATTAGTATATCTTTGGTAGGATTTTCAATTCATTCACGGTAAAATTAGCAAAATGTTGCTTTCATGGTAGTTTTAATATAAAATTCAATTTTAGTATAAAATTATTAAGTCTTTATTTTTGTTTACAGGATTTAATAAAATTATAAAATTAATGATCAGAAATAAATAATGCATGATTTTATAAAAACACATTGGATAGAAATGATTTAAAATTAATTCTAACAAAATTGATAATATTGCCAATTAAAAATCCAACATGCATTAAATATATTGGTGAAAAATTCACAATATCTATATCTTCTAACTTTATATTGGATGTCGAATATCCATAGATATTACTACATTTGCTTTTAGCACCATTTTACTATTTACACCGTCCCTCCCTTTCGAAAAAATTCCCAACTCCCCATCTCTCTTTGTATTGAAATTTTTCGCCTCTAAAAGGTGTTTTTTTTTACAGAAAAGTTTTATACTTCTGAAAATTAATTTTCTAGAAGTGTATTTTTTAAAATATGGTTCTAAAAATTAATGTCTGAAAGTAATTTTTATAATTAGCTTTTAGAAGTTAGTTTCCAAAAGTTTTAGGATGTGTTTGTAAGTTTATAGTGGAAGGAAAGAGAAGGGTTAGAGGGAAAAGAGAGAGGAAGAAGGGGAGAGAAATACTTTGTAATATATTCAAACTCACAAACATAAATGGAGGAAAGACTTCTAATAAACTCTTCTCTTCCCTTCTTTCCCCTTCAAACTTCAACTCACAAATATACTCTTAAGAAATTAATATTTGAAAGTGAATGAAGAATATTTTTGGAAAAAGGAATTTAAAAGAAAAAGTAAGGGGTGTGAAAAGCAAAACCCAGATATTACTAGTCTTGCCATTCAATGAGAAAGCATTGTCCAAGGGGAGTTGCTTTTAACGCCCCCTTTTGCTATTCGCATCCTCCAAAAATGTTTGTAACTTTTAAATTTCCTACTCTACCCCTCCCTACCCCACCACCACCACCACTTGCCCAACCCACCTCCACCTCCCAACACCCCCCATAACTCTATTACATTTTTCTCTTAAAAAAACACTTCAAAAAACACTTCCGGAAATTAATTTCCAGAAATTTCCAACAATAAGCATAGCTTCCGGAAGTATATTTCTGGAAGTTCCCGGAAAAAATTTTGCTTCCAGATGTATATTTCCAGAAATTACCTGAAAAATATTTTTTTTACTGCCGTCACTTTTAGAGATAGAACATAATCCGTCTCTAAATCAGAGACGGAGTTTTTCCTAGCGTATAGGTAAGGAAAAATCCCGTCTCTGATTTAGAGACGGATTCTGTTTCGTCTCTAAAAGTGACGTCGGTAAAAAAAAAAATATTTTTCCGGTAATTTCCAGAAATATACATTCGGAAGCAAAATTTTTTCCGGGAACTTCCGGAAATATACTTCCGGAAGCTATGTTTTTCGTTGGAAACTTCCGAAAATTAATTTCCGGAAGTGTTTTTTAAAGAGAAAAAAATGTAATAGGGTTATGGGGGTGTTGGGAGGTGGAGGTGGGTTGGGCAGGTGGTGGTGGTGGTGGGGTAGGGAGGGGTAGAGTAGGAAATTTAAAAGTTACAAACATTTTTGGGCGGTGTGAATAGCAAAAAGGGAGGCATTAAAAGCATCTCCCTTGTCCAAGTTGCACGAGAACCTTAACAATAAACCATATTGAATTGTAAGTTTTTTTTGTCGAAATTGTTATTGTGGGCTTCTCTCTCACTTCCAGGCCTCGTTTATGTCTTCGAAGGCTCTTCGGAATATCAAGGCCCACTAAATCCACATAACACAAGTTACACAACCAAGCAAAGCAAGCCCCTAGAAAATCCAAAACAAAGATTAGTTTTTTTGGTAACAAACAAAGATTATAGAAGGAAAGAAAATGAAACATTGACTAAAAAAAAAAAAGGAAAAGTGGAAACAAAATCAAAACGACCCTCAGAGTTGACGTTGCAGTGAGGACTGAGGAAATAGCATTAGGAGGCAGCTTCTTCATCCTCGCTTCCTTGATTTACTTGTTGGAGTGTTGAAGTTGAGCGGTGTCAACCCCCAAAATGCTGCAGCCCCGCTCATTGCGCCCTTACATATCCCCTCTATCATCCTCCACCAGCGCTCCTTCATTCTCTTCTTCTTCTTCAAACCCTAGAGACAGGAACACCACCACTTCTTTCCATTTTCAATCACATGGAGGAGGCCATGGCAACACCACCACCAACGACTTCCCTTCCTCCTCTTCCAGATCCCTCAAAAACCCCTCCGCTTTCATCCACAACTACCGGATCGCCCTCGCCCTTGTCCCCTCCGCCGCCTTCCTCCTCGACCTCGGCGGCACCACCGTCATCGCCCCCCTCGTCGTTGGCCTCATGATCTCTTACATCCTCGACTCTCTCAACTTCAAACCCGGCGCCTTCTTTGCCCTCTGGTTCTCCCTCATCTTCGCTCAATTGGCTTTCTTCTTAACCTCTTCCTCCTCCCTCTTCACCTCCTTCAACTCCTCCCTCTCCGTCACCATCCTCGCTTCCTTCCTCTGCGCCCACACCACCTTCCTTGTCGGCGTATGGTCCTCCCTTCAATTCAAGTGGCTCCTCCTTGAAAACCCCTCTGTTGTGGTTGCCTTGGAACGCCTCCTCTTTGCCTGCCTTCCTATCTCCGCCTCCTCCCTCTTCACCTGGGCCGCCGTCGCCGCTGTCGGAATCAACAATGCCGCTTACTACCTCATGGCCTTCAATTGCGTCTTCTATTGGCTCTACTCCATCCCTAGACTCTCCTCTTTCAAGACCAATCACCAAGCTAAGTTCCATGGTGGAGAGATTCCTCAAGATAGCTTCATCCTTGGTCCACTTGAGAGCTGTGTTCACACTCTCAATTTGCTCTTTATCCCTCTCATGTTTCACCTTGCTTCCCATTACAACGTTGCTTTCTCTTCCCCTGCTGCATTCTGTGACTTGGTTTTACTCTTCTTTATCCCTTTCCTCTTTCAGCTTTACGCCTCCACCAGGGGTGCGCTCTGGTGGGTCTCCAACAACCCTACCCACCTTCACAAAATTCGCATCGTTAATGGTGCCGTTGCCTTGGTCTTTGTTGTCATTGCCTTGGAGATCAGGGTGGTTTTCCATGCGTTTGGGAGGTATATTCAGGTGCCGCCGCCTCTGAATTATGTACTTGTCAGTATCACTATGCTTGGAGGGGCTGCTGCTTCCGGTGCTTATGCAATGGGCATGGTTTCAGACGCCCTCAGTTCCGTGGCTTTCACTACTTCCGCTATAGTGGTCAGTACCGCCGGAGCAGTTGTTGTGGGGTTTCCCATACTGGTAAGCAGTTTCAGGCTTATTTTAGTGTGTTTTGTGATCACTCATTCACTGTAACCATTGCTTGAGTGTGGATTCATGAATCATTACTTTCGACTTTGGTTAACCCTTCCTGAACTGGAAATGTGTTCCACCATGATTTCTGTTCCTAATTCTTGTAGAATGAATGAGGTATATAGTAGGGCTATTTACATAGTAATGCTTAAGTTGTGATTTGATAGATGATTGTATATATGACTCGTTGGAGGCTTTTACTTCTTAGGAATAGAATAGAAGGGGAATTCATTGAAATATGACAAAGTGGATCATGAATCCTCTAAAAGCTATGAAAATGAAGAACAGAAAGAATGTGTTAAAGAAAAGGGAAATGCAGTCTCTTTGCAAGTCTTTCCTAAAACACCCTTAAGAAGGCCATGAGCTGAAGCCTGTAAAGAAAAGAAGCTTGGAAGACAAACCTGTCCCAGAAATTTTGCTGACAAAGATAATTGTTACTGAAAATTCCGATTCATTGAGTTGCAGAAAACACAATAAAACACCATCGTCAAATGCACTATGCCAGAGTGTTTGTTATCCTTCCTTTGTACTCTCAAAACCTTTATTTAGGGCTGGGGTGGGAAGAAGTTCCCAACATATGTGGCAAATCCAACTTCCTCTGAACAGTCTGAAGTTTTCATTCCAGAGCTTCTAAGCTACTTCCTACAAGAAGAGGCATCTATTTGTTTTAAGCACTCCCATTGCACATACTGCAAGCACTTAGCCTTTGTTTGGTGATATTGGAGAAATGGGTAGAAGAGAAGTGAGAGGAAAGAGAAATAGAGGAGAAATAAAGGTTGTTTGATGCGAGTGAAATGGGTGAGAAATAGAAGAGAAATATAATGGTTGGTTGTTTGGTATGATAGATGGAATAGGAGAGAAATAGTAATTTTTTAATATTTTTGACAAAATTTGCCGCCAAAATGGTATAAAAATCGATTTTTTTCTTTTCTTTGGGGTTAATTTATTATATATCCCTGATTTTAAATTAGTTGGTGAGAGATGGGTTTTTTGGGTTCTTCCACCAGAGAGAGATTTGAATGTGTTTTTTTTTTTCAGACTTTTGTTTGCTGTATTTTCATTAGTGGTGTGGGTCACGCGGATGGGTAACTTTGGGAAGAGAGCTGCACGATTTCTCTGCTTTTCTTGGCTATTCAGCCGAGAAATAAATCTGTGGTGGGACCCACCACTTTTTAGGATTTCTCTCCTTTTCTACTCACACACCAAACAAGGTAAATAGCTCTATTTCCCTCCACTTCCACCCATCTCATTTCACTTCCTTCCCATTTCTGCTACACCAAACAAGGGGTTAGGGATTTGGATGTTTTCATTTTTCTTGCTAACATGAGAGAGTAATGTGATGAGAGAGAAAGATACAAATTTTATTATAGTAGTACCTACCATTATTTATGTGGGGTCCATAAACAATCGAGGAATAGCCTTATCAAGTCTGCATTTTTTGAGCAAATAATGTTTTATTATCCTCTTAGTCACCTTTGTCCAAACAAAACCCTTCACATTACACAAGACTGACAAGAGCTTTGGCCTTCATGATTTAGTTAAGGTTGAGCTTTGTGGAGAATGATAGTCAAAACCATGATGTAGATCGTAGAATTGTTTTATTTAATGTGTTCCTCTGCCCCCTGTGGTCTGCTTCTTACTCATGAGCACATTTTGGTAGGATTGTTTGTAAATTGTGCATTAGCACGTAAAATCACCATGAATGTGCATTTCCAGCAAATTGCAAGCTTCTGCTGAAATGTGGTTGATGAGTTAACCAGATGCCAAAATAAACCTGTCCAGTTTAAAATTTACTTATTCACCCAATTAAACAATGACATTACATTTCACATTCACCCACCCTAAAATTAACCTGCTTTGATCCTGCTCAGCTTCTCTGTTTGACCTAATGTTCTGGTGGTGTGACCTCGTTTGTGTGATCTCATCAGTGCTGTGGCTAGGCTACACAACTTAAGTTGTATCACCGCGTCTGTGCTTGTGCAACTTGAGCTTGGGCTATTTCTGGTGGGGTTTACAACTTTCCCTCTCTGGTTAGTGCATGCAGGATTCTCTTGGCTTTTGTTCTCTGCTTTGGACTGGTTTGAGCCATGTGAAATCTGGGTAGAATGTAGTTTATCATTTGCTGGCTTTGGTTATTGCTTCTTCTTATTGGGTGTTGGGAAAATGTCATCTAGTGTACCTGCTGGTGCTGGTGCTCCTAGGTTCTCGTGTACCTGCTATGCTAGTGCTAGTGCTCCTACTGGTTCTGGCAGGGCAAAAATGCTAAGGAAGTATATATTGTATTTGTAATTATGCCTTATTTGTGTATTTTATATGTATGTATATTTGTATTACTTTATATGCATGTTTGTATGCGTCAATGTATATTATATTCTTGAATATAGCTTTACATGATAGCTGGGATCTTCTATCTTGTGTTAAAAGTTACAACATTTTACGTTTCTACCACTGTTGTCTGATTCAAGGTAGGATTTATGATTTTGACAACCTTGCTATTAGAGAATGATTAAACATTAAAACTGAAAACAAGATTTACAGGTGTCATTGGATATCAAATGGACAGTGGAATAAATTAGATTGAAATATTTTAATGATGGAATGGAAAAAGAGACCAGTTCCATCTCATACCTCCTAAATTGGAGGGGAAGGAAAAGAAGCGTGGTATTAGATGGAATGAAAATTGAAAAGGAATGCATTGTATCATGTTCCATTCCATTCGGCCTTTAGACCTAGTAGAGAAACTAGATCGAAGCTTCACGGTCACTAGTTAAGGTTTTAGGGGGGAAAAAATTTCCATGAACGAGACCTTTTGAAAGAAAAGAATTTTGCTGGCCAGAATTGTGATGAAGTAAAGGTCGGCGAATAGATCTAAGCAATTGGATTATAAAATCAAACAAGCAAAGAGGAAGGAATAGGGGTATACTTCTTGAAATGAATTTCCCAAATGGCTATACTGCTATATTGTTTTTGAGGATGGCTGCTCCTTTTTGTGATCTGCAGTTAACTTCATTGGTCTTCACAGTAAATTTGGAAACTGGAGAATACCCTGTTTGGTGTGCTAAATTCATTCTTACAATATTCAATTCTTGGTGTGTTGGCTTCTTTGGTGGATGATAATCATATTGCCTATTTTGGTTGTTAAATATTTATTTTCCTTCTCTATTGTTGAGTTTTTATTTATCTTTAATTTGCAGTTCCTTCCTCTGCCTTCAGTTGCTGGCTTTTATTTGGCTCGATTTTTCGAAAAGAAGAGTCTAGCTTCATACTTTGCTTTTGTTGTTCTTGGGAGCTTGATGGTTACATGGTTTGTGCTGCACAATTTCTGGGATTTAAATATTTGGCTGGCAGGCATGTCCCTTAAATCTTTTTGTAAACTAATAGTTGCAAATGCTGTGCTGGCTATGGCTATTCCTGGTTTAACTCTTCTACCTCCAAAGTTAAACTTTATATCTGAGATCGGTTTGATAAGCCATGCATTGCTCTTATGCTACATTGAGAACCGATTTTTCAATTACTCCAGTATTTACTATTATGGATTTGAGGATGAGGTGATGTATCCTAGCTACATGGTTGTGATGACAACTTTATTGGGTCTGGCTTTGGTGAGAAGGCTATCCGTGGATCATCGAATCGGTGGAAAAGCAGTTTGGATTTTGACTTGCCTCTTTTCTTCAAAGCTGGCCATGTTGTTTATTGCATCAAAGTCTGTTGTATGGGTTTCAGCTATTCTTTTATTGGCTGTTTCTCCTCCATTGCTTCTTTACAGGTGATTGTTGTAACAATCTCTGGATTTTGTCAGTTTGGAGGGATTCTAACGTATATTATGCTTCTAGACTTTATTGTCAGCCTTATTATACTTCACTGTTTTTGGATTTTGTAGGGATAGATCAAAAACAGCTTCGAAGATGAAACCATGGCAAGGTTATGCACATGCCTGTGTAGTTGCCATATCTGTATGGTTTTGCCGTGAAACAATTTTTGAAGCCCTCCAGTGGTGGAATGGAAGGTCTCCTTCAGATGGTTTGATTTTGGGATTCTGTATACTGTTGACTGGATTGGCTTGTATTCCAATTGTTGCTATTCATTTCTCTCATGTTTTGGTATGTATAACTATCCGGTCCAGTGTTTTTTATTATTTAGTTTGGGAGTGTGGACTATTTGGTATCCATTGCAAGCTTTTGGGTGGGCCTATGCTTCATAACCAATTAGAAATTATGGTTGACTGAGCAATCAATCCTGTCTTCCTAATTCATGCATGATATTAAAGACTGATTATAAGCTTTTTGTTTTCCCTGCAGTCTGCCAAAAGATGTCTTGTGCTGGTAGTGGCAACTGGTCTACTTTTTATTTTGATGCAGCCACCTCTTCCTTTATCATCGACTTACCAGTCAGACCTTATCAAAACTGCCCGTCACTCTGCTGATGATATCTCAATTTATGGCTATATAGCCGGGAAGCCTACCTGGCCTTCTTGGCTGCTTATTATTGCAATTTTGCTGACTCTAGCATCTGTTACATCTATCATACCTATTAAATACATTGTTGAATTAAGGACATTCTACTCCATTGCCATGGGGGTTGCCCTTGGTATCTACATTTCTGCTGAATACTTTCTCTGGGCAGGAGTTCTGCATGTTCTCATTGTTGTCACTATGGTCTGTGCCTCTGTTTTTGTTGTCTTTACTCATCTGCCCTCTGCTTCAAGCACAAAGCTTTTACCCTGGGTATTTGCTTTACTTGTGGCTCTCTTTCCAGTTACTTATCTTTTGGAGGGCCAACTGAGAATAAAAAATATTCTTGAAGATAGCGAGATAGGAAATTTGGGTGAAGAGGAGAAGAAGCTTACAACATTGCTAGCTATTGAGGGTGCCAGGACATCTCTTCTTGGTTTGTATGCAGCAATCTTCATGCTTATAGCCTTGGAGATAAAATATAAACTTGCTTCAATAATGCGGGAAAAGGTTATTGATTCAGGTGGAATTAGACATAGTCATTCTGGTCAAAGTGTATCTGCTAGTTTCCTGCCAAGAATGAGATTCATGCAGCAGCGTCGGGCTTCTACTGTTCCCTCCTTTACAATTAAGAGGATGGCTTCTGATGGAGCCTGGATGCCTGCTGTTGGGAATGTTGCCACAATAATGTGCTTTGCCATATGCCTAGTCCTGAATATTAACCTTACAGGTGGCTCTAACCGAGCTATATTTTTCCTGGCTCCTATCCTGCTTCTCCTTAACCAGGATTCAGATTTTGTTGCTGGTTTTGGGGACCGGCACAGATATTTTCCTGTGACTGTTGTCATCTCAGCCTACTTTGGTTTAACTGCCCTCTACAGCATATGGGAAGATGTTTGGCAAGGTAATGCTGGATGGGGTCTACAAATCGGTGGGCCAGACTGGATTTTCATGGTGAAGAATTTGGCCCTCCTCATTCTTACGTTTCCCAGTCATATACTCTTCAACAGGTATGTATGGAGCTATACAAAGCAGAGTGACTCACCCCCATGGATAACCTTGCCTCTTAATCTGCTTCCTATTGCATGTACAGATGTTCTCAAGATTAGGATCTTGGGTATCTTAGGAGTTATATATTCCTTGACCCAGTATCTAATTACTAGGCAACAATATATCTCTGGTCTAAAGTACATTTAAACGAGCATATACTCTGTACGATATGTTTTGTCAATTTAGGTATAGATGCTGGTGCTTGTCTTGCCTAAATTTGTATGAAGAATATGGTGAAATGCATTTTTGTTATTGCTGATAGTCATTTATCTAGTGAGAGGACATTTCTTATGTGAGAGTGGGAGGGGTAAATCATGGCTTTATAACCATCCATGAATGATTGTGATAAAAAGGTTTTCTCAATTGATATATTCACCAAACAATAGTTCTTGATTCGCCTGGATTGACGTGAAAAATGAAGCATTTTATTATAGTTATTTTATATCTTCATAAGATACTCCAACATCGATTTTTTATTGGCCAAATGACATGTTATAGTAAGTAGAAGATCCAAGGATTGTCACAATAAGGAACGAATCCAGGTAAATGAGTCTTTAAATCCAGTAACATCAAAATATTGGAAGAGAAGATTATGTGGGGGAGCCTTGTATCCCAGAAATCTTATCATTCCCCAGCAGCTATTGTTACAGTTTCAGAGGGAGACATATTTTTCCATTAATCATATGATGACCATTTCTATCAATCCAAAGTGTTCTTAGGGTACAGGCTACAAGTTATACATATCCATCTGGCGCATTCCTACTTAGCAGCACAAGCGAAGAGTACGGCCGATAAAAGAAGCAGCAAGTGAAGAGAGCCAATAGTAGGATGCGGGAGAGAAGTGAAATTCTGCGTTAGAGGATACATGTTCCAATTAGCTTGGGGCCGGTTTTGGACATTGGTTAATGGTTAAGTAGGTGATTTCAGTTTCCAAATCCATGTTGCAAATTATACCTACACCATTTAAGCCGTTCATGCCTCCACTCTGAATTTTAACAACCTAGCTTTCATCGAGAAATCACATTCTTTGGAGTTACCTGCAATTTCCATATTGATCTCCATGCAATTGTGGCTAGGAGAAGTTTGTGGTTTTGTGCCGTTTCGGCTTCATATAGCAGTTTGGTTGCGAGATGCAACTTCGAAATTTGTTTCAACAGTGAAAATATTCGCCTTCAGTTAATGCCTAATAGCTCGTTTGATTTACAGTTGAGTAGAATTAATTCTAGAAATGAATGGTTTAGATAGATGATGCACGCTTTACGAAGTACGTTGAACGAAAGTGATTTAAAATCAATTCTGCAAAACCATGGTTTTGTACTGTTGGAATTTAAAACAAACGGGCTTTTAGTCATTCGTCCAACGTGCTTTTATAAAGCGTGCATCATTTATTTGTAATATTTAATTTTAAAATTACTTATATTTAACTGTATACTAAACGAATCCTACGCAATCAATGGGGGTTGGTTCAAGTGTTACATTCTTGATTCCCCTTAAGCAAGGACTTGAGTTCGAGTCTTGTGGATGGAAAAAAATCCTCGAAGGGAGAGCTAGCCCCACCATGATGTGGATGTTCCCGACTCAAACAGGATTGTCTCCCGTGAAGTATACCTGTGGTTAAACAAAAAAACGAATCCTACGCAAGTTTATGATTTTCAAGAGCAATGTGAGGTGTAAAACTACGACGCCATTATCATTTAGTCAAAGTTTAGTAATTGGACAAATAAGTTCTTGCATTAAACAAAAAAAAAAACGAATCCTACGCAAGTTTATAATTTTCTAGAGCAATGTGAGGTGTAAAACTACGACGCCATTATCATTTAGTCAAAGTTTAGTAACTGGACAAATAAGTTCTTGCATTGTACTGAAGTATCTGTAAACATCACATGTTGAGAGGTTTTTTTTTTCTTGGTCAACACATGCTCAAAGGTGATCCCACACCCCCCCCCCCCAAAAAAAAAATCAAGGGTCTCCTTTCCTTCAACACTTCAATCTTAGGGCCCTTACTTTTCCCACTCCCATCATTTTTTCTTCCCAAACTACCCCATCCCCTTCTCCCTTCCCCCTCCCCCTCCCCCCGTTGTGCATCCCGCTCCCGCTCCCGCTCCCGCTTCCCACTTCCCTTCTCTCCTTCCCTCCCCCCTCCCCTTCCCTTCGCTCCCCCTCTCCCCTTCTGTTCTCTCCTTCCCGCTCCCCCCTTCCCACTCCCACTCCCCCTTCCCTGCTCCTCTCCCCCTCCTTTTCACTGCTTCAATTTTTGGATTTCCGGACAACTGTGTCTGTTACTCATTCTTTTTAAGAAAAGACTTATGAACACAATTGTCCGGTAACAATTCCAGGACAACTGTGTCCGTAAGTTATTATTTTTTTTAAAAAATGGTTTCCGAACACAGTGTTCGACAACTGTGTCCGTAAGCCGTTTTTTTTAAAAAAAAATTGGTCTATAGATTGTCTGGGATTTATTTCGGACACTTGTGTCCGTAAGCCAATTTTTTTTTAAAAATGTTTACAAACACTGTTATCCGGGATTGGTTCTCGGACAACGTTGTCCGTAAATCAATTAACAAAAAGGCAATTTTCTGTTTTTATAATTTTCCAAAAAAAGGGGGTGGGAATAACAAAAACTCCAATGGAAAAAGTAATGGCCTAATCTTAGATTTTCTAGTAAAACTATGCTCCTCGAAGCCGAAGATGGGTTTGCACCTCTAGTTGCATTAATAAAGGATGTTAGAGGAAGTTTTTTTTGTCTAGACCAAAGTACAACTTGAGTCGGGAACATTCACATCATAATAGAGCTAGCTTTTGTAGTCTTTTTTTTCTATACACAAGACTTGAATAAAAATGTTCGGAATTTAGTAATTAGGCAATGCGAAAATGTTTTTGGTGATGTAATACAAGGATAGATAGTACTCCGTTAATTTCAAAATTCTTGTTATTTTAGTATAAATCTAACTAACAATCATAATTATATTTCACATTTTCTGTATTTTAAGATAGTACATTCAATTTTATTATACACTAGTTTTATATTTTCAATGTTTTTCAATGAAATAGGTGGAATATAAATGAGGTTATTTTAGTTAAGATTATATAAATTTAAATACAATTAAAAATTTCTTAATCTTTATTCATAGCTTTTGTAACATCACGAATTTTATAAAGTAATTTCATAATTCAAATAGTGTGACACCCTTCTACCACAAACTCTTATACGTTTAATAAATTGAAGTATAGAAAAGGTAAAGTCCCACAACGGGTAAAAAGGTTCACATAACTCTTCATTAAAACCTCATTGTCTCAAAAACAACTCAATTAAAATAAAAATAGAACTCCAATGTATACAAATACTCAAGCAGCGGGATCTTCAAAGAAATAGAATAACTAAACATCCTACTTGTCGTGCAAGGCATCCAAAACAGTTTACAAAATAAAAACCTTCCTAACTAGAAACATAAAGAAGGAACCCCAAAATTATGCCCTGATGTCACATATACCAGAGCACACTCCCTTTACTCAAAACTCGACACCAGTCGTGTCATCATCATCACCTGTAAAAATATCCACAGTATAACGGTGAGGAAAAGAATACTACTCATACATACATATAGGAGGCCACCCTGTCCTCACCCACATATAAACAACATCATCATTCATCACACCACATACCCAAACATCAATAATTCATCAGATAATAATCATCTATAAATCAACATATAACTATTCACCTATATCATCATATAAATCTCATACCATCATTCACCAAAGGAATCACATACTCTATTTTCACACATAATACCCATTCATCATTGATACTCATAACATCATTATTTATCTCAGTTTCATCATCAAATATATCTCATATATACATCCATCATGTATGCACCAAAACTCATCATCATTATTATATAACTCAATTTCATCATCAAGTATAACTCATCATCACGTGCACCAAAACTCATCACATCACCTACCCAAAGATCATGACTTGGAACTCTGCACAATGGGTGCACCTCGTCAATCACTCTAGTTAGTACCAAGATAGTCTACCGATGTCACCACACACAATCCGATAGGTTGTACCCCCTCTATGGGCCCGTGCATCGAACACCCCATCTTGATTCCCTGAGTTGTACCCCCTCTATGGGCCCGCACAACTCAGTTCACCTCCCAAATTGTACCCCTCTATGGGCCCACACAATTCAGGTCTCATCATATGTGCTCAAGGCATCTCTCCTAAGTTGTACCCCCTCTATGGGCCCGCACAACTTAGGTAACATCATCATCATAAGGTGATATACACCATCATCATCATGCATTATCATGCTCATCATTAAACACCATCATCATAAAGTGATATACACTATCATCATTAACACCATCATCATAAATCACATTGTATATTATGCACCCCAAAACATTATTAATATCATCATATTATTCCATATCATCACCAATCACATTGCATATTCACCCATCATTATGCACACCAAATCATCATCAACATCATTAATCATCAACATCATAATCATTATAAAGCATTATCAAACAACATCAATCATCATCAAGCACTTAGGATCTCAAAATCCACTCTGGTAATCGATTACCAACCTCTAGTAATCGATTACCTGCAAACAAGGTCTCTGGTAATCAATTACAACCACCTTGTAATCGATTACCTGCAACCAAATACACTGGTAATCGATTACAACATCCCTGTAATCGATTACCTGCAAGCAATCTCTCTGGTAATCGATTACCACCATCCTGTAATCGATTACCAGCGAACAAACAACACTTTTGGGCTATCCAGAACACCCTGGTAATCGATTACCACACCTGGTAATCGATTACCCGCGACGCAGATCGCAGTTCTCACGATTTTATCATCTCTAAACCTCTCTTTTCAATCCCTAATCAATCATCTTTGTTAAATAATCATTCTTATGCGTTTATATCATCAAAACTCAGTAAAACAACAATCTTTTCACAGATTATACAACCAATCCATCAAAACCCCAAATCCTCAAATCCTTAATTTTCCCTTTTTCATTATTCTCAATATCCTCTTTAATTTCACCCAATAAATCATCAAGATTCATCCAATCAATCATAAATCAACAATTTATACCATTCATTCTCAGTTATAACATATATCATTACGAATTCATACCTTTAGATTACTACCCAAGCACCCCTACATGCATATACAAGCAGCACCCTCTCCCCCACCGTACCTTAAGCGAAGATCGATTAACAGCAAGGAAGTCCCTTTCTTGGTTCTTGATGCTCACTCTGCAACAATCCCCTCTTGAGACTCGGTTTCTCCCCTCCTTAGCGTTTCGCTCTCTGATGATTATACGAATAAGGATTAGGGTGAACTGATAACCCCTCCTTACTAGAATGCCTAATTAGGCTTGGGCCCACTCTCAACCCCCTTATCTTCTTTTTAAATTTAAACTAGCTTTATGGATAAAACTAATAATAATATTAATCCTATTATTTATTCATCTATTTAATTAATTATTTCCTCTACTCATTTATTTAATTTAATTAATATTTTACTTAATAAAATTTAAGATGTTACAAATAGGGTTAGAATGGTATTTTTGTAAAAAAGAATTAGAAAAAAGGGTAAGAATGGGTAAGAAAGGCTAGGAATGGAAATATGGAATTTCCATTCTGCAGCTATTCTGCTCAAGTGAGAATACTCTCGCTTGAGCGAATATTTCAGTAAAAATGGGAAAACTGAGTTCTAGTTTTTTTCGCTTAAGCGAGGACAGACTCACTCAAGCGAGAACAGCCTCGCTCAAACGATCAAAGGGCAACATTAGGGGATGCTCTCTTGAGTAATTTCACCAAAGCGAAATTGCTCCAATTTTTGGAGTTGCTCTCTGACTTTGTCTCGCTCAAGCGAGCAGATACTCGCTTGAGCGAGAACGTGAAAACAGAAGGCACTTAGTGTTTTCGCTCAATCCTTGCTTGTGCGAGAACGCACAGATTCAATTTTTTAAAACAGAACATTTAGGGCTTTTCCCACATTTAATACCTCATTTACCCATCTTAAAGAGATAAGTTAGAGAGAGAGAGACATGAAGCTTGAGGAAGAAGAAGGGAGCTTGCTCATCCACACCCCTCATTACCTCATTTCACTTTCATTCTTGAGCTACCTTAGGTGGGTATAACTCACACACTCTCACCCATTCTTACTTGATTCTTCCAAGTGAACTATATCCTCTTTTTCTCTCTCATCTTTTGGGTTGTATGTGATTGTTTGATTGTTGTTCTCTATTATGCTCATTGTTTGGTTGTATTGGTTAAAGAAATGAGTTAGGGTTGTTGTGAATTTAGGGTTTCTACCCAAATCCTTATTTATGCATTTATTACTTATGATTTCAATTCCAATAGCCTTGATAGTGTTAAATGCTTTTGGGTTCAACTCTAGTTACCTTGAGAAATGAACTAGGCTTCGGCCCAAAAAAACCCCAAGTTAATCAAACTCGACTTTAATCCGGAATAAAATGAAAATAACTTTGTCTTCATCCCAAATTATTTGGCTTCAGCCCAGATAGTGAGTAATGACTTTGGTCCAGAATAATGGCGGTGTTTATAACCCAAGGAAGACGTTCCTTGTAGTCTGAGCTGAAGTCTAACCTTAGAATAGTGAAAAGACCCTGTCTGTCGGGCAATGCAGGTCATGCATATCATGAGTTGTCATTGAATAAGATTATAGAAGGTTATGTATGTTATTTATATATTTTGTTGCATAGCACATGCTTTCCTCCCCACACTGCTTGTTGCATGGTTATGCTCACTGAGACACTAGTCACACCACATGTTTTGTTGCTATTATTTAGACCACATGGTCCTCCTCGAGCCGGACAGTGAGAGTGCTGGAGATTGGGAGCCCATATCCAAGGCACCTTATAGGATTCACCACTAGAGCTTAGTGAACTTAAATCCCAGTTAGAGGGCTTCATAACTAAGAAATTCATTAGTCCTAGTGTGTCACCCTGGTGAGCGCCTATGCTTTTGGTGAAGAAAAAGAATGGGAGTATGAGGTTGTCTGTAGACTATAGGCAGCTGAACAAAGTCACCATTAAGAATAGGTATCCCTTACCTAGGATAGATGACCTTTTAGATCAACTTAGAGGAGCTTCAATTTCTCTAAGATAGATTTGAGGTCTGGTTATCACCAGATTAAGGGTAAGGGTAAGGATATACCTAAGACTGCCTTTAGGACTAGATACAGGCATTATGAGTACTTGGTAATGCCATTTGGCTTAACCAATGCTCCAACTGTGTCCATGGACTACATAAACCGGATTTTCCGGCCCTACCTAGATAAGTTTGTTGTTGTGTTCGTCGGTTACATCCTTATCTACTCTCAGACCCTAGAAGAGCATAAGTGATACCTTAGGGTTGTCCTGGGGATTTAGAGAGAGAAGTTGTTTGCTAACCCTGAGAAGTGTGAGTTTTGGATGGACATGGTCCATTTCCTAGGCCATGTGATTTCCAAGGAGGATGTGTTAGTTGACCCTAGTAAATTAGAAGCCGTCTTTGAGTGGGATAGACCTAAGACCATAACTGAGATTAGGAGTTTCCTACGATTGGCGGGTTACTATCGGATGTTTTTTAAGGGATTCTCCCAGCTAGTCTTGCCCCTCACTAGATTGACCCGGAAGGGCCAAGTCTTTGTGTGGGACAAGAAGTATGAGAGGAGTTTCTTGGAACTCTAGGAGAGGCTGACCATCGCCTCGGTACTCGTGTTGCCAGACTTGTCCAAGATCTTTGAGGTGTATAGTGATGCTTCTAGCAAAGGGTTAGGCTGTATGCTAATGCAAGAGAAGAGAGTAGTGAGGCTTATGCCTATAGGCAACTGAGACCCCATGAGGAGAACTACCCTACCCATGACTTAGAGTTAGTGGCTGTGGTATTTGCCCTCAAGATTTGGAGGCATTAGCTGTATGGAGTGAGGTTTGAGGTCTTTAGTGATCATAATAGCCTAAAGTACCTCTTTGATCAGAAAAAAGATTAACATGAGGCAGGGGAGGTGGATGGAGTTTCCTAAAGGATTATGATTTTGAGTTGAGATAGCACATGGGCAAGGCCAATGTAGTGGCCGACGCCCTCAGTAGGAAGTCCATGCATGTGTCATCCATGATGGTGCATGAGATTGGTTTCTTAGAGGAGTTTAAAAAAACCTAAGCTTGAATGTAGAGGTTGGAGAGAGTAGTCCGAGACTCCATAGGTTAGAAGTGACCAATGAGCTTAGAGCTCAGATCAGAGAGGCACAAGGTTCAGACCTAGACCTCCAAGCTAGGGAGGGGCAGTCAGGTTTCTCGGAGTCAGGGGTTGGGATGATTCTCTTCCAGGGAAGAGTTTGTGTCCTTAAGGGGGATAGCTTGAGGCAACAGATTTTAGAGGAGGCTCACAAGGGCAAGTTCTCGGTACATCCTGACACTACTAAGATGTATAAGGATTTGAAGTGAATGTTTTGGTGGGATGATATGAAGGGTTAGGTAGCAGAGTATGTTTCTAGGTGTCTAGCGTGTCAGCAAGTCAAGATAGAACACCAGAAACCTTCAGGAACCCCTTCAACCTTTAGATATCCCAGAGTGGAAGTTGGAGAGCACAACCATGGACTTTGTGATGGGACTACTTAGGGTTTCAACATGGTAATGACGCCATCTGGGTCATTGTGGATCGGTTGACGAAGTCATCCCACTTCTTACCTATTAGGGCTACCTAATCCCTGAGTTGATTATCAAACTTGTATGTCAAGGAGATTGTCAAGCTCCATGGCATACGCTCTAGCATAGTTTCAGATAAAGACCCTAGGTTCACCTCTAGGTTTTGGGAATGCACTTCATCAGGCTTTCAAGACTAACTGAGGTTTAGTACCACTTACCATCCTCAGACTGAGAGGAATATCCAGACCCTAGAGGACATGCTTAGGGCTTGTATGTTAGAGGAGCAGGGTAGTTGGGATAGGTACTTACCCCTCACAGAGTTTGCCAATAACCACAGTTTCTATAGCAGTATACGCATGACATCCTATGAGGCGTTGTATGGTAGGAAGTGTAGGTCCCCACTATGTTGGTATGTGGTGGATGAGAGGAACCTTTTAGGTCCGCAATTGGTGCAAAAAATAACTGATAAGATCAGGATCATTAGGGAGAAGCTTGTTACTGCCCAGAGCCGGCAGAAGAGCTATGCTGATAAGAGAAGGAATGACCTTGAGTTTGAGGAAGGGGATCATGTATTTTTAAAAGTAACCCTCGTCACAGGTATTGGAAGAGCCATCAAAGCCAAAAAATAAACCTCAGGTTCATTGGCCCATTCCAGATCTTGTAGACGATTGGCCCTCTGGCCTACAGGATAGCCCTACCACCCCATTTGTCTCCAGTCCATGATGTTTTCCATGTCTCCCAACTTAGAAAGTATGTTCATGACCCTTCACACACCATTAGCTCCAAATTGGTTTAATTAAGGGAAGACTTCACAGTTCCCACTGGGCCTGCACGAATTATTGACCGGAGTGTCAAAGCCCTAAGGAACAAGACAATCCCGTTGGTGAAGGTGTTTTGGGAGGGTCAGACGTCTAAGGAGGCGACATGGGAAAAGGAGGATGATATCCACTCTCAGTTTCCAGAGTTGTTTCCTTGAGGTAATTTTAGTTTCTTTGCATAACCAATTTGAGGAGAAAATCGTTTTAAGGGGGGTAGAATTGTAACATCCCAAATTTTATAAAGTAATTTCATAATTCAAATAGGGTTAGAAAGGTATTTTGGTAAAAAGGAAATAGGAAAAGAGGGTAAGAATCGATAAGAATGGCTGTGAATGGAAATCTGGAATTTTCATTCTGCAGCAAATTCGCTCAAGCGAGAATATCCTCGCTCGAGCGAATATATTGGTAAAAATGGGAAAACTGAGTTATGGTTTTTTCGCTTAAGCGAGGATAACCTCGCTCGAGCGAGAATGGCCTCGCTCAAGTGAGCAAAGGGGCAATATCAGGGGATGCTCTCTGGAGTAATTTTGCTTGAGCAAAATAGAATTTCACCCAAGCAAAATTGCTCCAATTTTTGGAGTTGCTCTCTGACTTTGTCTCGCTCAAGCGAGCAGATCCTCGCTTGAGCGAGAACGCGAAAACATAAGGCACTTAGTATTCTTGCTCAAGTGAGAATGCACATATTCAGTTTTTTAAAACGGAACGTTTAGGGCTTTCTCACATTTAATACCTCATTTACTCATCTTAAAGAGGGAAGTTAGGGAGAGAGAGACGTGAAGCTTGAGGAAGAAGGAGAAGAAGGGAGCTTACTCATCCACACCCCTCATCAACTCATTTCACCTTCATTCTTGAGCTACCTTAGGTGAGTATAACTCACACACTCTAACCCATTTTTGCTTGATTCTTCCAAATGAATCCTATCCTCTCATTCTCTCTCTTCTTTTGGGTTTTTGTGGTTGTTTGATTGTTGCTCTCTATTATGCTTATTGTTTTGTTGTATTGGTTAAAGAAATGAGTTAGGGTTGTTGTGAATTTAGGGTTACTACCCAAATCCTTATTTATGCATTTATTACTTATGATTTCAATTCCAGTAGCCTTGATAGTGTTAAACGCTTTTGGTTCAACTTTAGTTACCTTGAGAAATGAACTTGGCCTCGGCCCAGAAAACCCTAAGTTAATCAAACTCGACTTCAGTCCAGAATAAAATGAAAATGAGTTTGGCTTCGGCCCAGATAGTGAGTAATGGCTTCAGCCCAGTCAAACCTTTTTGATTGACAATTTTTTAAAACAATTTTAAAAGTGTAACTATTTTTCTATTTTTAAAACTGAAATTCTAAAACTTGCATGAGATATTTTCAAAACCTCTTTTTTTTTTCTGTTTCCGTGATAAAAATGTGTTAAATAAATTAGTTCATTTGTAGAAAACTGTTTTTGAAAACCATTTTGTAAAACAAAACAGCTTTTAAAAACTAAAAAACTGAACTGAATCAAATACACCCATATATCTTTTTATTTTTGGTAAAACAGAAGATACTATATCCAAGGAGGGGAAAAATATACCAACATGACTTTGCGCATGAACATTATATTATATTGTTCCCATGCAATGTATGAGCAAAATATTTTTTGATAGAGATCCTACCCGACTCGAATAGGTTTGCCTCCCGTGGAGGATACCTGTGGTATTGCACCAAAAAATATTCTTTGATAATGAAGTAGGGTCCAGCCCATTTTGGTGCAAAACAAAAAAGAGAAAGGAAGATGATGGGGC
Source organism: Sesbania bispinosa (assembly GCA_026901365.1). NCBI lineage: Eukaryota > Viridiplantae > Streptophyta > Magnoliopsida > Fabales > Fabaceae > Sesbania > Sesbania bispinosa. Next base: position 161,503 of record QLOH01000462.1, on the reverse strand, counting down.
AATAAACTTCTTCAGGCTGGTGAGTGGCTTCTTGTGATCAATGCTTAGCCAAACAGGCAAAACTGTAAAGGAAAAGGGAGACTGTGAAACAATATTATATTCTTCTAAATTCATACGAGCCTTTCATTTTAAATAGAGACGTTTCATTCAAAACACCGAAAGAGGAGAGGGGGATTCTTTGGTGAACAAATTAAAGATGAGCAGTATCAATATATATTACATAACTAACTATATATTAGTGTCTTAATATATATTACAACACCATTTTTTAAGTGCTCGATCGATCGATGACGTGAAAAAATTGCTTCAAGTCTAGCTAATTAATGAGCTTAATTTGTCTGAAAGGTGTGAGTGTGAGGTAATTGAAGGTGGGAAGTGAATATAAAAATTAAATCCTAGTTTGAAAGATGATTAATTTATTACTGATGCTAATATTCATCTTTGGTTTCCAAATTTTGAAACCTTCCAAATTGAAATCAATATACTTATTAGATATTTTTGTAAGGTGAAAGGAATTATAAAAGCAACATATAGTGACAAGAAATCTATAGAATTAAATACTCAAAATCTTTTTCATCTTTCTAATATATCTATGCTTTTGCTCACCAAAATGATTCCATGGACCAATCTAAGCTACCGCACATATATACCACGAATACTCTCATAGGATATATGTGGCCCAGTTTCTGATTTCCAAACCCCTATTGGCAGATGAGGATATTCGAAATATATATAGTGTTGTTTAATTCTTTATCTTCATCCTAACTAGTAACTAATAAAGAGTGTGTTTGTTTGGTTTACACTGAAAAAGTGGATATATGAGCTAACGTTATTTTTAGTAGCGTTAATCGGGATCCATGTTTAAATATGATTTTAGTGAAAATTAAACCAAACACACACAAAATACTCCTTCAAAGACAAATAAGCGTATCCTAAGTTAAAATGAATAAATTAAAGAAAAAATAAACAGAAACAGAATAGTAATGAATAAAAAAGAAAATAATAACAAATTCTTTTTATATTATAACCAAATGTAAAATTACTTTTATTTCACATAAAATAAGAATTATTTTCAGTAGAATTATCATAATAGTTTATGATCATTATTATAAGTCACTTATTAGATTTTATAAGTGATATAATTTGAAGTTTTAATCATGTTTATATATTCATAATCCAACTGTCTGTTTTCGCTTCTTCCCATTTTCTTCAAAAGCTATATATTCTTTTCAATTATGTACATGATATCAAGTATTAAACTAGCTATATATATAATTTCGTAAAAAAAACTATATATATATATATATATATATATATAGAGGAGGGTTCAAATTACAACCGATGTAAGTTACACCAAGTGTTACACCGCTGAATAATTTTTTAACAAATCATTATATTAAATAATCTACCGTTGGATTGAAAGTTACTATCATATAGATCATACATATAAAATTTTACATCAATCCGAAATTATTTGATATGTGATTGAGATGTCTCAAGATTAACGTTATATATACATTTGAAATATATGAAAAATCTAGCCATTTGATTATCAAGTTATTAGTGTCAAAATTTTACGAAATTTAACACGTATAATCATGATGATGAATAAACATAATTCAACGGTTGGATTACTAAAAAACATATTCGATTTGTAGTTATTAGCGGTTTAATACTTGATGTAATCGGTTTAATACTTGGTGTAATTTACACCGGTGTAATTTGAACCCTCCTCATATATATATATATATATATTGAGGAGGGTTAAACACAAAGATATCATATACCTGTATAAGATGACAAGTCTATATATAATATATATTAGTGCTTGACCTCAACCCTAAACCACGACACTTAAATTAGTATGAGAGCTCGCTAGAACAATGGTACGTACCATAGAGAAAAAAATATCATATATGTACAAGACAAAAGTTCTATATAGTAGGAGTTTGATTAGTGGAAGGATATGGATGGCACAATTTAGGATATACACAAGCAATAATTGGTTTGGAGGATATGAACAAGAGTACATATATATAACCTCTTTTTTATTGGATGATATTGATTGAGGATATTTCCTTTAAAACTTAATTGGTTGGACTGTTCTTTGCGGTCTGGGGTTTTAGTTGTTTAAGAGAACTATCTAATCTCACTTTCTATCCTGTATATTCTGTGATGTACTCAACAAGAAAAAGAAAAGTTATTTTTCATGCAAAGGCCGAATAAGCCCTTACAATACACACACAACGGTAATCCATTAACCAGAGAAACCAAGAAACATGAATATACGTGCGGTTTTACTCAAAGGTTAACAAATGGAAATGGTTGCCTTATATAACAAGTCTAAAATAAAACATAAGTCCTTTTTTAGTGTCTTTGGTTTATACTTGGATCCGGTCCAACATTACTGTTCGTCTAGATTTACGTTTAAAAATGTGATTTTGATGTAAATCAAACACACACTTAATTTATAATTACATCAGTTGTTGCTCTGAATAAACCAAATTTAGCTGCGCACTAATTGAACCAAAAACTCATATAATTAATGAAATGAGTTCTTTCACAAAATGATATCATCGATGATGGAAGAATATAAAAATTCTAATGTCAATGTCATTTTTAAAGAGCTAGATTTCGGTTGCAAGGTGTAGCTAGTAAGAGAATCCAAACTCTTTATTGTGGTGAGCACTTTATTTTTCAATATTGATTATTATTTTTTTCATATATCTCCCTCTTAAATCTCTGTTTTTTCACTTTTTTTCTTTTATCTCCTCTCACATTACATCACTTAAGAGTTAAGATATTAAGAATTGTTATTTATAAAACAAACAACAATACAATATAAAGAGAAATAAAGAGAAAAAAATAGAGAAAAATAGAGAAAAATATAAGTTGTAATGTGTGAGATAAAAAGAAGTGTATTGTTGTATGTTTTGATTGTGTGAATTTATTATCTCTAACATATTTTTCATCACTTTTTATTTATTTATTCTCTTTCTCTTTTCTCTATCTTTGTCACCTCTCAACCTCATCTTTTTATTCTACAAATATGTTAGATCATCACCTCTTTCCTTTATCTAGTAGTGCTCACGTAAGAGAGAAGATATAGTTGGCTAATGAGAAAAGACCAAGAGTAATTATGGTCATCCTCTTAATTAGATTTAGGGTCCGTTTGGTGGATATGATATGATATGATAAGATATGATAGACGAATTGGATAACAACAGGATAAGAGACTGATAACATTAATTTTATCTTATCATATGTTTGAAATGGACAGATGATGATAAGATAAGATAGGGGTGTAATCGGGTTGGGTTGGGTCGGGTTTATTGTGACATCAAGTCCGAACCAATATAATCATGGTGGGTTGGGTTGGTTCGGGTTTTGTATTTTTGGGGCGAGCAACTCGACTCGAACCAACCCGAATATGTTCGGGTTGGGTTGGGTTGGGTCATCGGGTCATGAACATTTTTCCTTTTTTAAAGAAATGTGGAAGATGAAATGAAAGTAAAATATAAAATGAAAAAAAAAAGAAATAGGGAAATATAAAATGAGATAAGCAGATGAAATAGGGTTCGGGGAACCATTGCGCTGCTTGTGTTGCCATTGTGTCTATTTTTGGTCCTCTCTAGGAAGGAAAATGAAATAAAATTAATACTTATTTCTTGGTTTGGTTTGGTTCGGGTCCATCGGGTTCAAGATAGGCAAACTCGAAACCCGAACCGAACCACATCGGGTTTGAAAGAAAATGCCCGAACCGAACCGCTAAATATCCTTCGTGTTGGGTTGGGTCAATCAGGTTCGCGGGTTTGGTCGGACCCGCTTACACCCGTAAGATAAGATATAAAAAATAATGATATGATAAATTTGCCCTTATTATAAAATTAATTTTTTTAATTTTTAATTTTTCAATAAGCATACATGAATAAAAAATTATTTATTTATAAAAAATATAAATTAATAAAAAGAATCCCTTCTTCCCTCCTCTCCCCTCCCTTCTTCTCCCCCGCGCCGCGAGCGCCTCGTGGCGCGCGGCCCGCGCCGTGGCGTGGCGCGCGGCGGTCGGGCCGGGCGCGGGGGCGGCGCGCCGCGGGCGCGGCTGGGCGGGCCGCCCGCGCGGGTTGGCGACGCGCGGGGCGCTCGGGGCCCCCTGCGAGGAGAGAGAACATAGGACAAAGGAAGAAATTTTTTTATCTTATTCCATCACTGCCTAACCCAGCTCTCCTTTAGGATAAGAATTACACTAGGAAATGATATGAAAAATCACATGATAAAGTTATCATATCCTATTGGTGCAACAATACATGATAAGTGATATGATAGAATAAAATTATCATATCTCGTCTCTTATCCTATGCACCAAATGGACCTTTAGTTAACTTGGGGCAAACATTAGTCTAAAAAGGTTTTTTTTATTTTTTATTTGTACCGCACGTATAAGAGACAATTGGCAATCTCTTCAACGACTATTCAATGCATGCAGCTGCAAAATAACCAATCTAAAAGTTTGAAATTGCAGTATGCAACTAGGTACACAATATTAGTGACCTTAATTATAGTTTAATTTTTGGCAATTCATGCAAATGCGCGCATTTTACATTTAATTTAATGTAAGTTAACTTGTGTGTTCTGTCCTTATTTAATTTCACGACTATCACAAGTGTAATTTAATTTAACTGCTATACAACCAGCACTGCAATTTCAAGCATAAGGCATTGCATTAATTAATCAAAGAATTTTCAGAATGTCTGTCCTTATAATAATAACTTTCCAAGAGATGCTAGCCTAGCTCCTTTTCACGTTCATTCCTTTCTTTCTTTTCTTTTCTCTAAAATATGCATGGCACAAACATAAAGAAAATAAGAATGGAAAAAGGAAATTATATATAAAAGTAAGCCAGACCGAATCTATTGATGGCACATCATCATTTCATTGAAGTCAACTCCAAAGCATATATAAAAGGCAGAGGCATTCCCACCATTTCTATAACAAGACTAGAACCAATAATAATATATTCAAGGTGTTTGTGTTGTGTGTATTCATTGTTTATCATCATCACTTTTCTTTTCCTTCCTTCATTCATTCATCATGCCTAGTAAAACAACAAACCCTCTTGTTGTTGGACGTGTAATAGGTGATGTTTTGGAGCCTTTTACTAGTTCTGTCTCTATGAGGATTGTCTATACCAATAACAAAGAAGTCATCAACAGTGGTGAGCTCAAACCCTCTCAAATAGTCCACCAACCAAGAGTTGATATTGGTGGAGATGACTTCAGGACTCTATTCACTCTGGTATATGCTCCATAATATATCCTAATTAATTTATAACATTAATTCTTCACTACTCTGTTCTGTAGCTGTAACTTTAATTTCTAGCTAGGGTGTTGAATTTTCTTTTTTTTTGGTCAATAGGGTGTTGAATTTATGACATTAAATTTGCAGGTCATGGTGGACCCTGATGCACCAAGCCCAAGTGACCCAAATATGAGGGAATATCTGTACTGGTAAGTGGGAATGAAATTGCCCCACATATATGATATATATCCTTATTCAACTTGCCCTTATGGCTGAATTCCAAGTGCATGCTAGCTCATCTGAGTTAATATTCAAATAAGCCTCTTGGAATTGCTTTAATTAATTCAGTGATTATGTTTTGTTTATGTATAATTTGATCTTGCAATTCTATTTTTTTTAACCACTTCAGCTGGCATGAGTGAATTTATATATCAACATATATATTCAGCTTCTGCTTAATTAATGCTTTTGAAATTATGAAAAGACTAGATCAGCAGAGAGAAGAGAAACAATTGGCCCAAGCACGAATCATATATATCACTTTAAAAAAAAGTAACAAACTTTGTACTTGTACTTGTGACATTCTTTATTCTTATCTCCTTTTGCTGACCCAAGATGAATGTCACCATGAAGGCATTGCCTTTTAAGTAGGGCCTTGTCTTAAGCTAAAACAATATTATATTTAGTTGAGACTGTTCAAACTAGCCTTTTAGGACTTAATGCGCATATATGCTTGGTCATATTAAATATATATTTACATAAATAATTATTGTATTATGATTATCCTAATTAAACAGTTTTAAATTCACTTTTGCTGTGCATATATGACTTACAATTCCAATTCAAAATATATGTGTAACAATGGATCACACACACTTCCAATTTAGTTTTTGAGTAATATATTGCAGACTCACAACAGATATATGAATTGAAAAGACATTTTGGCTTCAATTTGTAATTTCACTAATTTGTGTGTTTTTCTTCAATGGTTAGGATGGTAACCAATATCCCAGCGACTACAGGGACAGGGTTCGGTACGTATTATTTAATTTATTTTCTGCCTTTTCTTTTCTTTCTTTCTACACATATATATATAAGAATTGAAATTACATTACTTGTTCAATGGGGTGTATATATCATTCATGTTAATTCATTCTGATGCATATATATGGTATTTGATAGGACAAGAGATTGTGAGCTATGAAAGTCCTCGACCAACATCAGGGATTCATCGATTTGTGTTTGTGTTGTTTAGGCAACCATGTAGACACACTGTACTTGCTCCTGGTTGGCGCCAAAAATTTCATTACCAGAGATTTTGCTGAAGTTTACAATCTTGGTTTGCCTGTTGCTGCTATTTACTTCAATTGTCAACGTGAAAGTGGTTCTGGAGGAAGAAGGCTCATCTAATCTCAATCTCAATGTTTAAATATTAAACATCCTTCCATAATTCCTATAGCTTGCTTAATTCTTCAAATTAAGTATATAGAAGATATATATCAGTCAAATAATTAAGTATGCATAGCATAGCATGCTGTAAAAATTAAGGTTCATTATTCCAAGTTGTACTTGGTATATATGTATGTGTCACAAGTGATCATCATGATTTGATGAGATGAATAATAAAAAAGTGATATACCATTATACTACTGCACAAATTTATTGTCTTTATGTAACCAGAATAATTAATTAGCAGATCAGATCAATTTATGAACTGATTGATCAATTTCAAGTTCAACCAATTCATCCCCAGAGCAGAACAGAATATACAAGTGCCTAATTAAAATCATCCAATTCTGTTATATATGAATCTACAAATCTGAATATATATAAGATGATGACTAATTCATTCATTCCAAAGTTTGACAACAAACCTATTTAGTTTAACATTGAAACGTGGTAAACTCACGCTGTCAAATTCAAACTTACGAGTGAAACCAAACACACACAACATATATATTCAACAATATAGAGACAAGTGGCTGGCTAGCTGTTTGATGGATGCATTGGGTTGCAGCGGTGCAAGTTCGATGAATGCATATAGCTTTTTTGAAAAGTTTTGGATCAACATTATTCCTAGCTAGCTATATAGGAAGATTCTGGCTTTTTCTTCTCAAATGTTATTGGATAGGCCTAACAAACTTAATTAATCTGAAGAAGAGAAATGTGATTCATGATATATATGTGAATGATTCCTTACTGATTGGTCTATTTGGCACTAAAGAAATGAGGGTAATATTAAGAAATGAAATGAGAAAGTTGATTTGATTGACCGGTATTTTGAATCTCATAAAAATTAGATTGATGGATGTATTCAGAGGTCATTTTTATGATTCTCAATGTATTATACCAACCAGTGTTAATTAAGTAGTATCACACGTTTGGTTTACCCTAAAAATCACGTCTCAATCGTGAATACAGACAAACACTACTCTCTGCAATGGCTCGGATATTCACGTTTGAAACGTGATTTTGGGATAAACTAAAAACACTAATAGTTTATCAATGCTTGCTTTATACATGGGCTGGATTACATACCCTTTATACTCTCTAATATTATTACATTGTCTGATAAAAAGAAAGTTAGAAAATTACAATAATCTGCTACGTATCACTCTGATAAATAAAATCTATTGGGAATTAAAAATCCATATTACAAGAAAATTTCCAAATGAAAAAAAACCCTCAGAAAAACTATTTCAAAATAATATGATCTGTATTGTCAACGACTTCAAGTGGAAATTTACAGTTATACTAGGAAAATAATTTTTGAGTTGATCATGTAGGTTATAGCATAAAAATCATTTCACTTTCTTCATTCTAAATTCTAAATTTCGTTAAGGAATTTATGCTAGTATACATTTCAAGATACATTTCAAGATTTCCTTCAAATTCAATGGAATCTATCTCTTTTGTACCCATATGAATAACAATATTAATAATTTTTTTTGGTCGAAACAATTTTAAAGGATAGAACAATTTTAATAATTCTATCCTTAGCCATTAGATATGTCTAGGGTCGGCCCAATATATTTGGAGCCCTAAAGTAGAAAAGAAAGGGCCTATTTTAAAAAGATAAAATGATAAGAAGTTTATTTTCTTAGACCCCAAAAAAAAAGAGGTTTATTTCTAAGAAATGATATATGTATTTGTGAAGTCTATAAATCAGTTTAAGTATTTAAACATGATTATAAGACTTAACATCCTTTAGTTTTAATGATTCACAAATAAGATTATACAAAGAACAAATAATATTATATAAAGAACAAATAATATTATATAAAGAACAAATAAGATTATATAAAGAACCAATTAGATTATATAAACAGGTTCTACTGAGAAAGGTATTGGTTTGTTAATTATGTTTCAGGATGAAATACTCTTTAGAAGAAGAAGAAGATTTTGTGAACAGAATCAGAATCAGAAGAACGAGAATGCAGAATCTGAAGAAGAATAATCCTTAACAGAGTTGAAGCAACTGAAGAATAAAAGTAAAGACTTGAAGACTATCTGAAGATTGAAGACTTGAAGACTATCTGAAGAATTGAAGATTAGAAGACTATATGAAGAATTGAAGACTAAGAAGACTATCTGAAGAATTGAAGACCTAGAAGACCATCTGAAGAACTGAAGGCAGAAGATATATGAAGAAGTACAGATTCAAATATACACCTGTCTTCCTGAAGAAATGAATATAAGATGAAGCGGACTGAAGTATTGAAGCTGTCTGAAGTACGCAACATGTCCGAAGTATTGAAGCTGTCTGAAGTACGCAACATGTCTGAAGTACGTAACATGTCTGAAGCAACGAAGCTGTCTGAAGAGCCAAGCCCGTCTGAAGACTCGAACCCGTCTGAAGACTAAAACCTGTCTGAAGACTGGAACCCGTCTGAAGTTTGGAAGCCGTCTGAAGCTTTAGTAATGACGTGGCATCTTTGCTGAAACCTTGCGTGAAGACTTTTCTGAGTCTCTGCTGCTCGTACGTTTTGGAACACATTTATGGCAACAAACACAGAGGCCTTTCCTGGTGCATTTAAAGTTCATACACCACTGAGGAAACCTCTGCAACAGTTGCAGCAACAACGGTACGGTGGCAGCTTTACTACTGCAGCACCAACGTTGTACTATGTCAGAACTTTCAAGAAGCGTGTCTCACAACGGATTAAAAGAAGACTATTTGCTATCTCTAAACGATAGTATTTCAACGAGACATTTCTTCATTTGTGCAATCTGGAACAAAGCAGAAGAAAAGCTCAGGAGACCAAGCAAAAGCAACAAGGAAGATGTTTGAATAAAATATATTCAATTCAACATCTTTATCTAAATCTCAAAAGAGGAATCTGCAAACAACGACTATTGGTCAAGACATCTCATTCAAAGAAGTAATGGTGTCAGGAGCAAATGAAAAAGAAGTATATGAAGAATAAGCAAAAAGACAAATTCAATGGATACCTACTCATATACACTCCCAAGAAAATCAGAGGAAATCTAAAGAAAGCAGATGAATGCAGAAGAAAATCAAGAGAGAGAATTAGCAGACGAAAGCAAGCAGATGCAAGCCGGACAAAACAGATAAAGGCAGATGCAAGCAGATGCAAGATAATGCAAGCCGGATAAAGCAGATACAAGCTGGATAAAGCAGATGCAAGATAATGCAAGCAGGAGCAAGCAGATGCAAGTTGGATAAAACAGATACAAGAAGGCAAAAAGATTCAAGAGAGAGAATACACATAATCATCACATCTCTCAAAACAGAGCTCATTAACAGAAGTGTCAAAACGGGAGTATTCTGAACACTCAATATGCTTAAGGAGAAGCAAACCGTTTGAGAAGCTATTACACAACGGCTATATGAGCCACATCGTCAAAAGCTCAACGGTATTATGAAATATCTTCAACGGCTATACTCAAGCAGAACATATAAATAGCCTCAAAGAAGAAGTTGAAGATGTTGTTTGTTGATAACACAACCAGAGTGAAAGAGACGTTGGTCGGGCCAACCTGTTGTTGTTGGAAACAACCATGCAGCTGTTGTTGCAACCAAGTTGGTCAGAATGATCAACCAAGTTAGATCAATTGGGATTGTTTTTCAAGAAGGTTCTTGAAATCAATCAGGATGAAAAGTGTTAACTAGGATGAGTGTCTTACAGTTAACAAGAGTTGACTCGAGCTTAAATACATCATGAAAAAGTCAACAACAATTGATCAGAGAGTTAATTCTCAATCGGGCTACTGATAAGCTGGTCAGTTAGTTAGATTGTACAGTTGGTCTGTTGATCAAGTAAGTTGGTTGTCGGGAAGGCAATCATGCTGTACAAATGACTATCAAACTGGGTACGGTTTGAAGCTTTGAAGATACCTTGGTATTCCAATGATACGGGTGAGAATGTAGCCCATGGAAACCAATGGTTGGAGAATAAGGCTGGAGCTTAATTCATATCTTAGTTAGCCTACTCTCAGAGGATGTATTCCTCATAGAAAAGACAGGGATTGTACTTAAATTCAAACACTTGTATCACTGTCTATCCTTGTATTAGTTTGTAATGACTGTATCCTGAGTATGTACTCAGTAATCTCTATGTACAAGAAGAATCTGAGTTGAGAGGTTCTAGCGAACATCTAGCTTAGATTGAGTAGTAATACTCTACACTTAGTTAAGTGTCTGAGAGCCTGGAGAGGCTTGTGGAAGAAAGAAAACTAGTGGTAGAGCCTGGAGAGGCTTGATAGAAAAGAATACTTGTTGTATTGGCCTGGAGAGGTTAATATGTGTATCTGTGGTTTCAGATAGTGAAAAGCCAGTGGTGGTTTGCCTCTGGGACTGGATGTAGCCCACGGGGTTGTGGGTGAACCGGGATAAATTCTGTGTCTAAGTTTTCTTTCTCTTAATCTCTTTTACTTACAGTTTTCATATTTACGTTGGGGATTGAAAAGTACTTTTCATAACAAGCTTAACTTAAGGATTTCAATAAAACAAGTTTTCATACAAACATAACATTAAAACGTCTCTAGTGTAGGTTGAAGTATTATAGAAGAATATATTCAGAGGGATGTCTGAAATATCTGTCTGAAGTGAGCCCAACAGGAACTCAGTTCAGACACATGATATGGATGGTCTCTGATCATCTAAAGTATTTCAGAAACAGTTCTGAAGGTACTCTTAGTAATATTCTTCAGAAGACACTAAGAGAAGTTTGTTTAAAATCAAAACAATCTTAAGTGTAAGAGAAAGTTTTTTTTTAATCTAAATCTTTCATATATTCCGCATGTATTTAAAATAACTCTGATCTTAAGATTGGTTTGCACAATGATCACTTAACGTGATTGATTTAAAATAAAGATTTCCAAAATTGTCTTATAATGTTTACAACACTATTCAACCCCCCCTTCTAGTGTTGCCTGTGGTTCTAACAATTGGTATCAGAGCTCACCTTCGGGTTGAGCATCTAACAAATGCAGAAGGAGTAGATCCTCAGAAGATGGAAATCTCACCAAGCTGAAGCAACTCTGAAGATTGATAATGAGAATAGGAAAATCATTTCCAATACTCATTATTCATAAGGCTAAAAACACAGGAAGCAACAAGAAAAGGAAAGTGAATCTATCTCTAGATCACAAACGGGTAACACCTTTCCTATCTATATTTAAGTTATAATTTTAAATATAGTTATTAATCTGTTGCATGATTTGTTTTATTGAAATTGTGAAAAATATGATTACATGATATAATTGTTTCATGTTTTTAAATTGTGTTAAAATAAATCACTGCATGCTATGTGTTTTACTATGTTTACTGTGTGAAATTTATGATTCATTTTATGTATGCTTTACTTATTTAAATATATGTGTTGAAGAGTCACACATGCTTAGTAAAGTAATAACTGTGTTTTTAAATTAAGTAAATGAAGAGTCGTGTGTGTTAGTCATAACTGTTTTTGAAAATATGAAACGGCACGATGTGAATCATTGAATCATCAACCGGTTTCTCTCAATGGACACGATGCACATCTCTCCATAACTGCTTAGTGGATAGAACCGCTCATTTCATGAAATGAAGCGACGCTTGATTGCCTATTTAAAGGATTGGAAGATCATCAGAAGAACCTCACAATTTATTTCCTTCCAATTCATCTTAATCTATCCCAATGGCATCAAGATCAGCTATCTCATGCTCTCAAAGTCTACGCAAGTATGATGAAAGAATTATTCCCACAAGGGGAGTAAATTTAAGCGACTTTGACAAAGAAGGACTAAAAAATCTCTGAGTATTTCGAGGATGCTGGCTGGATTTCCTATCTTGAAGAGGCATCGTTCCCCTGGCATGAGCAGAGTGTTCTAGATTTCTGGAACAACTCAGAAGTGTTTCTTGAAGAGACAAGTGGTATAAACACTTCAGTAATGGGAATGCCTATCAGAGTGGACTTCAAGGTTCTGAAGGAAATCATTGGGGTTGAAGCAACCGGAATACAATTTTCTTCTGATTGGGAGATCAATGATAAAAAGGAAGAGATGCATGATCAAATTTTATTTGGTCGCAGAATTTCTCAAACCCCAGTATGTTCACAACTACTGGAAATTCCCAAAATTCTGCTGACAATCATTAATTGTTGTATTCTACCCAAGAGGAAGGATACAATCATCATCTCTGATATGGAAAGATTTGTGCTGATACATCTCCTTCAAAGGAAAAGATTAAATCTTCCCAGAATCATCCTCTATCATATGATGAGAAGAAAATTAGAAGAAGTCAAAATCTTTCCCCATACTACACTGATTATGAAAATCCTTCAATATAAAGGATTTCCTATTGAAAGATTCTTTGACCAGGAGCCATCAACCCTTGTTCACTATAAAAGAATATGAACATTCTAAGGGGACATCAGCAGAGGAAAATGAAGCCCAAAGCCTTTTGTCATCAACCCAAAGCAAAATAGAATCTTCTGACTATCTAAGTGTTCATGGAAATTTAAGAGAAATATTCAAAAGAAGTAAGATAAAAAGGTTGGACGAACATATTGAACATCTGGAAGAAACACTCAGATTCTATCAAAGTGAACTACGATTGCTGAAGAGAGATACTGATGAGAACCAATCTAATGATCAATGATATACGTGTGTCCTGTTTCGGAGTCTTTGTGTTTATATTTTTAATGATATTGAAATTCTATTTTGTTTGAAGTCTCTCTGTTTTTGATTCCTTTGTATTAATATCTGTGCATAATTAAGAACATAATTCTTTCTTAACCGATTAACAAATTGTATTTCTTAATAAGATAATTTCTAAATTTGATAAAATGTTATCTGTAATTTTAAAAATACTTAATTTAATAATTAACAAATTACAACCAGGTGCTACTGAAAGGTATTTCTAGTTTATGCATGTTTCAGAAAACAGGTTTTTGAAGATAATCTCAAGAAGGTCTTCAGAATGAAATACCGTCTGAACGGATAAATCAATGTGACATCATCTAAAAGGATGGGTAGTGTGATAACGTCTCCATTGTCGAACCTGTTCAGAAAGTTCAAAATGAACTCACTGAAACTGTGGGTCAACAATGTTTAGATGATTAACACTCTATACATCTAGCCTAACTCAATCCTTGAGGATAGGTTAAGATGACTGTTAAAAGATTCTCTGGAGCAAAAGACAAAAGCAGACGTGCAGACATCAAAAGGCATCAAGATGAAGGAAAAGTCTTTCAAGCAAGAGGTAATGTCAGGAGGGATTTCTTTATCCAATGAACAATAACCGAATTCCTGGTAACATCACTTCATCTTAAAACTTTAATATCTGTAAAAAATTTAGTAAAAAACTTTAATCAACAAATAAAATTTTTAAAGACTCAAAAATTTTAAAAGCTTTTCAGATAATAATAATAATCATAATATCCTTTGCTCTGATACCATAAAAGTCTATTTTTTTAAAGGTTTTCCTTTTGAATGTTTTTTCACATTTTCTCTTCTATTTTTTTTGTTTCTGAAAACGTATTTTCAAAAATATTTTCAAATATGTTTTTATGTTTCTTCTTAATTGTCTTTCAAAAACGTTTTCCAAAACTTACTTTAACCATGCTAATGACTCAGTTCCTATGGTGCTTCATCTATGACCAAACACTGATGTACGTTTCGATACCCTCAAGGTCTGAAACTGTCATCATTAAAAGCTACCTGAGCCCATATACATCACGTGAACAACAATCCAATGGATTCATTCTCCTTACTTCTCTGTTTTACCCCTGCTTTAAAGTCCTATAAATTCACAAGAGCTCTTCACACAAACTCACATCTTCAAAGCTCTTCCATAGCTTTGTCTAAGGTTTTGAGTTAGTGGCTCTCAATAGGATGATAAAGAAGCAAAGGAAAATAGCAGAAAGTATTCTTGGAACATGTTGAGGCAAAGATCAAGTCATCTTGGATGATGTATGGAATGAAGAGTAAGGGAAAGGGTTCATCTGACAAACCCGTTTTCTCTATACTTGGACCATGGTGATCTTGTTGCATCACAGGTGGACTGGAAGACCACCGGGAGATCCCGGAATAGTCAATCTTATGAAGAGAACTACAGACATAGTGGTTTTTGAAATTAAGGTGGTGACTGCTGGTCGAAACACAGTCCTAAACGATGCACCTCCACTGTTTCAGTTGTCACAAGGAGAATGCGTGCAGCAAAGCACGACTGGGATGAAGTTTGGGGCTCTGAGGCAACTCCTGAAGCTCTTGCAGCAAATGGAGTGGGGATAGCTTTGAAAGAGATGAAGTCTATAAGGCTATGCCTCAGCCTTGGAAGGAATCTCCGGAGGAAGCAATGGATGGATGCATTCTATTTTGGAATGTAACCTCTTTTCCTTTTTGTGAAAACCTGCTTTTGTAAATATCAAATGTTTTGAGAAAATTTAAACTTGTGTATCTCTGTTTCTCTTGTTTAAAGAATTATTTAATAACAATTAGTATAAGAAGTTGTTTTATAACAATTGATCTTTATTGTGTGGTATCTGAAGAAAGATAACAAGCAATCTAAAACTTCTCTCTGTTTAATGGAAGATAAATAGGGGGGAGAAATTCTTAAAAGATTGTAGGAAACTAATCAACTTAGGGGGAGAAACCTCAGTATTAAGAAGTAGATCTTTAAGTGTAACAAACTTAACAGGAGAAATATATCTGTCAAAACGATACATTATTTAACATTTGGTATAAGATTACATTAACTTATAACGCAAACCTTTTTAATTAATGACAAAAGGGGGAGAAATATAAACTAACAAAATACTAAAAGAATGTAACAAAAGGAAAATATATAGGGAGATTATAGGAAGAAGAAATAAATAGCAAAGAAATATAAAAGAAGATAACAAACTAAGAGTTCTAATAATAAGTAAGAATAACAATAAGTCATAACAATAGGTATCTGAAGGGTTCTAATAACAATAGGTATCTGAAATCTTAACAAGAAAAATTTTAACAATCGTTTATCTAAAATATCTAAAATATTAACAATAAACTTGTAACAGTTGGTTAATAAAAGATTTAACAATTGGAATTGATTAATTAAAGACTTAATTGTTTCAGAAGACATCTAAAAGAACCAATGTCTGTCTCAGGGGGAGTAATATAGATAAGGGGAGTAATAAAATTTATTATCTTATTTTATTATCTCTCATTTCTTTTATACCCATTTTGTCAGTAATATATAATTTATTTGTCATCATTAAAAAGGGGGAGATTGTGAAGTCTATAAATCAGTTTAAGTATTTAAACATGATTATAAGACTTAACATCCTTTAGTTTTAATGATTAACAAATAAGATTATATAAAGAACAAATAATATTATATAAAGAACAAATAAGATTATATAAAGAACCAATTAGATTATATAAACATGTTCTACTGAGAAAGGTATTGGTTTGTTAATTATGTTTCAGGATGAAATACTCTTTAGAAGAAGAAGAAGATTTTGTGAACAGAATCAGAATCAGAAGAACGAGAATGCAGAATCTGAAGAAGAATAATCCTTAACAGAGTTGAAGCAACTGAAGAATAAAAGTAAAGACTTGAAGACTATCTGAAGAATTGAAGACTTGAAGACTATCTGAAGAATTGAAGATTAGAAGACTATCTGAAGAATTGAAGACTAAGTAAGAAGACTATCTGAAGAATTGAAGACCTAGAAGACCATCTGAAGAACTGAAGGCAGAAGATATATGAAGAAGTACAGATTCAAATATACACCTGTCTTCCTAAAGAAATGAATACAAGATGAAGCGGACTGAAGTATTGAAGCTGTCTGAAGTACGCAACATGTCCGAAGTATTGAAGCTGTCTGAAGTACGCAACATGTCTGAAGTACGTAACATGTCTGAAGCAACGAAGCTGTCTGAAGAGCCAAGCCCGTCTGAAGACTCGAACCCGTCTGAAGACTAAAACCTGTCTGAAGACTGGAACCCGTCTGAAGTTTGGAAGCCGTCTGAAGCTTTAGTAATGACGTGGCATCTTTGCTGAAACCTTGCGTGAAGACTTTTCTGAGTCTCTGCTGCTCGTACGTTTTGGAACACATTTATGGCAACAAACACAGAGGCCTTTCCTGGTGCATTTAAAGTTCATACACCACTGAGGAAACCTCTGCAACAGTTGCAAGCAACAACGGTGGCAAGCTTTACTGCAGCACCAACGTTGTACTATGTCAGAACTTTCAAGAAGCGTGTCTCACAACGGATTAAAAGAAGACTATTTGCTATCTCTAAACGATAGTATTTCAACGAGACATTTCTTCATTTGTGCAATCTGGAACAAAGCAGAAGAAAAGCTCAGGAGACCAAGCAAAAGCAACAAGGAAGATGTTTGAATAAAATATATTCAATTCAACATCTTTATCTAAATCTCAAAAGAGGAATCTGCAAACAACGACTATTGGTCAAGACATCTCATTCAAAGAAGTAATGGTGTCAGGAGCAAATGAAAAAGAAGTATATGAAGAATAAGCAAAAAGACAAATTCAACGGATACCTACTCATATACACTCCCAAGAAAATCAGAGGAAATCTAAAGAAAGCAGATGAATGCAGAAGAAAATCAAGAGAGAGAATTAGCAGACGAAAGCAAGCAGATGCAAGCCGGACAAAACAGATAAAGGCAGATGCAAGCAGATGCAAGATAATGCAAGCTGGATAAAGCAGATACAAGCTGGATAAAGCAGATGCAAGATAATGCAAGCTGGATAAAACAGATACAAGAAGGCAAAAAGAATTCAAGAGAGAGAATACACATAATCATCACATCTCTCAAAACAGAGCTCATTAACAGAAGTGTCAGAACGGGAGTATTCTGAACACTCAATATGCTTAAGGAGAAGCAACCGTTTGAGAAGCTATTACACAACGGCTATATGAGCCACATCGTCAAAAGCTCAACGGTATTATGAAATATCTTCAACGGCTATACTCAAGCAGAACATATAAATAGCCTCAAAGAAGAAGTTGAAGATGTTGTTGTTGATAACACAACCAGAGTGAAAGAGACGTTGGTCGGGCCAACCTGTTGTTGTTGGAAACAACCATGCAGCTGTTGTTGCAACCAAGTTGGTCAGAATGATCAACCAAGTTAGATCAATTGGGATTGTTTTCAAGAAGGTTCTTGAAATCAATCAGGATGAAAAGTGTTAACTAGGATGAGTGTCTTACAGTTAACAAGAGTTGACTCGAGCTTAAATACATCATGAAAAAGTCAACAACAATTGATCAGAGAGTTAATTCTCAATCGGGCTACTGATAAGCTGGTCAGTTAGTTAGATTGTACAGTTGGTCTGTTGATCAAGTAAGTTGGTTGTC
This sequence comes from Sesbania bispinosa, assembly GCA_026901365.1. Classification (NCBI taxonomy): domain Eukaryota; kingdom Viridiplantae; phylum Streptophyta; class Magnoliopsida; order Fabales; family Fabaceae; genus Sesbania; species Sesbania bispinosa. Next base: position 143,386 of record QLOH01000462.1, on the reverse strand, counting down.
GGAAGGCAATCATGCTGTACAAATGACTATCAAACTGGGTACGGTTTGAAGCTTTGAAGATACCTTGGTATTCCAATGATACGGGTGAGAATGTAGCCCATGGAAACCAATGGTTGGAGAATAAGGCTGGAGCTTAATTTCATATCTTAGTTAGCCTACTCTCAGAGGATGTATTCCTCATAGAAAAGACAGGGATTGTACTTAAATTCAAAACACTTGTATCACTGTCTATCCTTGTATTTAGTTTGTAATGACTGTATCCTGAGTATGTACTCAGTAATCTCTATGTACAAGAAGAATCTGAGTTGAGAGGTTCTAGCGAACATCTAGCTTAGATTGAGTAGTAATACTCTACACTTAGTTAAGTGTCTGAGAGCCTGGAGAGGCTTGGTGGAAGAAAGAAAACTAGTGGTAGAGCCTGGAGAGGCTTGATAGAAAAGAATACTTGTTGTATTGGCCTGGAGAGGTTAATATGTGTATCTGTGGTTTCAGATAGTGAAAAGCCAGTGGTGGTTTGCCTCTGGGACTGGATGTAGCCCACGGGGTTGTGGGTGAACCAGGATAAATTCTGTGTCTAAGTTTTCTTTCTCTTAATCTCTTTTACTTACAGTTTTCATATTTACGTTGGGGATTGAAAAGTACTTTTCATAACAAGCTTAACTCAAGGATTTCAATAAAACAAGTTTTCATACAAACATAACATTAAAACGTCTCTAGTGTAGGTTGAAGTATTATAGAAGAATATATTCAGAGGGATGTCTAAAATATCTGTCTGAAGTGAGCCCAACAGGAACTCAGTTCAGACACATGATATGGATGGTCTCTGATCATCTAAAGTATTTCAGAAACAGTTCTGAAGGTACTCTTAGTAATATTCTTCAGAAGACACTAAGAGAAGTTTGTTTAAAATCAAACAATCTTAAGTGTAAGAGAAAGTTTTTTTTTAATCTAAATCTTTCATATATTCCGCATGTATTTAAAATAACTCTGATCTTAAGATTAGTTTGCACAATGATCACTTAACGTGATTGATTTAAAATAAAGATTTCCAAAATTGTCTTACAATGTTTACAACACTATTCAACCCCCCCTTCTAGTGTTGCCTGTGGTTCTAACAGTATTTTTTTTAAAAAAATAAGGAGTCCATTTTTAAAATAAAGAATTATATTAAATTGAGGAATTTATTTTTTGTATGGAAAAACTTTTCTTTTAGTTACCTTCTATATATCAACTAATTAATAATAAATATTTTAAAAAATAATTTAAGAAAGAAATAATATAATTAATAATATTATCAATTAGAAAATTTGAGAACCTTCGAATTGGGGAGCCCTCCCTTAGGTCAACTCTGGATATATTTATGTATTGTATCGATACCGAACACTAAATTAATTATGTGAAATCAATAAATCAATAAAAAAGAATATTAATTAAAATATAACTATAACTAATTGATTTTTTTTCAAAAAAATATGATTCAAATCTATTTTCTGTACAAAACTCTAAAACATGAAATAAATGAAAATAGTTTGTTTATAATTAAAACTCAAAAATAAAAAATATTTTTTGAAAGTATACGACCATTCAAAACATTTTTAATCTTGAAAACTTTTTATATATAAGAAACTTCTTATAAATATAACAAATTAATTTCCATTGTTTTTAACATTTGAAGGTTTAACCAATCAATGCATATACCAATTCTTAACATTTGCAGGTGGGATGTGAAATTGTGAAAATATAGAAACGTACTAAACTCGACCGGCACTTTTTTTCAAATTTGAAACTTCTTATTCCCAAGGGTCCTATTTATAAGAATTTTTTTTTAGGATGAGTCTTTCTTGATCCTTTTTATAAGAACATTTTTAGATTATCTCATGCATTACTTAACAAAATACTCCATTGATGATGGGTGAGTAATTAATTAGTAAAGAGAGTATGACACAATGGAATAATTAAATAGATAGAGAAAGATAATGGTTCTCAATAAATTCAAGAGTAATTTAGAAAATATAATACACATTCATGACAATTTTATTGTAATGAACTATATTAACCAATTTCCTTAATGCGTTGTAAAGTAATTAAAATGTTCTTATAATTAATATTAGGATCGGATCTTCTCCTATTGTTTTCCTAACTACCAATACAATCGTCTTGTGGACAACAAAGTTACTCCCTGTGATCCTCTCCTATTTTTTAATGCATTAATTTTAATGGATAATTGATCAAAGTTATTATAATTATTTTTTCTTTTGTTCATAGTAATTTAATAATACATTGTCACATATATTATTAAACTTTATAGACACATATATACAATAATTTTTTTTACATTCTTATTAGTGGATATTCATGAAAAAAAAATTATTAATTAATTAACCCTCATAGCTATGGAATATTACTCTAGCATAACTTTAAGATCTGTTTCTGAAGTCTAAATCTCTCTTTGGAACCGGGATATTCTCTTGTTATCTTCACAAAGCATCTTTGCAAGACCACAAAATAAGAGGATGAAACACCATATTCTGATTCCTCAGTTTCCAAAATACTCTGGCAATAGAGGAGCAAGGCTCCAAAATAAGAAAGTATATGACCCATGGAGGAAAGTTCGGCGACGTTTTCAAATTTGTTGCTCACGTTCCTCCACCATGCATTAAAAAAAATCCCTACCTTTCTTCTTTATGTATTAAATATTAATAAGAGAGAAAACCAAATTCACTTTAGATAAGCATTTAAGATTTTTTTTTATTCAACTTTTTTAACAAGTAACCTTGACTTGTTTCAAATTAATAGTAGAGAAAAAGGATTGTGCACTGACAGTGTAAAAAGTTTTACACAAACGGTTAATCACAACCCTTGATTTATGGTAAATTTGTTGACTTTACTAATTAATATTTTAAAAGTTATATAAATGAAAAATCATGATTAAACGTCAGTGTAAACTCTTTTACACTGTCAGTGCATACTAATTAAACTTAATAGTATGACAATAAAAATCATTAACTATTAAAGGGTCAGACTAACGAGACTAAGACCTACTGGGGTCGGCTTAGTGGTGGGGGGTTTGGGTAGTTTACCATGAGGTTCTAGGTTCAAACTTCATTATTTTCCTTGTATATCAAAAAAAGACTAACGAGGACACTAATTAACAACTTAGAAGATTTTTATTAAAAGTTATTACATTAATTTCATTTTGTAACATATTAAATGTTACATATATACTCTAATAAAAAAATTATTTTTTTAATTCTTAATATATAAATGCTCTAGGTCACTCATTAGCGTTTGTATATATGACAAAAGTTCGACACCAACAATAGTAGTGGTAATTGTAATTATAGGACTTTTAATAGTGATGATAGATTAAAATCACATGCAATTGTGACGATTTATTTTTCAATTATTTATAAATATTAGTGGCGATATTTTCATCATAAATAAAAACTTATATTAGTACTGATCATGTTCAAAAATATCATGACCAATTCAGTAGTGATTCTTAAAAGTATTGGTGACGATTGATGACGACATAAAATGTTGTCATAGAATTCTCCTAGCTAGTTACAAATTTTTGTACTTTGGAAGATATATGACAATTGTCTTATATATGCAAAAAGTAAATTTTCTTGTAGTGCTTCTTCTCACCCTCTCTATCGTTGTTAACCTGATGAACACCTTCCACGAAATAAAACACTAATTAGGTGAGTGGACGAAAGCTTCCCTAACTTTACAATTCAATAATAATTTTGTTGCTACTCCCTCCACATTTTATATCTATCACTTGCAATCTTACCGGTCATCGACTCGATCAGAATACTGGGTTAATGAATTACTGGTCGAACTGTTAAGTCATTGGTTTGAACCGATTAAACCGGTATATATATAAAAAAATCAATAAAAGTAATATAATGTATGAGTTTAAAAAAATACAAGTAATTATTTTAAGTATATAAATATTTTAAATTTGAGTTTATTGTAAAATATAAAAATATGTAGAATTAAATCATATTTGATACACCATAATTTAAATTCTTTTATTGAATTTATATTTTTAGTATTTTTCATTATTTAATTAGTGAATTGCATGTTAAATTTTAAAATTACCAAAACGAAAAGAAAGTAAACAATATTTTCTCTAAAAAAATGAAGTTAAATTAAACGTTGGTGAAGACTCACAATTCATGCTAATTGCTTTTTTTTTTGTCCATATGCTAATATCCTCTCATAATATAAACATAAGTAGTACAGGAAAAACAATTTTTTTTGGTCCAGCGTGAAAGACAACCGAAAGATAATATATGAAAAAAATAAGCAAATATATATATCAAATGGGAATGTTGGTTCAGTCGTTATGCAACACATTCATGAGGTGGAGGGCAGAGGTTCGATTCTTGTATTTGGCCATTTTGCAAACCTTTTTATTAGTATAAAAGGAGCTTGCATGCGTTCAGGGTTCAGGCACATACATAAACCTGAATCATAGTTGTTATAAACTCGGCCGATTCACACGAGTTAATCGGGTCTTGACCGGTTTGACTACATAAGCGGTCCGTATGGTTGACCGGACTAGCCATATGTTTGGTTGAACCGGTCGATCCGGTTCGAGTTTTTATCACTTATCACTTGTCTTTTATAAAATTTTACTTTAAGACCCGAAACATGCTCCAACAATTGCAATTATGACTTTATTTCCTGATATATTATTATAAGAGATAACATATCCATACACCAAAAAATATATAACAATTTATACAATACACATTTTCTCTCTATATCTCTCCATCACATCTCACATTTTCTCCCTTTTATCTCTACATCTGTCTTTATTGCAAATCACGTTGTACAAACAACATTTCTCTTATTATAATCAGCTTCACCCACACCAACCTTGTTCTTTCTCATTCTCCTCTAATTCCCCTCCCCAAATAAAGCCTAAAAAACTTCATATACGCACAAATTTATAAATTAAATACTAACCATTTGACACTATTAAGAATAAAAAAACATTAACTATAACATCCCAAATTTCATAAATCATTTTCATAAGTTAAATAGAGTTAGAAAGGTATTTTTGTAAAAGGGAACTAGGAAAAGAGGGTAAAAAGTGATGAAAAAGGCATAGGATAGAAATCTAGAATTTCCATTCTGCAGCAATTTCGCTCGAGCGAGGATACTCACGTTCAAGCGACGAACCATTTCGCTCAAGCGAGAATGCCCTTGCTTGAGTGAATATATCAGTAAAATTTGGGAAACTCAATTCTGGTTTTTTCGCCTAAGCGAGAACTTGCTCTCTCAAGCAAAATTACTCCAATTTTTTAGAGTTGCTCTCTGACTTTGTCTCGCTCAAGCAAGAAGATCCTCGCTTGAGAGAAGTATGCAGATTCTTTTTTTTTAAGCAGAACTTTTAGGGCATTGCCCTCATCATTTAATACCTCATTTACTCACTTTAGAGAGAGGCGTGAAGCTTGAGGAATGAGGAAGAACAAGGGAGCTTTCTCATCCACAACCCTCATCACTATTTTCAACTTCATTCTTGAGCTACTTTAGGTGAGTATAACTCACACACTCCCACACATTCTTGCTTGATTCTTCCAAATGAACCCTATCCTCTTATTCCCTCCCTTATTTTGGGTGTTGTGTGGTTATTTGATTGTTGCTCACTATTATGCTCATTGTTTGGTTGTATTGGTTAAAGAGATGAGTTAGGGTTGTTATGAATTTAAGGTTTATACCCAAATCCTTACTTATGCATTTATTATTTATGATTTCAATTCCAATAGCTTCAAATAGTGTTAAACGTTTTTGGGTTCAACCCTAGTTACCTTGAGAAATGAACTTGGCTTCGGCCCAGAAAATCCTAAGTTAATCAAGTTTGACTTCGGTCCAAAATAAAATTAAAATGAGTTTGGCTTCGGCCCAGATAGTGAGTAATGGCTTCGGCCTAGTTAATCTTGTATTAAACTTGACTTCGATCTAGAATAAGGGCGGTGTTTATTACCCAAGGAAGACGTTCCTTATCGTTGGGTCTAGCCTTAGAAATAGTGAAAAAACCTCGTGTGCCGGGAAATGCAAGTCATGCATATCATGAATTGTCATGGAATAAGATTTTAGAAGGTTATGTATGTATATATTCTGTTGTACAACATCTTCTTGCCTTGCCACACTACTTGTTGCATGGTTATGCTCACTGAGACACTAGTCTCACCATATGTTTTGTGGCTATTATTTAGATGCACAGGGTCCTCCTCGAGTTGGACAGTGAGAGCGCTGGAGCTTGGGAGTTTAGATTTATTTTTGATGTATTTAGCATTTATGTATCGAGATCCGTATTACTTGAATTGCTATTCTTTTGTGGGATATAACTGTACATGTGTAGCATTCGAGCCCTTCTATTTTGCTGAGAGCATATGTATGGTGGTATCCCAGTCATGATGATGTATCTCTTTTTTTTGATAAATTAAAATTTAGGGTGAGGGGATAGTGCCCCAGTCTAAGGCAGGGAAAGTCTCCGGGCTCTTTGAGCACTTACAGAGGTACTTACATTTTACCTCACCCCAAGAGGATGAGTGGGGGTTCGAACCTGCGACCTGTCAGGTACGAGACCCTGTCTTGCTCCACTCAACCAACCCCTTGGGGTTTATGATGATGATGTATCTCTGACATAGTTATCTTGAGCCACTAATGGTAATTATATACATAGACTCAGTTCATGTACATGTGCAAGCTTAAGTAACGTTGGATTGCCTAAGCGTTGTTTGTACTGTGTATGTTACTATATCGATAATGGCGCGGAATACTTTCATTGGGCAACGACATGAGGAATGAAAATGGGCAACGACAATGGGAAACCTGAAATGGGCAACGTCAATGGGGAACAGAGAATGGGGAGTTACAATGGGCAACAATAATGGGAATCATGAAATGGGGAATGACAATGGGGAACATAGAATGGGGAGTTACAATGGGCAACGATAATGGGAAACATGAAATGGGGAATGACAAGGGGCAACGACAATGGGGAACGTACATGGACAATGGGGATGAGGGCATAACAGGGAACGGACAATGGGGATGGGCAATGAGATTGAGCAACACATGAGGAATGAAAATGGGCAACGACAATGGGAACAACAATGGAGAATGACAATGGAGAACGTATATGGACAATGGGGATGGGCCACGATAATGGGGAATCGCAGTGGGAAACATAAAATGGGCAACACAAATGATGAAGACTCTGAAGATAGCTCTGATGAAGATGATCTTGCCTTGCTAAGCAGCAAGATTAAAAGGATGCTACAGAAAAAGGGGAATTTCAGAAATGAGCAACCCTTCAAAAGCAAAAATAGTAAGTCAGGTAAGGACATTTCCATTGCTGACAAAATGACTTTCTTTGAGTGTAAGCAGCCAGACCGTATAAAGGCTGATTGCCCCATGCTAAAGAAATCCTCCTTCAAGAAGAAATAGGGACTGATGACAACATGGGAGGACCTAGATTACTCAACCTTAGATGAAGAAGAAGAGTCAGCTGAAGAAACCAATCTTTGTCTAATGGCAAGCCTACCATCTTCAGACAACTCAAACTCTGAGGTAATACCAAAATCTGATCCTGATCTTCATGAAAGATTTGATGATTCACTGGAAAGTTCAAAATAACTCTTCCAAAAATACAAGGATTTTTCAAGAGCATACACGGATATGTGTAATAAGAGTGAGGCTCTTGAAAAAGAAAATCTTGTACTCAAGGAGGAGCTTGAGAACTATAAGAGGGGTGGTCCTGAAAACTAGTCTGAAGAAGTTGAAAAACTTTAGAAGAAGGTTAAGGAGCTCACCTTAGACCTTGCCAATTTGTTAAAGGAACTGAAAAGCTGAACAAATTGATAGGAGTTCAAAAAGATTCAAATAACAAATGTGAGCTAGGATACTCTGACAATGAATCATCAGCCATCTCTGATGTTAAGCTTAAGACCCAAAAGGTTTTCAAGAGAGGTAAAAGGGAGTTCTCGTTTGTGGCAAGTCTGGACACCATGTGTCAAAGTGCAGACACAAAAGGAAAATAAAACCCAAAACTAACAAAATAGGACCCAAGAAGGTATGGGTACCTAAATCTTTAATTGTTCCTATTGCAGATGTGTTTAGAAAGACAAAGGAGACCCCATAAATGGTATCTGGATAGTGGATGCTCACGACACATGATGGGTGAATAGTCTTTGTTCCAAAACCTTAGACCCAAGGATGATGGAGTGGTCACCTTTGGTGGAAATTAACAAGGGAAGATCACCGAAGTAGGTACAGTAGGTATGGCACCCCTGTCTTCTATTAAAAATGTCTTACTTGTTGAAGGACTTTAGCACAACCTATTGAGCATAAATCAATTGTGTGATAGTGGTTATGCAGTATCCTTCACCAAGGATGGATGGATAGTAAAACACTCAGATGATCAAATCATATTTACTGCTAAGAGACACAATAATGTGTATAAGATTAATCTAGAGGAACTTGAAAACCAAAATGTGAAATGTTTTTCTCTCAGTTGAGGATGAAAAACAGATTTGGCATCAAAGACTTGGGCATGCCAGCTTTAGATTAATCTCAAAGCTAACAAAACACAATCTTGTTAAAGGATTACTCAAGCTTTCATTCAAATCAGATAATTTATGTGAAATTTTTCTAAAAGGGAAACAAACAAGAATCTCATTTAAGAGCAAGAATGTTGTATCCACCAATAGGCCTCTTGAACTACTTCACATTGATTTGTTTGGACCAACTAGAAAAGAAAGTCTTAGTGGAAAGATATATGGTTTGATCATAGTTGATGACTATTCAAGATACACATGGGTAATATTCCTCAGAAGCAAGAATGAAACTTTTGACAATTTCACAATATTTTGTAAGAAGGTACAAAATAAAAAAGGATTATGTATTTCTGATATCATAAGTGATCATGGAGGAAAGTTTGAAAATTCAAACTTCACAATGTTCTGTGAGGAGAGTGGGATCTCTCATAATTTCTCTGTGGCTAGAACACCTCAACAAAATGGGTTTGTTGAGAGAAAGAAAAAAAGTTTACAAGAGATGGGTAGGACCATGCTCATTTCAAGCTCACTTCCTATATCATTATGGGCATAAGCTGTTCACACGACTTGTTATCCTCGTAACAGAATATTGGTAAGACCAGTTCTCAAGAAGACTCCCTATGCATTGTGGAAATGAAGGAAACCCAACATATCATATTTCCATATCTTTGGATGTGAGCGTTTTATACTCATCACAATAGATGATATTGGAAAATTTGATGTTAAGTTTGACAAAGGATTCTTCATTGGATATTCTGAAACCTCGAAGGAATCTGGACTCTAGTTCCTAAACCCAATGGGAAAGCTATTATTGGAACTAGATGGGTGTTTAAAAACAAGTTGGATGAAAATGGGAAGGTTGTCAGAAACAAAGCCAAACTTGTTGCTCAAGGTGACAACCAACAAAAAGGTACTGATTTTACTGAAACCTTTGTTCATGTAGCCAGACTTGAAGCAATTAGAATATTGCTCTCTTATGCAACAATTAATAACATCAAACTATATCAAATGGATGTTAAAAGTGCATTCCTAAATGGAATCATTGAGAAAGAAGTATTTGTTAAGCAACCTCATGTTTTTAAATATGTAACTTTTCCAAATCATGTTTTTAAACCGAAAAGGCTCTCTATGGTCTGAAACAAGCTCCAAGAGCTTGGTATGACAGATTGGGTAGTTTTTTTTTTTTTTATAAAAAATGGCTTTGAAAGAGAAAAAGTTTATACAACTCATTTTAGAAAATCTGCCAACAAAGGCTTCATCCTAGTCCAAATATACGTCGTGTTGGCTGTATTCCGATGACGTTAGTTATAAAAAATAGAATTTTTAATGATTTGATAATATATATTTAGAGGGAGATATAAGATCTGATTTTTGTAGATATATTAAATATAATAATAATTGTTACTAATGTAACAAGATAACAATAAAACTATTAGGGGAGAGATAATATTATTAAGTTATAATGAAACCTGACTGCTATAAATATAGTAATTAATATAATAATGATAATACCAAGATTGATAGGGATAATCTTATGAAAGAGATACATTTTAGTATTTGAATCAAGGATCGAATTCTTACGATAGGAATTATGAGAACAAAAGTTCAGAGATAGGAAATCAATAACAATTTTAGGATAATTATAAGATTCGAATTGAGTATAGAGATAAGGATCCTACAATTTAAGAAAGTAAAATATCATGAATTATAGATAATAAATATAAATGAATTAAAGAGAATAAATAAAATTACATAATAGTAATAATATATATATAGGGGATGTATCATGTGAGAAAAATTTTTTTATATGAGAGTGAGAGGGTTTAATATCATCTATTGGATGACAATTAACAGTTCATATTAAAACATCTTTCAAAATGAGAAATTAAGTTGTTTCCAATTTCTTTCACCATTATTAGACTGTCAATCTAGATATATATGGATGTTGAGTGCACTGCACTTGCAGCTTCTGCTGCTTGCCTACCATCAGTTACCGTTATCAAATGGCCTGACCCTCTCGTTTATTTAAACTCTACAGTACAAGTGTTTGATATAGTTAACATGACGACTTCCCGGCACGATGGCGACCTTTCACAACCGCGCGGGATGGACCATCTAGGGACTACTCAGGCAACCGTGGCTGAGGTTCAGCAGTGGAGATGGCGACTTGATTTCCGGTCACGGTGGCGACCGCGAATGAGGTACTGTTAGGAATATGCACTAGAGACTTATATATTTATGAACATCCATCACTTGTATCATGTAATTTTATAAAGGTAAACTTATTCTTTTAGAATATAATTATTGTCCTTAGAATAGTAAGCTTAAACTTCATAAGAAATCAAGTAGATGACTTGATCGTGAGATCTTATGAAGAACTATTCTTAAATAGTCCCTAGTCAAGTATCATCTTATGAGATATCATGTGCTCACATAGGTACACATTAAGAGTAATGGTGTACTGGACAGACCCACCTTAAGAACGTTGCATGGATTGTTACATAAGTGTCATGAACGTTTCTTATATTGATAAATGTTATATGAAGTCCTTCGACCTGAAATCACTATGATTCCTACATAAGGAGTTATATGCTTTAAATATCATCAAACGTTGCCTGTAACAAGGTGATCATAAAGTTGGTTTTTGGGCATGCAATAAATTATGTGGTGGGATGTGAGTGACCTAGATGGGATTTGTCCCTCCCATGTAACAGGAGTTATATCTGTAGGCCTCTTGATAAAGTGAGACTGAAAAATGCATGGCTATGCTCAGGAGGATAAACATGAGATGTTTATTTTTTTTGTACAGTCTACTTGGGGATCAAGAAAACATAAATTGAACTATACAAGGTTGACACAATCCATGCCCTTGTGTTCAATTAGATATTTGGACAAAGGGACAGATCATATAAATTATCATAAAATAGGATTCGTCAAAGTTGTTGATAATCTCAATATTTGGATAGTGATGTATTGCTAGATACCGCTCACTATTTATGATATTAAATATAAAAGAGTTTTATTTTAATATCATAACCAAATATTAAAAGCCTATTGGGTCACACGCATACAACAAGCCACTAGAAAAAGATAATAATTCTAATTTAATTAGAATTATAACCTAATAGGCCAGGACCATATGTGTTAGGGTTAATAGAGTGAAGGGTAAAACCCTAGCCACCACTCTATAAATAGAGCATTAGATGCAATACCCAACACACTTGAGCAGCTGCTCTTACTCTCTAAACACTACTAGCATTGTGGAGGAGGGTTTCCTAGTCCGGCTGTTGGCGTGGACACCACTAGAGACGTGACTGCTATTGCCTCGTTCGTAATCCTAAAAAGGTATGACCTTTCATTTTATACCCTTTTATGCCTTGATTCGTGTTTTCGCATAACGATCATAACAAGGAGGGAATCCATTTATTTCCGCTGCACGCTGACCACATGCTTGATTCCCTTTAGGTACGGCGGCGCACATTGATATCCTATGATGGCTATAAGCTTTAGTTCAGCCATGGAAGATGGCAACTGAGGGGATGGTGATTCAATGTTACACATGGGGGGAGAACTGGGAACAGGGAAGAGGAGCGTGAAGGAGGAGTCATGTGACATTTTTTAGGAAGTTTTAATCTAAACCGTTAATTGTCATCTAAAGGGTGATATTAATCCCTCTCACTCTCATAAAAATATATTTCTCACATGATACACCCCCTATATATATATATATATATATATATGCTAACGTAGAATAAGAACGTACAAGGAGTACATCCATATATATATATATCCTATAGCATATTTATATATAGTATTATATATATTTTTAACTACATACTACATAAACCAAAACCCATATATTTATATATATCTCAGAAACTAGGTTTCCACTTTCTAAATGAAAACACACCCCCCAATTCAAAGATAAAAGTGCGGCACAGAGGAGAATGAAAGGCAAGGCAAGGCAAGGCAAGGTGCGGCGTTGTGGGGGAGAGTACTCACACACTCTCACCCATTTTTGTATGAGTACTCTCCAATGAACCCTACCATTTTATCTCCCTTTTCTTGGGCTTGTATGTGGTTGTTTATTGGCTTGATTTTATTTATGCTCAATGTATGAGTATTTTGATGGTTGTATGCTTATAGATCTTAGTTAGGGTTTTCATTTGGGGATTTTGGCAAATCATGGCCAATCTTTATAATGCTTATGAGTATCAGGATTCATGCTATGCATATGTCAAGAATGAATAAGACACTTGGGCTTTAGCCCCCAGAGAATAAGAAAGAGATAAATGGATCTCGGTTCCCAGAGTTAATGGACTTCGGTCCCCAGAGTAAAACGTGGGTTTCGACCCCTAGAATAATGGCGGGTATTATCCCCAAGGAAGACGTTCCTTGTAGTCTGAGCTCAGGTCTAGCCCCAGAGATAGTGATAAGACCTCGTTTGTCCGGTAATGCATGTCATGTTTAGAATGAGATTTAGTATGTTTAGAATGTCGACTCTATATGGTTATCTTTCTCATGATGCATGACATATGCTTGTTTCCCTATACTGCTTGTTGCATGGTTATACATGATGCAGGTCATGTTTAGAATAAGATTTACAGATATTGAATGAGATTTAGTATGTTTAGAATATTGTCTCTATATGGTTATCTTGCTCATGATGCATGACATATGCTTGTTTCCCCACACTACTTGTTGCATGGTTATACTCACTGAGACCTCAAAGTCTCACCCCAATCCATATTTGAGTTGTGCAGGAATGAAGCACCTATTTACATCAATTGAGAGATACAAGTTAGTCTTGTCGGATCGAGTATTTAGTTTTTGGTAGGATTTCAATGTAAATTATTTAGTTAGTTAGAATATAAGTTATAGTTTAGAATAAGAATCATGTTTTTATACTTTAAAATTTTATTATAATTGAATTTAAATTAAGTATCTACTAGGTTCGTATTTTTATTAAGATTTTTGTAATTATATTTGGATATATTTTATGAATTATTTTGAATATTTTATTTTTCCATAATTATTTATTTTATAAAAATAAGGGTGTTACATTGGTCCTAGAGGGAATCAAGAGGGGGGTTGAATAGATTCACAAAATTTAATCCTTTTTCTAAAATCAGAATTTCTTTTATCACCTTTCTTTTTGCCTTCAAAATTCTTTCAAATGTGTTTCAAAATGAATTTTTAGAGTTGACAAAGTAATTGTAATTTGCAGCGGATCAATTCATTTGAAAGAATAAGCTAATTAACAAGATTGATTCCTTAAGCATGGTGGTGGAATTCTGGCAAGCGAACCAAAAATCCAGCAGTATAATAGTAAGTAAAGTATCGTATCCACATGGAACGGTCAATTCGCGTGTACTCGTGATCTATTTATCAAGTGAAAATAACGGATTTATGAGAATAATTATGCGGAAAATAGAAATTGCAGAATAATAAATAAAAACAATAGAAGGGAGGAGTTGAGAGCACTATACTTGGACTAGGATTGAACTTCGTATCATCGCAGGCTTGGTATATGTAAAAACTATTTATTATTTATGACTATATTCTTGTAATGACTTAGCCAAACTGAATTGATAAAACCCCGAGTTACCAGCAACCTACCACTCAAAGATAATCCATGCAGACTCTCCCAAGCGACAAATTACCCTCGGCTCATTAAGCTCTTAATTAATTAATTATTGTACCGTTCGTTTGAATCGTCCATTAATTGTACTTCCCTATAAACGCTCTTCATTCAAGGGATGTCACTACCCCATCAATCACAAGACCCCGTTTATCCCTCACATACAATTAACTTTCAATTATGTTACTATCGATAATCATACCTTCCTATAGACGCTCTTCATTAAGGGGCTGTCACTACCCCGTCAATCACGAGACCCCAAATATATTCAATATGACTACCAAGTACCCTTAAACAATCAGAGGTTGAGTTCCCTAGGTCTAGGCTCCCTCATCCTCAGTCCTAGCCGGAAGTCTCTATCCACGCTATGTCACAGACGCTAGCCTATAACTCCGGCGCACGCGCGGAAGTTAGGAATTAAACACGGAATAAGGATATCGAAATTACAAAATAACGAATCATAAATAATATAATAGAGTTTACATACACTTGGGGATATAATCAACTACATTCAATCCTACTGGAGAGTTAGCTACTCATGGTAGCCATACAAACCATCGAAGAATCTGTCACCTTCTTCAATCCTCGTGCAGAGCTTCGACTCTCCTTTTCTAAAAGTAAATATGGTGTATTCTCACTGGAATTGTACTAAAATTACACTGATCCTACACACCTTGATCTGGTACAAGAAGGTCCTATTTATAAGCTAAGGAAAGACAAAGGAATTTGGGAAGAAATCTATCTAAAAATGGCAACAAGGCAAGAGTTACGAGTTCTGCGCTTCACCTGCGCTACAACGTGGGTTGAAGCGCAGATGTCAGAATTGCTGCCCTTCACCCGCGCTACAGCGTGGGGTGAAGCGAGCAACACGGGTTGCACGACTTCAATCTTTCTCTTTTTAACTTGATTTCTTCCCGAGACTGGTTTGGTTGATTGTCTTTCCTTGTTTCCCTTTATCTTAATGAAATCTTGCATTTATTGAGTATCTTGAATTTAAATGGGAAGGTTGTTTGTAGAATCCTTACTTAATTGCAGCTGATATCTTCATTAATTATCCTCAATTAAACTTCAAATCTTGCAAATATCTCCCCGTTTTAATGCTATCTTCTCTCCATATCAAATCTTTTCCACAATCTGCAAAAATCAACCAAATTTATATTAAAATAGCATCAAATTCAAATTCAAGACTAATAAATGCAATTTATCTAATTATTAACAAAAAGGGATTAATTTAGGGCATTAGATGCCATTTTATCCTTGATAAGTGCACTAAAAAGTACTCTAATTTATCATATATTTTTCACTTATCAAATACCCCCAACTTAACTTCTTGCTTGTCCTCAAGCAAGAGACCTCATTGTAATAAAAAAATCAATTCAATCCCCTGTATAACTCAAAAATCAAAAACAAACTCAAGGAAAACTTTCCATCATCTCTCTATTAAGCAGCAGTCACTTTCCAAATGTCAGAAAAAATCAGGATTAAGAGATTTTACCAATTCTCAATCAGAACAGAACACAATCATCAGTTAAACTTTTCAAAAATAGAAATTAAAGCAATAAGTGATAAATCAAGGAAATCTCTCATTCTCATGGGTAAGTGTTTCCCTCAATCTTTTTCACCACCGTTGAGCAACTAGAATTGATAGTCGTTTCCAACTTCTAAACTTGGAAATAGTCAATATGAATCAAAAGGTCTTTTCTTTGGTTGTAATGAGGCTGGGCTATCAAGAAATTATGGTTTTTCTGGATATGCAATGAACACTTTGAATAGAGAGCATCTTGTGATTGTGCTTGGGACTTCTTTCCATCTACCATGTTATTCTTGAATTGTCACCCTTTTCAGTTGGCCTCTTTGTTTGAAGAAGTACTCCCCCCCCAACTTATTCAATTTCCACACTTTTTGTGCAGATTTTTTTTTTGAACTTTATATAGTAACAAAAAATTTATTCATGAGGGAGTAGATTTCTTGTGCCTGCTCTTTGAACTTCCTTGACCTTTCAATTCACCAACCTTTTGTCCCATTTTGTTGTGTTGCACCTTGCTCTCTATCCCAGGTGTGATGGGACATGATATAATCATTGAGTATGGCTAGGGTGCATCAAAAGAAACATTAGAGGCTCAAATGGGCAATCAAAAATTGGAAAAATGTAATCAAGGTTGGTTATTTGGCACTGAGCAAATTATTATAATCACAAAATTTGCCTTTGTCACTTCCATATTTTCCACTAGCAAGATAAAATTCAGAAACTCAAGCAATAACAGTTGACAAGCAACGGTGAAAAACTATCAATTTCAGTGTTTAGGCTCTCAGCTCACCGGTTATTGGCTAAAATTCCTTGATAAAACACTTACTGGTTTTAATTAACTATCCCGATAGGTTCTCCTGCGAAGTATCCTAATCCTAACTGATTATGGAGTTAATCACAGAACCCTATCATCTTTCCTAATATGGTTAGTTAAACTACTTAATTATAGAGAATTTGAAAAAATTTGCCTTAAATCCTAATTTCCTAAGGTCCTAAAAAATCCTAAATTTTTTAATTTTAACAGAAAATCATAATATAACTGAATGTGCACTGCATAATATAAATGATGTATCAGTGAGGCATAAATATACAGTACATATCAAAAGAAAATAAGAAGAAAAATAGGAAAAGAAAAATAAGAAAAGAAAAAGAAGGAAAAGCACCAAATAGGACAAAAATCAATCATCCTGGTCATCCATATGCGCATCTCCATCCTCAGATCCAACTCCAGCTGCTCCATCCCCCCTGGAAAAATAAGCCTGTCCCTAGGCCACTGTAGATACGCCCGAAACTGCTCAGGGGTCATGCCTGGGTAGGGGTCCACGCGAGCCTGATAATGCATATCCTGAAAGTGAACTACTGCTCGGTGAAGAGTGGACAGTTGTGCCATCATGTGAGTGTTATGGGCCGAAAGCTGCTGGGCCCAGACAGGAGTCTGCATGTCTGCTAGTGGTGGTGGTGGTGGTGCCTGCTGTTGCTGCTGCTCATCCTCAACATGTAACTCCTCAGTTGGGATACAGTTGGCTTCAATGTATGCTCTAGTCATGGGATGTAAGATGCGAACCCTGGGGTTTACATCCACCCCCTAGACCTGCAGAGTGCGGTAATGAGAGAGGGGAAGCCAAGACTGATCCTGGAGTTGGCGCTTCTGCGCCCTACAGAAGATGCAAAATCTGATATCTTCTAGGTGATAACCCGTGAGATATCGATGTCAACATCGGTGAGTATGGTGTAGATGAGGTGGGCCATGGGCATAACTACATCAGAAACATGCCCGGTAGAATGGATGTTGGCCAGTACCAGCACTGTCCACATCTGGCGATGCTCCTCATATGTTTCCGGTAGATCCTAGCAGCTTCATTGTATGCATTCCTCTCAAAGGAATGCCCTGGCAGACAAAGTAACTATGTCATCTGTATATCAAGGGGATCATTACCATGGATCCCCACAGCTTGCATCCTCTCGTGGTACTGGCAGTCCATGAGATCTCTGTCCTCCTGGATGGGGTAGCCTAAAAATGCGTTGATTGCGTCGCAATCAAACCTAATTACTCGTCCTCGCACATAGGACTCCCTCCTAAAATTAACGTCGTGGTCTCCAATGGCGTTGGCATAAAACTCCCTGACTATGTCTGGGTCAAAGTAGTTGTCAGGGCGACTGAGGCGCTCCCATCGCCTCCTCTGAATCTCAGTTGTAAACTCCTCATACTCATCCTCTTGAAGGATGACTGGGCGCTCCTTGATGAAGTTGCACCCCTCAATAGCAGTGTAGGCTTCAAAGGACTTGAGGTCCTTGAAGTGGTGAGGGTCAAATTCAGGTTCCTTTTGGGGTGCTTTCCTCTTGGCACCCCATGTGCCTCTCCTAGATGTACTGGGCGCATTCACTGTCTTGGTGCATGCCATCTGTGAAAAACCAATGCAGAACAAAATTATTTATGCAAAATAATAATATTAAATTACTCATAATTAATGAAATAAATGACCAATTAATTTCAATAATCAGAATAATCATCTATCCAAGCAATTTTGCATAAAAAATTTGATTTTAAAAATTATCAATAATTGCCAATTAATTAATTAAGAACATGCTAAAGTGATCAATTAAAGCAAGTCCTAAACAATTCTAAACAGGCAAAATTGATAATAAAAAAATAATGCTAAAAAAAACATGTCATCAGTAACATGCAATAAGGCACAATTATTTATGTATGGGCATGCAAAAATATCATGTCAATTAATTAAGCATACATGCACCAACAAAATAATTTGCAGAAATTATTGAGCACTTAAAAACTACCACCTAAGCAAACAAAAATACTCACAATCATTTCCTAGCAGCATGCAATGTAAACTAAAGCATTATGGACAATCATTTTTATCCTAAAGGTCCCTATAATCCTAAGGGTTTTGCTCAAACAATAGAAAATAAAAATTTCAATCGGTTAAAAGTAAAGAAAACAATAAAAACATACCTGGTGTAAGCTCAGAAATGTGAAAAGGAAGGCTATAAGAGTGAAAAATGGAAAGCAAAGGGTTAGGAACTTAGGGAAAACGAAAGCGAAAGAACGAGGTCGTTCAAACAGTTCTATTTATAAAATCCTGCGTGCTGCGCTTCACCTTACGCTATAGCGCAGGTGAAGCGCGTGCTTCCTGGAATGTGAAGCGCGCCGCATGCGCTTCACCCTGCGCTACAACGCAAGGTGAAGCGCAGAAGTCAGAAACCAACTTTTATTATTTTAATTCTGCGCCTTACCTGCGCTACAGCGTAGGTGAAGCGCAGGTACAAAGTTTTATTTTTCTGCTTCTGCTACTTCCTACTCCTAACTGTTTTCATGTAGTCCTATTAAATTAATTTCTTCACTTAACAATTTCCTAATTACACAGGTAATGTTTAAAAATTAAAAATTAACAAAATTAAAGAAAAATTTAGACTTACAATGGTTGGGTTGCCTCCCAGGAAGCGCTTGTTTAACGTCTTTTAGTTCGACGCTTGGTTACTTAAATTTTTTTATGGTGACCTCAGGTGGAAGATGATGTTTGGCTCCATTCCAGTTCTTCCTTTAAGCTCCCATCCTCCATGCCAGTTCTTGATTCTTCCATCACTGTCACCGTCTTCCTCAGTATCAGATATTGATCATTTCCTTTTCTTAAATTTGAACTCCCATATGGATTCTGGCTGCTTTACTCTCATTCTAGGCTTCCTCAGAAATTCGGAACCTGGCAGCTTTGTTTGAGAGTTGAAAATACCATCAGTTTATTGTAATTTGGGGATGCCTCTATCAATATGATTTGGGGATGCCTCTATCAATATGAAACACACTACTTTCATCTTTTGAGCTTAGTTCATATTTTCCCCAATCAACATCAACTATCATATTTGCAGCTTTCATGAAAGGTCTTCCTAATATTAGGGGGACATCAGTATCCTCCTCTTCTGTTTCTGCAATGTAGAAGTCTACGACATATGCAAACTTGTACACTTTGATTATATCTTCTATTATCCCATAAGGGCATTGAGCGAATTTATTTGCAAGAAGCAACTTTACCTTTGCAGACTTGACCTTCACATTACCCAACTTGTTAAAATATGACAGCGACATCAAATTGATGCTCGCTCCAAGATCTAATAAAGCTTGAGTAGGGGGTAAATTTATAATAGAGATAGGTATAGTAAACTTACCTGGGTCAAGTGACTTACTTGTAATATAGACCTTTTCTTCATGATATTCTTCTTTCTCTTGTGCTGCTTCTTCTTCATCTTGATGAACAATTTCTTTGGGTACTTCTTCCTGGGGCAGTTGTTCTTCAAAGATGATTTCCTCCTCCTTATCAAGTTCCTCCTCTTCTGACTTGTTGCCATTAGTAACAACCAAGTTGCATTGTTCCTTTGGGTTGGTTTGGGTTACAGCTGAGAAGTGATGTTGCTTGTGCTCTGCCATTTCATTTGCTAGTTGTCCCACTTGATTCTCCAAAGTCTTGATTGACGCCTCTGTATTCTTCTTGAATCCATTGAATCCTTGTACGAGATCATCAATCTTTCCTTCCAAACTATTTAATTTGTCATAGGTTGAAGGTTGCTTCTGATAAGGTGTTTGTCTAGATCCTCAATTCTGACCCCAACCAGAGTTGGTTTGGTTGTTCCTCCATCCTTGTGAGTACTGGTTATTGTTATTGGAGAAATTACCTTTCCTCCCTTGGTTTCCCATGAAATTGACTTGCTCTGATTGTATCCCTTGATTAACACATTGACCATTTGGATGATCACCTCCACAAAAATCACAAATCAATGGTTGGGTTTGGATAGGTGGTGAGTAGATTGCTTTTAGTTGTTGAGGAAGTGCCTTTAACGTCTCAGTGAGTGCTTCTATTTGTCTTTTAATGAGCTTGTTCTCGGCCAAGAGAGCATCACTTTGATTGAGTTCCAGTACCCCTTTCTTTGGTAATTGAGCAGGTTGTCTTCCACACTAAGCTTGTTGATCGTTTTGTGCAAAATTATCAATGATAGCTATTGCTCGATCAACATCTACGGATAAGATAGTTCCTCCCACTGCAACATCTATGAATGACCTTGAATCTGATCGGAGTCCCTTGCAGAATATGTTGAGATGGGATCATAGCCATGATTGAGAAATTTGCGCAGCAAAGACTTGTATCTCTCCCATGCTTCACATAGTGGCTCATCTATCCCTTGTCTGAATGTAGAAATATCTGTTTTGGATTGAATATGCTTCCCTGGAGGGAAGAATCTTGTCAAAAATTTATCCTCAACCACATCCCAACTGGTTAGACTTTGATTTGGATGTGATTGCAGCCATTCCTTAGCTTTACCTATCAAAGAGAAAGGAAACAAGCGTAAGTAAACAGATTCCAGATTACCTTCCTCGAAACCCATAGTGCCAACCAATTCATAAAAGTTAGAGAGATGAGTATTTGGATCCTCGTGATCCAATCCAGCAAACTGATGTGCACTAATGAGGTTGAGGTGAGCAGTTATAGGTAAAGCAATGCTTGAAAAGTGACGTGGTCCTTGATGAGTGACATAATCTCCTAGAGTCCTTTTAAGAGTTTCCTCAGCCATGTTTTTGGGTTCTTCTACAATTATCCTTCTTCTCCTCCTCCCGTTTCTGCCTTTGTTCCTCCTAGATGTCCTATCTATTTCTGGGTCGAATTGTAATTGATTGGAGGGCACCTGGCCTCTCAAAAACATAAACAAGAAACTTTGAAAAAGATAAGTGTGGAAGAAAAATTAATAGAAAAACTATAAATTTCCTAAATACTAAAAATTTCCTAAAATAATAAGAATAATAAATAAAAGGGTTCCTAAGATAAACAGACTTGATAATTAGACCTGCCAAGGTCTACACGAATTGGAAATCGTTCCCCGGCAACAGCGCCAAAAATACTTGATGGAATTCTGGCAAGCGAACCAAAAATCCAGCAGAATAATAACAGATATATGAGAATAATTATGCGGAAAATAGAAATTGCAGAATAATAAATAAAAACAATAGAAAGGAAGAGTTGGGAGCACTATACTTGGACTAGGATTGAACTTCGTATCATCGCACCCTTCGTGTATGTAAAAACTATTTATTATTTATGACTATATTCTTGTAATGATTTAGCCAAACTGAATTGATAAAACCCCGAGTTACCAGCAGCCTACTACTCAAAGATAATCCATGCGGGCTCTCCCAAGCGAAAAATTACCCTCGACTCATTAAGCTCTTAATTAATTAATTATTGTTTCGTTCGTTTGAATCGTCCATTAATTGTACTTCCCTATAAACACTCTTCATTGAAGGGCTGTCACTACCCCATCAATCACAAGACCCCATTTATCCCTTACATACAATTAACTTTCAATTATGTTACTATCGAAAACCATACCTTCCTATAGACACTCTTCATTCGGGGGTTGTCACCACCCCGTCAATCACGAGACCCCGAATATATTCCAATATGACTACTGAGTACCTTTAAACAATCAGAGTTTGAGTTCCCTAGGTCTAGGCTCCCTCATCCTCAGTCCTAGCCGGAGTCTCTATCCACGCTATGTCACAGACGCTAGCCTATAACTCCGGCGCACGTGCGGAAGTTAGGAATTAAGCACAGAATAAGGATACCGAAATTACAAAATAGGGAATCATAAATAATAAAATAGAGTTTACATACACTTGGGGATAGAATCAACTACATTCAATCCCACTGGAGAGTTAGCTACTCATGGTAGCCATACAAACCATCGAAGAATCTGTCACCTTCTTCAATCCTTGTGCAGAGCTTCGACTCTCCTTTTCTAAAAGTAAATATGGTGTATTCTCACTGGAATTATACTAAAATTACACTGATCCTACACACCTTGATCTGGTACAAGAAGGTTCTATTTATAGGCTAAGGAAAAACAAAGGAATTTGGGGATAAATCTATCTAAAAATGGCAACAAGGCAAGATTTACGAGTTATGCGCTTCACCTGCGCTACAGCGTGGGTTGAAGCGCAGATGTCAGAATTGCTGCGCTTCACCTGCGCTACAACATGGGGTGAAGCGAGCAACACGGGTTGCACAGCTTCAATCTTTCTCTTTTTAACTTGATTTCTTCCCGAGACTGACACTACAACATTTTAGGCTTTAGGCAATGCTTTTTAAGGCAATATTTATAAAACCGTAGCTGAAACATGGGAAAGGCGACACTTTTCCTGACTGTGGACTATTTCCTAGTCAACGATTTTAGAACCGTTCCTGGAAAATATAATAGGCAACACGTTCTTAACTGTACCTGATTTATTTGGAAACCGTTATTGAAAATTATAATATGCAACACTCTTTGATGGGATAAAAACCGTAGGCTATGACTTTTATTTATTTAACAAAACCATTCTTGTATCTCTAAAAATTTAAGTAATCCACCCAAATTTTTCCTCTCCCTCTTCGTCCCTCCCACACGACCCCACCATTGCGCATCATTGTCTGTGAAGGAGGTGTTGGTCTCCCTCCCTCCTCCGCCCTTCCTTTTCCTCTTTTTGTCGCCCTTCCCATCCTCTCGCTTTTCGCTCTCTGTCGCCCTTCCCTCCCTCCCTCCTCTCTCCGTCGCGCATCCGGTTGGAGCACTCGCCCTCGCTGCAGCTGCTAGAGAGCTCACTGTCGCAACAAGTAGCTGCTGGAGGTCGTCCATGCAAGGTAGTGTTCTGCACACCCAATTCCCCTCATTCAAGTTTTGAATCATATACCGCGTTCATGATTTCGCACTCATTTGGATTGAACACTAATCTCCAAACTGTTAAAATAGATTATTTGCTTTTAATTTTTTTCATTATTAGGCTGATAATATTAATGAATGGACTTTAATAACAAAATTTCTTTAGATTGAACCCTAATATCCCTCTCTGCGAATCAAAGCATGCTTGAGAAATTGCATTTGCTTTTGAAGTTCAGGAATCCGAGAGAAAGTTTCCCCCTGTTTTTGACTTACTATTTGGTTGCATTCAATCTGTATGATAAATTGCCAAAATCATGAAGTCACTCCTCTGGTTTTAGAAAGATCAATATTATTTAATGTGGTATGCTATTTCTGTGTTTGCCTACATTGCATCTTTAGCTTCTGCTGCTTGCTTGAAAGCAGAAACTCTTGCTTCCATGGTTTCATTACATCCTTGACGAATTTTGCTCAGTTCTTCCAAGGTTTAAAGATGATTTGAAGTTCAACTAAGTTTTCACACTTTTTTATTTCTTCTATCTGATTGGTTCTTACTATTTATATTTTTGTCTGTAGACTATGAGTTGAAGGCGCAGACAGGTAACATATATGTGCATCATTTGATTGGAGCTGCACTGGAATCTACAAGTCAATGGAGAAGGAGAAGATTAAATATGTCCTCCTCAAGTGTGGTGAAGGGGATGGAGCTGTTTGGGGTGCTTTATTTTTTGGTTGATATATAAGAAGGTATATGAAAACGTTGTTGGCAAATTATAAGGAGCAGCTTTAATTTATAATCCAGTATTCAGGTATATGAAAAGGTTGTTGGCAAATTATATTTTTCGTTGGTAATGATTTCTTTTCTTTTCTTCTTTTTTTAATGTTTTAAATGGTACTCTTTATATAGTCATGATGAATTGAGGCAAATATTAGTTGGATATTACTCATGTGGAAATGTAACGTGACTTGACAGCAAGGATTTTTTTTAATGCACACAAGTACTTAAGGCGCGAAGCTCTCTCCTCTTTGGTAAGGTTTATTTTTCTATCTTAATTTTTTTATGGCATGCTCTATTTATGTGAAGTGCTTATGTGAATGAAAGAGTTATAGGGCAAATTATGTTAAGTGTTTTTAAAGTGTTTTTCTCTCTTAATTTTTTTATGGCATCCTCTTTGATATTTGTTGAAGTGTTTTTAAAGTTTCATAGCTTTGTAATTTTTATTTGGCTTATTGCATTCCACTGGGCATAAGTTTAGATTTGTGTAACTTACAAGATATATATTTTCTTGTAGTTTTTAATGGTGTTATTTATTTATTTTTCTCTATTTTTTATCTATTTTAAAATAAATACAGTTTCTGTAATAAAATATTTTTAGGTTGCAGGGAGGAGGATGTTGAATATGGAGGAATAGACTTTTCAACTAGCTACGCATTAGCTATGGAAATTTTCATAGCTAGAGACTTAAAAAAACCGTTGCTTAAGGTTATAGTAAAATCGTTGGATATAATGATCAGCAACGTTTTGAAAACCGTTCCCTAAACACGCTTTAAGCAATGGTTATGCTTACCATGGCTGGAAACGTCAAAAAACCGTTGCCTAAGGGAATAGGCAACGACCGATAATTCAACGCCTGCAAAACCGTTGCCCAAACTTTCAGGAACGGTTTTTTTTGCTTTCAGGAACGGTTTTTTGTTGTTGCCGGAGACCAAAAATGTTGTAGTGTGGTTTTGGTTGATTGTCTTTCCTTATTTCCATTTTTCTTGATGAAATCTTTCATTTATTGAGTATCTTGAATTTAAATGGGAATGTTGTCTGTAGAATCCTTATTTAATTGCAGCTGATATCTTCATTAATTGTCCTCAATTAAACTTCAAATCTTGCAAATATCTCCCCGTTTTAATGTTATCTTCTCTCCATATCAAATCTTTGCCATAATCTGCAAAAATCAGTCAAATTTATATTAAAATAGCATCAAATTCAAATTCAAGACTAATAAATACAAGATATCTAATTATTAACAAAAAGGGATTAATTTGGGCATAAAATACCATTTTACCCTTGATAAGTGCACTAAAAAGTACTCTAATTTATCATATATTTTTCACTTATCACATGGCATTTCAATATTCTTACAAATCCATTTTAGTATAGCATCAAGATTAAATTTAGCACTCTTATTTCAGTACAATTATGCAGTACAGTAATTCAAGTTTATCAACTTGAAATAGAGTATACGGATAGAGAATTTGACACAGTTGTTTATACTGGTTTAACCATAAAAAGACCTACATCCAGTGTAGATTCAACACGCCACTAAACCTGCTTTCATTAAAGAATTGATTACAAACACTATGCACATACAATTCTAAAGAAAGACTTACAGAAAACAAACAAAGGTTAAACTCTTGCACCTCACAAGAGCATGTTCTTCAATGACACCCCATCACAAGATTTCAACCAATCTCTATGAAAACACTTTTCAAGAGATTTCCCAATATAGAAAATTATAAAAGGGATAGGGTTTAGAAATATAACACCTTAGTTGTGTAGATAACCCCAGGAATAAGATAAAAATGTTCTTCTATTGTTCAACCTTCTTTGAGTGCAGAGTTCTTGATTTCACATGTACATTCTGGGTTTATTCTTGTTTTCTTGAGGAATTTTCTCTCAAAGATTCAATTCTCACTTTTAGAAATCGGATTCTCTCTTGTTTAATTTCGAAAATCTTATTGATTATATCAATTAGGAGTTAGTTCTAACTGAAATAATATGTTACCTTTCGCAGATAGTTAATTACCTAGTTATAAGAAAACAACCCAGAATAGGTGCAGTCTCTGTGGTAACCGATTACTGACTTAGGTAATTGATTAAACCAAAGCATATCCATAAAGAAATCTTCTCAGGTTCTGCAGGTAATCGATTACCTATATCAGGTAATCGATTAAATCGATCTTGATCACGAATTCAAGCAGTTTTCCAAGTTGAGTCAACTTGTAGTTGTTGCTTGAGCCACAATAATTGAGCACAACAGCTTCCAGCTACTATGTATTTTGCTTATGTAGTTGAGAGTGTTACACAAGCTTGTTTCTTACTGTACCATGATACAAGACTGTTTCCAAACAAATGACATGTGCCACTTGTACTTTTCCTGTTTAACTTGCATCTTGCAAAATCAGAGTCATAATAACCAACAAGAGTAGGATTTGTACCTTTAGGATACCAAAGACCAGCGTCTAAAGTGTCGTTGAGGTATTTCAGAATTCTCTTGACAACATTCGTGTGTGATTCCTTAGGTGTTGCTTGGTACCTAGCACACAAACACACTAAACATGATGTCAGGTCTACTCACAGTTAAGTACAAAAGTGAGCCTATCATCCCTCTGTATTTAGTAACGTCAACTGTTTTTCCTTGAGAATCAGCATTAAGATAACAATTAGTTCCCATAGGTATATGAGAGCTTTTGCACTTTTCCATTCCAAATTTCTTGAGAAGCTCTTTGGTGTATTTTGATTGATGTAAGAAAATTCCCTTCTCCATTTGCTTAACTTGCAAACCAAGAAAGAAACTTAATTCTCCCATCATTGACATATCAAACTCCCCTTGCATTTTTTAGACAAAGTCCTCACAAAGAGAGTTGTTAGATGAACCAAAAATAATATCATCAACATACATTTGTACAAGAAGTATATCATTGGAAGTTTTCTTAATGAATAAAGTTTTGTCTACCTTTCCTCTTTCAAAATTTTGAGATAAGAGAAACTTACTCAATCCTTCATACCATTGCCTAGGAACTTTCTTAAGTCCATAAAGGGCTTTCTTTAGCTTGTAGACATGATGTGGAAACTTATGATCAACAAAACCAGGTGGTTGTGAAACAAACACTTCTTCATCAATGAAACCATTCAAAAAGGCACTTTTACATCCATTTGGTATAACATAAAATCATTTACACATGCAAATGCAAGAAGGAGCCTAACAACTTCTAATATAGCAACTGTAGCATATGTTTCACCAAAGCCTATACCCTCTTGTTGATTATAGCCCTTAGCTACTAATCTAGCCTTATTTCTAGTTATGGTTCCGGTTTCATCAAGTTTGTTCCTAAACAGCCATTTTGTTCCTATGACATTCATACTTGATTTATAAGGCACTAGTTTCCAAAAATCATTTGTTTAAAACTGATTTAACTCATCATGCATGGCCATCATCCAATGTTCATCATTTAAAGCATCATTCACACAAGATGGTTCAATTTGAGAGACAAATTCCATATGTTCACAAAAGAGATTAAGAGAATGTCTAGTAGTAACTCCCTTTTCTATGTCACCAAAAATGTTGTTTAAGGAGAGATCCCTAGGCTCCCTCCATTCTTTCGGTAATGATTGTACTTCTTTTGGAGCTTCAATTTGTTCACTGTTAATGCTGACTTCATTATGAATTAGAGGAATGTTTGATGTACCTGCATCTTCTTCATCACATAGAGAACTTCCTTTCTTACAAGGGTTAGATTGATCAAAAACCACATGAATAGATTCTTCTACTGTCAAAGATTTCTTATTAAAGACTCTATATGCCTTACTTGATGCAGAATATCCTAAAAACATACCTTCATCAGCTTTAGCATCAAATTTGCCAATGTTGTCTTTGCCATTATTTAGTATGAAACATTTACATCCAAATACTTTTAAATAAGAGATATTTGATTTCTTACCCTTGAAAAGTTCATATGGAGTCATTTAAGAAAAGGACGAATCAAGATTCTATTTAAAACATAGCAAGCAGTGCTCACGACATTAGCCCAAAAATATTTAGGTAAATCGTTTTCATTGAGTATTGTCCTTTCTAGTTCAATAGATGATCTATTTTTGTTCTCCACATCTCCATTTTGTTGAGGGGTTCTTGGAGCAGAAAAATTATGATCAATACCAATTTCATCACAAAATTTATCAAATTCGTCATTTTAAAATTCTCCTCCATGATCACTTCTCAAAGACATAATTTTCAATTTTTTCTCATTTTGAATTCTTTTGGAAATTTTGAAGAAACCTTTGAAAGCTTAGTTTTTAACAGATAAGAATGCAGTCCAAGTAAATCTAGAATAATCATCAACTATTACCAAGGCATATACACTACCACCTAGGCTTATAGTTCTAGAAGGACCAAAGAGATCCATGTGCAAAAATTCAAGAGGTCTAGAGGTGGAAAAAGAATTTACTGATTTAAAAGAGGCTCTAGGTTGCTTTCCCTTTTGACATGCATCACATATTCCTTCTTTAGAGAACTTAAGATTAGGTAGTCCTTTAACAAGTTTCTTTTTGCAAGCCTATTCAATTGTTCAAGATTAATATGTGCAATCCGTCTATGCCAAAGCCAAGACAAATCATCTCTAGATGTCAAACATGCAACATTTGATGAGGAATGGTGAATGCCAAGCACATAGATATTATTCATTCTCCTATCAACAAACATTCCATTTTCAGATGCATCACATATGGTACAACATTCATGATTGAAGGAAATCTTGTATTTTTTATCACACAGTTGACTAATGCTCAACAAATTGTATTTTAGATCATCAACAAATATCATCAATTATAATAGAGGAATTGTTACCAATACTCCCAATGCCAAGAATGCGACCTCTATTATTGTCACCATAAGTCACATAGCCTTCACTCCTATTTCAGTACAATTATGCAGTACAGTAATTCAAGTTTATCAAATTGAAATAGGGTATATGGGTAAAGAATTTGACACAGTTGTTATACCGGTTCAGCCATAAAATGGCCTACATCCAGTGTAGATTCAACACCCAACTAAATCTACTTTCATTAAAGAATTGATTACAAACATTATGCACATACAATTCTAAAGAAAGACTTACAAACAACAAACAAAGGTTAAACTCTTGCACCCCACAAGAGCAGGTTCTTCAATGACACCCCGTCATATGAACATTAACCTTATGACAACCCGTCACAGGATTTCAACCAATCTCTATGAAAACACCCCTCATGAGATTTCCCAATACAGAAAATTATAAAGGGGATAGGGTTTAGAACAATAACACCTTGATTGTGTAGATAACCCCCCCGAATAAGTTCAAAAACGTTCTTCCATTGTTCAACAGCTTCTTTAAGTGCAAAGTTCTTGATTTCTCATGTACATTTTGGGTTTGTTCTTGTTTTCTTGAGGAATTTTCTCTCCAAGATTCAATTATCACTTTTAGAAATTTGATTCTCTCTTGTTTAATTTCGAAAATCTTACTAATTATATCAGTTATGAGTTAGTCATAACTAAAATAACCTGTTACCTTTCGCAGATAGTTAATTACCAAGTTATAAGAAAACAACACAGAATAGGTGCAGTCTTTGTGGTAATCGATTACTGACTTGGGTAATCGATTAAACCAGAGCATATCCATAAATCTATCCTGATCATGAATTCAAGCAGTTTTCCAGCTTGAGTCAACTTGGGGTCCATTACCAACTTATGTAATCGATTAAACCAGAGGTAAATCATTACTAAGTTCAGTGATTTTGATACCAATCTTTCCAAACTTGAAAAGTTCAAATTGAATTCAATTTACACAAAGAAAGATCAACAAAAAGAACAATTCAAACCACATACACATGCCTAATTCTAGAAACAATGAATACAAGTGCCACACCTATAAAAATGTGTTTGGCACTGCAAAATAAATTGAAGCACCTAGCTAAAACAACAAAACCAAAACCTTCCTTTGACGAGTGACTTGAGGAGTGGCTTGTGTCACTTTATTAATAGCTTAAGTCCAACACGTAGATGATATTATATTTGGTTCAACAAATTCTTCTTTATGCAAAAAGTTTTCTAAGCTTGTGCAATCTGAATTTTAGATGAACATGATGGGAGAACTAAAATTCTTCCTAGGACTTCAAATTAAGCAATAATTTAATTATATATGGATCCATCAAGAAAATATACAAAAGAGATGCTTAAGAAGTTCAACATTAATGATTGCAACCCTATGTCAACTCCAATGCATCCTTCTGCAATCTTAAGTAAAGATGAAGGAGAAGAACCTGTTAATCAAACAATGTATAAAGGAATGATTGGTTCATTATTATATCTCATGACAAGTAGACTAACTACCATTATGTTCAATGTCTATTTGTGTGTAAGATTTCAGTATGATCCAAGAATTACTCACTATAAGGCTATAAAGATAATTTGTAGATATCTAAATGGTACTACTAATCTTGGTCTTTGTTATAAGAAGAGTAAGGATTGCAGGTTAGTTGGTTACTATGATGCTGACTTTGCTGGAGATAGAATTGAAAGAAAAAGCACCAGTGGTGTATGTTACTTCATTGGAAGTAACATGGTCAGCTGGTCAAGCAAAAGGCAAAGCACCATTGCATTATCAACTGCAAAGTTGAGTATATTATTGCTGCAAGGTGTTTTTCACAACTGCTTTGGGTGAAATATCAGTTAGAAGATTTCAATATTTTTGAATCCTGCATTCCCGTTATGTGTGATAATA
This sequence comes from Sesbania bispinosa, assembly GCA_026901365.1. Classification (NCBI taxonomy): domain Eukaryota; kingdom Viridiplantae; phylum Streptophyta; class Magnoliopsida; order Fabales; family Fabaceae; genus Sesbania; species Sesbania bispinosa. The sequence goes on along the minus strand of QLOH01000462.1, from coordinate 112,416 downwards.
CTAGTGCAATTAACTTGTCAAAAAATCCTATTCAACATTCTAGAGCAAAGCATATTAAAATCAAATATCATTTTATTAGAGACTATGTTCAAAAAAGGATTTTTGATATCAAGTTCATTGACACAAAGTATCAATGGGCACACATATTCACAAAACCCTTAACTGATGATAGGTTTAAGTTCATCACGGGTCATCTGAACCTTCATGCATTTTCTGAAAAATGACTGTCTGAACTTACATACCTGCCTGAAGTAACATATCTATCTAAATGTATGCGTCTGAATTTTTTATGAAAATATGAAATTTCATTTAAAAGTTTAAGTGATGTGGCTATCTGAGACGGTTCACATTCACATTTTCCAAAAGTGGAACTTTGAACTTTGCACAGTTTTCGAGATCTGTTCAAACCCTAAGGATGACTAGTAAGTCTTCTCTACACCTTTCTCTCTTTACGAAGGCTATCAAGAAGAGTTTTGATGGAAGACTACCTCCTCAAGAACAAAGGTGTATTCCCTGTATCCGTGTTCGAAGCTGCAAGCTGGGATAATACCTTCAAGAAGGACCCTGGAGATTGTCAACAAGCTGAAGTTTTGACATTCCAAAAGATCGCAAAAAACAATCTTCAGCAAGGACAACTCTACCTTGTGTTCTTCCTTAAGAAGGATATTAATAGGGATGTTTCAGCAAGTTGCTTGTACGGACCAGGTTTTGGTATCGTCTCCCCCTCCCTGTAAAACCATCAAAGCCTTGGCCTAACCAAGATCGTGTTAAGGTTAAGAAAGCTTTGAGAGGTATAAAGGTGATATCTTTTCAACGCATAATGGTAACATTTGTTGGAAAAGATACCATCTTTTGCCTATTCCAGAAGCATGTTCAGTAATAGGACTTTGGAATTTTCCTGTTTCTCCCAGCTCTAGGAAGCCCAAAGCCTATCTGCCTGCTGAAGGAAACCATGCCAGACAAGAGATAGGATGAAGGCAGAAGAAACCTTAAAGGAAGCTTAGGCTAGAACTGAACAATCTAGACTGTAGAAGCTTTTATGAAAGCTTAGAAAAGTGAATGCATTCAAGTCTATGATGTCAAAGTTCCTTCACTATCTATAAAATGAATGTTTCAGACCAATTTTTTTTACAAAGTGTTCTTATTTTGATACTCTTGTTCTGAAATTTGTTTAACATTTATATGACTCTATTCCAAATGCATACTTGTCATTCTTATTATGCTCTGATAAAGCTTGTTCTGAACGACTTATTCTAATCTTGTTATGATACCCTTTTGGTGGATGACAAAAGGGGGAGTAATAATATACTAACATTAAATCTGAATCTGAAGTATACAGTTCAGGGGGAGTAAGGACAAAAGTTTAGAAAGTATATGAATCTAAAGTAAACAGTTCAGGGGGAGCAAGGACAAAACTTAAATGCTTATCGCAGGAGGAGTCCTGAAATTTATTTAAAAGCTCTATCTGAAACTTGATTAATTATCTATACCAAAATCTATTTAAACTCTTTTACGTTCTGAATATTTTGTTAAAATAGATTTAAAAGAAAATTTAAGTTTGTTCTATTTAAGTTTGTTATTAAGTTTGTCATTATATAAAAGGGGGAGAATGTTGAGTCTCAAGACTTTAAAAGTCTAAAGACATCCCTAAGATAAGATTGGGGAGAGTGCTAAGTCTCAAGACTTTGAAAGTCTAGAGACACCCCTGTGATAAGATTTTGATGAATACAAACTTAGATTAAGACTTCGCAAATGCTCTAACAAGTGTACTTGTATTTCAGATATGCTAAAAATCAACTGATGAAAAAGTGTCTGAAGTACGCTTTAAAAGAAAGCAATCTGAAGTACTACGTTGGTTTTGAAATATGTATCCGTCTGAAGAACTCTAGGCGTTTTGAAGCAAATGGTTCAGAAGTGTTGTCTGAAGTCTGAAGACTGAAGTACTGTCTGAAGTCTGGAGACTGAAGTACTTAAGTACTATCTGAAGTCTGAAGACTGAAGTGCTGTCTGGAGACTGAAGAGTTGTATGAAGACTAAAGTACAGACTGAAACCAAGTTGTCTGAAGCCAATTGATTGATGTGGCATGACTCAGTCTGCACCACTCTTTCACGCAACCTTTGTACACAAACACCATAAGAAAGCACGTTTTTAGATGCAAGTATTTAGCGACGGCCAAGTCGTCGCAAAGCCGTTACTAACTTGAATTTTTTTTACATTTTTTTATGTAGCGACGACCTAGACGTCGTTAAGGGTAAATGATAAGTGCCAAAGATTAGGATATTTTCTATGTAAAACATGGCACATAGGGGTAAATTGCATAAGTTCTTGTGTTGATTTCCTCTAAATTCTAGAACTTTGAAGATAAGCAGTAATATCTGAGTGTTGAGTTAATTGAATACCTTTAATTCCAAATTTTGGTGTTTAATTGCAGGAAAAATTGAAGAGGAATAACCAAGTTCAGAAGAATTGAAGTAAAAAGAAGAAAAGGAGGATTTCAAGATAAGTAAATTCGCTTGAGCCAAAAAAATTTAGCTCAAGCGAATTTTGACCAGAGAGGGTGTTTTTTTAGTGTTGAATTAGCTCAAGCAAAAATTTTTAGCTTGAGTGAATTTACTTTTCTTCACCATGAAGAATTCTATTGGCTTGAGCTAAAGCGAATTTTCACTTATTCAGCATTTCAAAATAGAATTCGAAGGGAGTTATCGTCAGTTGGACACTTTCTAAAATTAGAAAATCAAGAGTTCAAGAGGACGAGAGCGGCGGAAGCTGGATCTTTGGTTTTTCTCCTTCATCTTTATGAATTGTAAAGTCACCATGAGTGGCTAATCTCTTCTTTTGGGATTGAATGTAAATCGATTCGAACTCAGATGTATTCTGGTTATATTTCTATATAGTTCACTTGTTCTATCGATGTTGTTATTTTCGTTCCGATTTCATTTCTTTGATTCTATCTGATCAATAGTTTCAATGTTTAGATTTTTAGATTTGACTGGAAAGTATTTCTGAAAATCCGATTTGAACGAAGATAGTCGTTATATTGTTTTACTAGGAATAGAATTCAATATAGTGAATGCTTTTACACTTGATCTTAATGCTGGATGATTTGTTGAGTATATGAGGAATCAATATTCAATAGATCAATCTTATGAATTTTATATGTGAGGAATCAATATAAATGACTATTATGTGTGCATCAATATCGATAATTATAATTGCTATATATTGATATACAACCAGAATACAGATGAGGGAGATAGATGAAATTCAATCCCTGTTTTCTCTCACTGATATCTCAATTCAAGTTTTATACTTTGTTTTATTACTTGCTAGAATTTTACTTTAAATACCTATATCAATCATGAATCAAACCACTCTCTTTTATATATATATACTTTTTGAATTAGTACAACTTTGAACTACCAACTCCTCGTGGGATCGACACTCTGAATTTATTTTCATATTACTACAGTTGACTAATAGGTATACTTGCCTAGGAGCCCAACAGTAAACTAATTTTTTTTTTAAAAAAATCTAGTTAGTGTCGGCCTCACCGTCGCTAATTTCTTGTTTTTTTCCTATGTGTATATATATATTAAGAGAAAAAGGATTGTGCACTGACAATGTAAAAAGTTTTACACAGACGGTTAATCACAACCATTGATTTATGGTAAATTTGTTGACTTTACTAATTAATATTTAAAAAGTCATATAAATGAAGAATCATGATTAAACATCAGTGTAAAACTCTTTTACACTGTCAGTGCATACTAATTAAACTCATATATTAATATTATATTTTGCACTATATATTTCAAGAAACAAACATAGCATAAAGGTAATGCTCCTTCTTGGTATCATGCAGATCATGGAACTAGTGACGACCATTAGTGACGGCAAGGTCGTCGCTACATAGCGTCAGCCGTAAAATGTCGTTGCTACTACATTAACGACGAGGCTTTTAGCGACGGCTGGTGGGTCGTCGCTAATTATGAAATATCGACGGTTTTCACCCTGTATCGACGAATTTTGGTTGTCGCTAAAAACTGTTTTTCTTGTAGTGAAATCAAGAGTGACAAAAATTAGCTTTCTAGGATACCTTTTTTGAATTAATTATCCGGTGCGAAAAGAGGAATTTTTTAAGTAGCTATCTGCTGTAGTCAGAGAAAGTACTGCCTACCTCGTCCTTTTGCCAGAGATGTCTCACAACGGGAGTATTTGCACCTAAAGCTATCTCTCAACGGACTTTTCATCATCTAACGCCCTAGATGCCTATAAATACTGGAAGTCTTCGTGAATGCCAAAAAAAAGGCATCATCGTAGTTATTGAAGTAATTGTTGTAAGAGAAGTTGATCTAAGAATAAAAGAAAAATAAAAAATCTCACGCGAAGCAAAAACTCTGCCAAAATTCTCTTTAGAATTTCATTTTGAATTCTCTGTACTAAACATTTTCATATCTAGTGTTAGATCACTGATCGTTGTACAATCTGAACGAAGAACTATAAGTTCTAAGTTCATTTCTCTTTATAATCATTTTGAGAGTGTTGAGAGCCTGAAGAGGCTTGGTTGAAGAAAGAATATTTGTTGTAAGAGCCTGAAGAGGCTTGGATGAAAAAAATACTTGGTGAAGAGCCTGAAGAGGCTTAGTTGAAGAAAGAATACTTGGTGTAGAGTCTGAAGAGGTTTGGTAGTAGAGAATACTTGTAATATTTCATATTAGTGGAAAAACCATAAGCTTGTTGGCTCTGGGACTGGACGTAGCTCACAAGTGGAGTGGGTGAACCGGGATAAATATGGTTGAGTGCTTCTCTTACTCTTAACTCTTTACGTTGGTTTTCAACTAACAAGAAGAAAGTTTTTGAATTGGGTTCTTAAAAACTGTTCTAAAATCTCTGTTTGAAAATTTTCAGACAAGGAACTGAACTTCAGACAGCCCTCAAAACCTGTCTGCATATCCTTAAAACTCATATTATGAAAAAGGTTCCCAAAAACATAAAGTTTATAAAAACACTATTCAACCCCCCTTCTAGTGTTTCCTATGTGTTCCTACAATCCTATCCTAGATGATCTGTTGTTATTGGGCCGCCATCCGTATAGATGTCCACACTCCAGATGTCCAGCCCGGGGCGTGAGGGGGTGTGTTAGAGTCCAACATTGCCTAGAGATAAGGTCAATTAAAAGTATATAAGTCTTGGACAATCCTCACTCTACAAGCTAGTTAGCTTTTGGTGTTGAGTTAGGCTTAGGTCCAATATCTAAAACTTTTTATTTTTTTATACTAATTCTAAATTTTTAACATTCTAATTTTTATATTTATCTTATATTTTCTATATTCCTTAACTTTTATCATATTATTTGTTATATTTATTACTTTTTATTTCTCTCTTCTTACTTCTCTTCGTGTATACACATGATGGGTGTGATTTTTTTCCTCGTTTTTATGGAGAATTCTATATGGTGGACCGTGGTCTATGGTACATCTTGGTTACCTACGTACGAAATTACTTTCATAAATTTTCATAGGTAACAAATTTGCAGGAAATCTAGATGTAATCCTCTAGTATAGCACCATGGTCCATGATAGAATAATCCTCTTGTTCCCTGGAAAAAAAAATCTCCAAATAAAATGCACCTCCTTCAACAACTTTAATTTTAGCATGGTTGGAGCTTGAAGGAGGTAATTTGTCCTACTTTACTAACATCAATCAACAAAACACACTTTTTCCATAATCCATATGACCACATCCTTGACATCATCTGAATACCTACAACCGGTTCCATAATGTGTATTTGTGTATATCCAATGTAATCAAAACACACACACACTATATATATATGACTTAGGATTAAGTACCTTACTTTGAGAGTACTTATTAAAATTATTTAACTCAATAACTCTTTATAAGATAAAAATTTAACAAATTTAATTGTGAGATAATATTATATTAACATGTTAATCATGCACACCAAATTTTAGATATCGCAAATATTCATAGGTATATAATTTCATTTATAGTCAATATATACTTATTTTTTAAAAATATATTATACATTAAAATGGAGTTGTTGACATATAGCAGCACATATACAGATCTAGAATTGGAATCCAACAAGCAAGAATTAGCTCACAAGAGATGAGCAAATTGACAAGTACAATTCAGACTTAATAAGAACAAAAGGAGAATGAAATGGAAAAATGGAAAAGAGATAGAAGTGGAGAAACATCGGCAACCCCTCAAACTGATAAGTCTCAGTGAAGAAACGCCTGCAACTCCTAGAGCTGGATAAGTCTCAAAATGGTTTGGGCAAACACTATCAACCATTCTCTATTCACAATGAGGAGGAAAAGTGGCATAAGCTATGTGTATTAAAATCAAGATTAACCATACAAGTGAGGAGCCTTCCCCCTATTTATAGCTAAAGGGGGCGATTCAAAATGAAAAGAAAAGGCAAGGAAATTAAAACTATTATAACGAGGTGTTGAACACACAACCCTAGCTAAGCCTTCTAATCACAAATATTAGCGCTACTTTTTAAAGGAAAAATACAAAGGAAATTGCAAGTTAAAAACTATATAAAACTATATAGGACTTTCAATTCAACCGACGGTTGAATTGAGATAAATTCAATATTTTTATAAAGTATTTAAATGATGTAACTTTGAGAAAAGTTACTCCAAATTACTCGTTCTTTAGTACCAATATAACACCAACTCAAACATATAGGAGAGGATTAATTTACATAAAAATAACTTAAACAGTTATTCCACATCTTTTATCTTTATATATCCTTGATTTTAATTTAATATTCTAACGACTGTAATAATTAATCACTAGCTAAGCCCTATTATTTTAATTTCTTTCCCACTTTGTAAGAAGTTTTGACATGGTGGGCAGGGCCGGATCTTTGTTATGACAGGGGGAGCCATTGCTCCCCCAAACTTTTTGAAAAATATTTTTAGGTATATATAGGTATTAAATTTTGGGTAAAATAGGTTTTTCGGCCTTATTTCTTTGTTCAACCTTGATCTTCATCCCAAACTTTTAAAACATTTGTTTTATATCCTCTACCTTTTATACACATTAATCATACGTTCCTAACATAAATTAGCTCTATAAGTTACTGAATTTAGTGTTGAGTCTCATTTAATCCATGTAGAAGCCAAGTCCAATTATTAAACAATTGAATTCATCATTAACTTAACAAAACTAATTAATGTCAAGGACTATGATTAAAGTGTTTTAAAAGTATATGGATATAAAACAAATGTTTTAAAAATTAGGGACGAAAAACATATTTTACCCTTAAATTTTATATTGATGTATACGTGTTGAGGTGGATACACCTAAAAATAAATGGAGGAATAAGCGAAAATTTAGAGATGGGATGAACGATATGATCGAAAAGGAAAAGACAGGTAGAAAGAAAATGGAGGTGGAAAAGAATATGTAAGATAAATAAGGTGTATGTTAATTATAACTCATTCAAAAACTAATTAACACTTCATCAAATAAATTTATTTTAATGTATAATATACTTCTTAAAATATAAGTGACTATAAGATTATTTACTTATGAATGTTTGAAATTTCTAAAACTTAGTGTGTGTGTGTTCAATATGTCAATACTACATTATATAACAGTTGGATTGAGAAAACATAATATAATACTAGTATATTAACCTACGTAATGAAAATTTAATTTATAATAAATTAATATCTTTAAAATAAAAAGGCTTAAATATATTTTTAGTCCCTGGAAATATACCTCCCTATGGTTTTAGTCCCTGGAATATTTAACCGTTAGCAATTTAGTTCCTGCTGTTAAACTCTCTGTTAACTTGTGATGTGGCACTCACACGTGGCATCTGAGAAGGCCAACTCACCCTTGCATGTGAGATGCACATGACTTACAAAGCCCTTTTCATAACCCTCTTCTCCCTATCATCTCTGCCACTATAATTAGGGTTTTGCTACCCATAATCACATAGTCGCGGCGCAGAAGAGGAAGAAGGGGAACAACTCGAAGAGGAAGGGATTGTTGCTAGATTGGTATCGACGGACGAAGATCCCAAATTCCTTATTCGCAGCGCACAAAATGGGGTCTAGGCAAAAATCAGCTTCTTCTCATTCAGTTTCAGGTAGGAGGTTGTGTGGATGTGGTGATGAAATCGTGACTTGGAATTCTGGTAGTCTGAAAAATCCTTGAAGGAAATTCTACAGGAGTCCTAACTGGAAGGTACCTCTATTTTTATTTTCAGGTCAAGAGTTTTTAGGCTGTGTTTGCAATTTTATTTACGTTCCATTGTTTTCCATTCGCAGAACAAAGATAGCTGTCAGCTCTTCCAATGGGTGGATGAAGAATTCAGAGGAGGTGAAGGTGAAGGCACAGTTGGAGGACAATGCAAGTGTTCTCAAATCCTAATTGAAAGTTTGTCAAGCAAAATTAGCAAGATGAAGAGGAAGATGATGGAAGAGCGAAGAAAAGTGAAAATTCTGAAGGCTATCAATGTAGGCTTAATGGTCCTCTTGGCAGCTATTTTGGTTGCTGTAATTTGCTATGTTTACTGATATGTGCATATCGGTTAGTAGAAGGATTTTCTAAAGTGGTGGGATTGTAGTTAGGCTATGTTATCTTATATGTGTAATACCACATGGTTAACTGACATGTGTATTTATGAATTAGTAGGAACAAATTAATTTTGGAATTCTGTTTAGTGCAATAAAAGATGCAATTGACCACGTGGTTACTTTTGTAATCTGTTTGGTGAAATTTAAGATGCAAAAATTGACCATTTGGTTAATTTTCGAATTCTGTTTAGTGCAATAGAAGCTTCAATTTACCTTTTGGTTAATTTGGGTTAATTTTTTATTCTTGAATCAAATAGTCTAAATTGTACAAAGACTTATTTATAATGACTTGTTTATAATGACTTGTTTAATTCAATTGTATTCTGTCAATTTAGGTGGGGAAATAAAAAGAAGTAGAAAAAGTACATGTACATTGAATATGTAATCCAATATTAAATGGCTTGTTGACCATACCAAAATAAGCATTCACTTCATGAGTGTAATTGTCTGTGAGCAATACAAAAAGACAATAGCAACACATATGTCCATAATAGAACTGAAGAAGATTCCTAAGTAAATTGTCTGTGAGAACCAAAAAAACCCCAACTACATCATCAATCTCCAAAAGGTAAAGTATCCAAAAAACACCCTTAAAATCATCACTTTTCTAAACATTTCTAGAAGTTGCATTCTGTCCTGCAAGAGTCCCAGGTGCACTATTCCCTGCAGCTGACTGTATCTGTGAGCTCTGACTTGGAATTTGGCTTGATTGAAGGGCATCAAGAGAGGCTGCACCACTGTTCCCTCTTTTCTTGTTCCCTCTTTTCTTGGCAACAGTTGTTTTTGAAGATGTATCCACAGTGCTTTTCCCTTTGTCCTGCACAAGTAATAAGTGTGAGTACATTGTGAGTTAAGAGTAATATGCAGGGACAGTAGATTGTAAAAAACCTTATGTGTGTGAGCAGCAACATTTTGAGCAGTTTGATCATTTAGTGCATTTTGACCAGTTTGAGTAGCACTTGGAGCACTTTGACCAGTTTTAGTACCATTATGGGCAGTTTGAGTAGCGGAATTTTGTACACTTTGAGCAGCAGCATTCTGAGTCACAGTAGACTCTCCCCCATCATTTGTGTTTGCTGTGACACCATTTCCTCCCTTCTTGACAGATTTTTTCTTCTTCTTAGACTACATTTTAAATATTCAGATTAAAACACAATAATTGAAAGAATAAATTTGTGTGTGTAATGATGAATTTAAGAAAACATTGCCAACTTACCTGGCCAGATCTTGAGTCACCTTCAGTTGCATTGGGTGGGTTCTTACAGCTTCTAGTATTGTGACCATAAGCCAAGCATCCCCCACATCTGTTGCTAGTATGTGTCTGATAAGTGAAAAATATATGATAAATTAGAGTACTTTTTAGTGCACTTATCAAGGATAAAATGGTATTTTTGCCTCAAATTAATCCCTTTTTATTAAATATTAGATAAATTGTATTTATTAGTCTTGAATTTGAATTTGATGCTATTTTAATATAAATTTGGCTGATTTTTGCAGATTTTGGCAAAGATTTGATATGGAGAGAAGATAACATTAAATGAGGAAGATGTTTGCAAGATTTGAAGTTTAATTGAGGACAATTAATAAAGATTTGAAGTTTATTTGAGACCAATTAATGAAGATATCACTGCCAATTAAACAAGGATTCTGCAAACAACCTTCTCAATTAAATTCAAGATGATCAATAAATGCAAGATTTCATCAAGAAAAGGGAAACAAGGAAAGACAATCAACCAAAACCAGTCTCGGGAAGAAATCAAGTTAAAAAGAAAAAGATTGAAGTTGTGCAACTCGTGCTGCTCGCTTCATCCTGCGCTGTAGCGCAGGGTGAAGCGCAACAATCTGACTTCTGCGCTGCAAACTGCGCTGTAGCGCAGGGTGAAGCGCAGAACACGTAACTCTTGCCTTGTTGCCGTTTTTAGATAGATTTCTTCCCAATTTTCTTTGTCTTTCCTTAACCTATAAATATGAGACTCTTGCACCAGATCAAGGTGTGCATGGAGTAGTATAGATTAGTACAAATTCATGCACCATATTTACTTTTAGATTAGGAGAGGCGAAAGTGCTGCACGGGGATTGAGGAAGGTGTCAGATTCTTCGATGGCTTGTATGGCTACCATGAGCAGCTAACTATCCAGTAGGATTGAATGTAGTTGATTCGATCTCCTGAGTATATGTAATCTCTATTGTATTGTTTATGATTCCCTATCTTATAATTTCGGTATCTTTATTCTGTGCTTAATTCCTAACTTCCGCACGTGCGCCGGAGTTATAGACTAGTCCTCTGGATACAAAAAGTGGAACTCCGGCTAGGAGCGAGGATGAGGGGGCCTAGAAATAGGGAACTCAAACTCTGATTGGATAAAGGTACTCGGTAACCAGTGACAGAAACATAGTCGTAGTCTAGTGATTGACAGGTAGTGTGAGTGCCATAATGAAGAGCGTATACATGATATGCATGGTTTTATCGATAGTAACTCAAACAATTGGAATAATAACTAATTAAGAACTTAATGAGCCGAGGGTAATTTGTCGCTTGGGAGAGCCCGCATGAATTATCTTTGAGTGATAGGCTGCTGGTAACTCGGGGTTGTATCAAGTTAGGTTGGCTAAGTCATTATAAGTATATAGTCATAAACAATAGGTAGTCACTACATGTACAAAGGAGTGAGATCGATGATACGGAGTTCAATCCTAATCCAAGTAAAGTGCTTTCAACTCTTTCTTTTCATTGCTTTTATTTATTATTTTGCAATTTATAATTTCCGCACTAATTACTCTCATAAATATGCTATTTCCACTTGATAAATAGATCACGAGTACACACGAATTGATCGTTCCCTGTGGATACGATATCTTACTTACTATTATACTGCTGGATTTTTGGTACACTTGCCAGAATTTCATCAGTGTCCTCCTCAAGTGACAACCATCAACCCCCATAAATGGTCTACATGCAGACAGAAAACCCTTCTTACATCCCTCTAAACACATATAAAAACTACCAAATATAGGCCTTAGTGGTGGTTCAGGCCTCTCTACTTGCAGTTTACTTGTGTTCCCACGGCTAGCTCTTCAAAGCTCTGCACAATAACTCCACATAATTGTATATTGGTTTCTTGCATCTCCATCTACCACATCCCTTGCAATATCCCTTGCCCTTTGGGAACGTGCCACTAGCTGAGTAGTTTCTCCTAATGTCATATACAATTTCATTTAATGACATCTTACTGTTGCTTTTAAGTTTTTCCACCATTACCCTTGCAACCCAAGATGCCCTAGCATTTTTGTTATCAAACACACGGCCACATGTGTGAGTCCCATTAAATGTCTTCAGCCTGAAGGTCTGGCTCCTACCAACCCTATTGACATATGCAGTAAACTGACATCTCTTACACTGCATTCTTACCCCTCTCATTGTCATTTTTCAGAAATTTTATGTGGAAGAGCAGCATAAGTGGGTGTTTCCTCAATGTGTGGGACTTCCTGATCAGTTTGTGTGTTTAGATCAGCAATATTAATATCATCAGTGTCAGCATTTTCTTTCTCACCTACATCAAATCCATCATCACTGCCAAACATCCTATCCTCTTCACTGTCATCAAAGAACAAGTCTTCCAAACTCCCATCTAAGCTATCCTCAGTCCCTGAATCAGTATCCATGTCTTCTCCTACCTCAACAGCCTTACCCTTGTCCTTCCTTTTAACCCCTTCATTAACTTCACTTCCATCACAGTTACCACCCTTCTTCACTTGTACCTCATTTACTTCTTCAGGGCCAGGTAGTGAAACTATCAAATTAGGGACTGCTACAGACACATGCTCAACCACCATGTTAACCTCACAGTTATTAGCAATGGCATAGTTAGCCATCTCTAAGGCATGACTATTCCATGTGATGGACTTAAAATCATGTTTTCCATCACACTTACCAACCCTCCACCATAACTTCACTCCCCCAACATATCCCAACTCTTTCACTATAGACAGAACCTCAAAGTAGGACCAATTGTCTATTTCCATATTGTAGAATGCATGAACATCACCCCCTTTATATCTCAGAAATGGATCAGACACGAAGGCCCCCCTATGGTGCACAACCAAAGTAAAAGCCATTTCTATCCTGGGAATTTCACAACGCAAATATTAAACTATTGACCCAATAAACCAAATGTTGTCCCCACCACCTAAGAAACTGTAAATTATTTACCAAAACAATAAAAAACACTCTGACAGACTACACTACACAACGTGAATATTAAAAAAAAAGTGAAGGAATCTTATAAAAATATGGTCCCCCACATGCATTAACTGTAGAAAAGGAGAGACGTGTGACAAACTCACCTTCAAAGATTCCTACCAGCAGAAAGTATGCACCTCCACAGACGTCTCCCACTCGCAATCCTTTCGACAACAATGAAAATCCCTCCCACGAGCCTTCTTTGCGCAGCTCCGTCGTCTCCAATTTCGGTCACAGAGCGTGAGAGAAGAAGTGTGAAATTAGGGCACAATAAGTTTAAGGTAGAATTTATGCAATCACGTGAGTCTCTTGGGTTAGGCAAAGGGCTTTGTAAGTCATGTGCATCTCACATGCAAGGGTGAGTTGGCCTTCTCAGATGCCACGTGTGAGTGCCACATCACAAGTAACAGAGAGTTTAACAGTAGGGACTAAATTGCTAACGGTTAAATATTCCAAGGACTTATTTGCAAAAAAAAAATTCCAAGGACTAAAACCACAGGTAGGTATATTTCCAGGGACTAAAACATATTTAAACCAAATAAAAAATTAGCATTTACTAATATATAAAAATTCAAATAGGAAGAGAGATCGGGTACAGAGAAAAGGTTAGCATTCAAGATTGAGAGGGAGAATATCACTCTTAAAAGTTGTATGTGGAGTTTATTATGAAATGAGATTATATAGAGAAAACGTGAAAAGTTATTAAGAGGGAAAATGAGGTGAATGAATATCTTACTTTCTAAAGGTAAGTCTCAAAATTATAAAAAATTAATTATATATTTAATTTATATGTCAAAAAATTATTTCGACCCCCTCAAATATTTTGTTCAAGATCCGCCATGGGCCGCCATGGGCTTAGCATATATAACTCGCATTGAATTCCATATAATATAATATACGCTTTGTTGTGAAAGTGGATAGTTAATTAGTGAAAACACACACACACCATATATAGTATTATTTGGAGAATTACTTATGGATTTTCTGAGAACTTCTTGTAGAAAATTTTGCATGCATGCAGTATCCCTAAATAACACCAAGGTTGTTCATGGACCATGCGGTAAAATTCCTCTCTATTTTTTCTATCTCTATATTGACCTATTTAGAAGTGAGGTTATTCTCACTCTGTATCTCCATCCCCACAAAGTATCTTTGCAAGACCACAAAAATGTAAGGATGAAACACAACATTCCGATTCCTGAATATAATTTCAAATAACTTGCAATATGAGCAAAAGGTCCAAAACACTCTGAGACACAAAGGTCCCGCTTCAAATTCCTCTCTCTAGCTTCCATCGATCATCACCTTGCACCAAAAACATCCTTTTACATTTTTTTCTAATATAAAACATAATGCAGTCAATTATAATCAAGAAAGCACTTAGCTATGCATGAAACGTGCGTCATTTTTTTATTTCCCCATCCCTCTTCACGCTGTTATCATCTTCAATTAAAGCAGTCCCCCAATTTTTACAAGAGCATAAATATTTTCTACGAGAGTCAATCCGAGTATTAATTTGACGCAGTTGTATATTCAAGCTTGATCTTAAGACAGATTAAACTGTAAAACTTCTTTCAGTTGATTCATGCGTTCGGTGGCAAATAAGCTACAAATTAAATGATTATATGGAAATGCAAGATTAAAAAAGTTATTTTACAATACAGTTTTTTATTAGTTTTTTTTTGGAATTGAAGTTATTTACTTTTATTTTTTACAACAAACACTAAAACATATTTTAAAAATATATAGTTATTAAAATTTTGAAACATATTTTAAATGAAAAAATACTTTATAAATATAAACAACCCTTAACAATTTTTTATATAAATTCAATCAAACTTAAATAATATAAGTGACGACTCAACTAATATAAAAACTCAAATTTAACCCAACCTATATATATTTTTTTAGGTACTTACCCAACCTCTATATTTGCGCGTATACGGGGGAGAATATATATACGACAGGAAAGATTTTTGGTACAATATTTATGACAGTAAATTACACACGCAATACAATCTTATTTTAAGATATATTGAAATTCTGAGTGTGTGTCCATCCAAGACTTGTAATATGAGAGAGTGTGGTGGTGCATTTTCTTTTGATAGAATATTTGTACTTAAGAATTGCAACCTTGTTTAAAAAATCTGAAACCCAATAGTGTATCTCAAGCTTTTATATTTACTTTATATACTTCCCTTATTTTCAATTAATGTAGGACTTTATTGTCCAACACAACATAAGTTAGAATTCTAGAATACATCTGAATTAATTTGCTTAATTTATATATTTTCAATTGTGTATAGAAAAAATTGTTACGGGAAAATACCTTAAGGGTATGTTTATGAGTTGAGTTTTGGAGGGAAAGAGAGGGAAGGTGAGGGTTTATTGGAAGTCCTTCCCCCTTGTGTTTGAGAGTTTGATTCTCTCAAATATATGCATTTTACAAAGTCTTCCCCTCCTCTTCTCCCCCTCCATTCCCCTCCAATCCTTTAATTTCCTTCCTCTCCTCTTTAAACTCACAAACACACCCTAAATGGATCCATTGACTTGACTCTAATGAACTAGGGTTTGATATGATTTCTGGATACCGATCAATGGTCTTATACCACAAAAATTTTGACTTCTTAATACTCGATCGGTAATTATAAGGAAAAAAATTCCCTTCTCTTGAATGTTTGTTCCTAGTGAAAAATAACTTAAAACAAACAACCTCTAAATAATTTGCACCAAAGTATAGTATGTAACGATGATCAAAGGTCCAAATTAGAGCCCTATCATACTTGTTAGATTTTTTTTAATAATGGAGGTAATAAGATTTAAAGCTAGCATCTCGTGCAAACTATCTCTAATGGAAATTAAGCCCAAGTCCGATGGGTACCCATAAAAATTACCTGCAGCCGCAGGTATAGATGAATGCCTAATTTTTTATGGGGATGAGTGCGGGTACGAGAAACATTTAATAGTCTAAAACTCTGAATTATAGCCCTAATTAATTTGTGTGATTGTCTCACTCCACTATGCCAAAAAAGCTATTTAAGGGCGCTTCCGTGTAGCATAAAAGGGCGCTTCCGTATACCCTCGTAGAAACTGCTCTTGTTTCGTCGTTAAAACGAGGGCGTGCCCAGAAGCGCCCTGAAGTTAGTAAACAAGGGCGCTTCTGAAAAACACGGAAGCGCCCTCTGCAATGTGTCAAGTGAGGAGGGCGCTTCAAGTCCTGACCAACCAGGGCGCTCCAATGAAGCGCCCTCCTTCCCCTTTTTTTTTTGCTCTATTTTTTTTTGCTCTATAATTTAGATGAAGCTGTGAATACAGTATTTCACACCTGCAAAACTCAATACAGCAGCCATAATTTCATCCTTGAAATTAATTTCAAAAGTTTTGAATTATATGCTTAATATATACAACATCCTTAACCAAGACTAAGTCTAGTTATTAACCTATAAAAAATTTGGCAGAGTTTCCTCTGTTTTTACAAGTTTTTACAGGTGTGCTTGAACCCATTCCTCTCTTTGAATACCTATGACTTCATTTGCCCCAATCCCTCCTGATTCCGAGCTTGTGTTGTGCCCAGAGATCGGAAGCCCTATGGAGTTCACACCACTAAGGTATTCTGTGCAAAACTCAACAGCTTCTTCAACAATGTACCTTTCAACCATACAACCCTCAGGCCTTCTGCGACTTTTAACATACCCTTTTAATATCTTCATGTATCGCTCAACCAGGTACATCCATCTCATGTAAGCTGGTCCACACAATTGAGTCTCACGAACCAGGTGAACTGTGAGATGAATCATTATATCAATTCCGAAACATGTGTAACTCTTATCAATTCTGAAACAGAAAAGATGGTTTCTCAACTCCGCTACACTTAGTTGCTTAGAACAAAAACACTTCGTACAAGGACACACAATCTTTCTAGGATTTGTTGCATGGTCAATGACAAACTTAATGAACATTTCCACTCCTTCCTCATACTCACTTGTCAAACGGTTTGCAAACATCCAAGAACGATCCATATCCTACTACCAAAACATTTCCAATCTTAATATCATGCATAAGTAACTAATTAGTTCTAAAAATTTCATCAGCATTTCAGTTTATTTTTTTAAGTATCACAATTTTATGCAACACATTTCCAATCTTACTATCATCAATTACATCAATATGAATGACAACAATGTTAACATAATTATTTTACTAAAAACAATTAAAATAAAAAAGGGTGCAGCTAACAGAAAAAGCGGTGCACTTAGCAAAAAAATGCTACAGTAGAATAAGTGGTTCAGCTAGTAAAAATAGTGGTGTAACTAGCAAAATAAATTATGTAGTTGAAGCAAGGGGTGCAAATAGTCAAAAATGAGGTGCAGGAAGAAAATATGTTGCAGAAACCCTAAACCCACATTATGGGACTTACCCCTTCTTCCTAGCTTCCTTGTTGCGGCCGCGGAGAAGATGGAGGAGGCGGAGGAGACGGCTGGAACTGTTGCGGCAGCCGGAGAAGATGGAGCTCGCGACGGCGAAGACGAAGCTCCCACCCGGAGAAGATGAAGTCGCCGCGGAGAAACTCGCGGCGGAGAGAGAGGGGTTGTTCGCGGGGGATAAGACGGCGACGACGAGAAGCTTTCGCGGCGAAGAGAGAGGGAACGGACGATAAGTTGTTGAGAGAGAGAGAGGTTCGGACGATAAAAATGGGTTTAGAGAGAGGGGTTCGTGCCAGGGGTTGCTATTGTGTGTGAATAGTGGGAGAGAAAAAATACAAATTTAAGGTCTGTCACTAACTAGGGAGGGCGCTTCATGGAGCGCCCTAAATGGAGGGCGCTTCCAGAAGCGCCCTGAAAGTTAATTTAAAAAAAAATAAGTGTTCTGCCAAAGAGGGCGCTTCAAATAAAAAATTAAAAACAACAGTCACGTGCAGGGCGCTTCCATGAAGCGCCCTTAATGACCAAATAAGAGGGCGCTTCTGGACATCAAATAAAAAAAAATTAAAACAACAGTCACGTGCAGGGCGCTTCCATGAAGTGCCCTTAATTACCAAATACGAGGGCGCTTCCATGAAGCGCCCTGGACGTTAATTTATATATAAGAAAAAAATTAGTGCCCTGCTAAGAGGGCGCTTCAAGCGCCCTGCACTTTTTAATTTCAGGGCGCTTCCGCCCAAATTTGAAGCGCCCTGAAGGTAAAACGTTCATTTGAAACACTTAAAAACACGGAAGCGCCCTTACGTAAGTGCTCTTATATCCCAAATCTGGCATAGTGCTCCTTGAGTTATTTTCTTCCACCCTGGCCCCTATACGTAGTAGTGGCGCATCACCTTTAATAATTATGTTTTGATTTTCAAGTAATTTTTTTTAATTAAGTTATAGTTTTCTTAGATTAATGTTTTTTATAGGGTTTAATTTCTAATTTTTACTTAACTTAAGTATTAGTAATGAGTATCGGTACGGGCATATAGGTCCCCAACGAGTACGAGGACTGACATTAAAGTTGTTGCCCATACAAATATAAAAAAAAAATTGTTCAAAAAACGTGGGTATGGAAATTTGTTTATATTGTTAGTGATATATACTTTTTACATAATCTTTTACTCCAAAATTAATGTCTTAAAAAATAAATTAGGGATTAAATAATTAATAAAAATTTATATCATAATTTACATATTTAATTTAATTATTAAATAATATAATAATTATACATTGATAATTTGATAATATAAAGGAGTATTACACAAGGATTTAATCATATTTTAATATCTTACTATATTATCATATTACCTGATCAAGTAATAAATTTAATTGAGTTATTATGATATGGTAAGATTATGAAATGTAATTGGATGTTTGTATAAAATTTGTTTATATTGTTAGTGGATAGTTATTAATTTTTTTATAAAATTAATTTATAATTTAAACAAATAAAAAATGATATTATAACTAAGTAGGATCCAAACAGAGTTTAATATAACTATATTGTTATTAAATTCCAAAAGAAATTTAATTTATTAGTTCAACGATTCAATTCAAATTTACTATAATAAGTAAAAGTTGGACTGATGCTTGTATATATAAAACATGTATAAAAATTTGAAATAACAACAAAAATAATTTAATAAAAGCTTTAACTTTGTATTATTATTTTAATATATATTTTAAAAGTTACAAGATTGTTACTTTTTTTTATTCAAATGAGAAAATGTCTTGTAAATGAAAAGAAAAAAAAGAAAAAAAAATTATCGCTCAAACTAGCTAATTTCATGTTCCAGTTTTGGATATATATGCAGTTTTTTTAAATAATGGAATAGGGTTTTACCACTTATAAAAGTCTTAACTAAGTGGAGTAGTGGAGGATACCGTGGTCATAAAGAAAAAACTAGCATCCATTGATTGGATCCGATATATATAATTTTGGCTAATTAAATTATGTTTTTTGTCTCACAAAATATCACGATTTTTCTATTTGGTCCTCCAATTTTTTTCAAGTGATCCCAAAAATTATAATGCATTCCTATTTTGTCCCTTTGTTAGTGCATCGTTTATTATCTCTGTTAAATGCTTGCGTGACAACTTAGTGAACAAAATAAGCATAACCTTTTATGAAAAAAATAATTAGAGTTTATCAATGTGTGACTCATAAAAAGGCGTCAATATGTATGCTTATTTTGTCTACCTAAGTTGTCATGCAAGCATTTAATAAAAATAATAAATAGTACACAAACGGAGGAGCTAAATGAGAATGCTGAATGCTTTACAATTATTGGGGGACCACTTTGAAAAAAAAAATTGGGGAACCAAATAGGAAAATCATGATATTTTAGGAGAACAAAAACATATTTTAACCTATAATTTTATTAGGAAAAAAAGTGAAGAGGATCTTTCTCGGAATAAGATTTTATGGGAATAAGAGATCTCACTTACAATGATCCGCTGGGCCGGTTTTGTCGTCCAACACAAATCTTATCGCTTTAGAATTGGTGGAGAAAGTGATATGATCAATAAGTCAAATGGCTAGCTAGCTGTGTGGAGGCCTTTGCTTGATATATAAATGTATCATTCACTCTCAACGTCCCAGGTTCAATTCGCAACTAGCCTTTCATTTTCTTTCCTTTTTCACTTTAATGCTTACAGCACATGTAAGGTCAAGGGCACCCCACGCCGCCGTGATCACTTTATTTTTTATCAATATATGTATGTATGTATGGAAAAGAAAGATATATAAAGACAAGAATCACAAAACGAATTAATTAAATGTCAATGCCCATGGGCACGTGAACATGTATATTCCACACCATGTCTGTCCATGCATTTTTCACATTCGCATTGTTATGCTTCCTACCCTCCTTATCGAATCTCTACACTGCTTCTAATTATGCATCCGATTCGATGGCCCATGCCATCCATACTCCAAATTAAACAAACCATATAGTGCTATAGCTTAATTGCATAATTTGTCAAAAAAAAAAACGGCATTTGTTATTGTCACCAAAACGGCAAAACTTAACTAAGAGCGAACTGGAAGGTTTGTTGCTTGTAGTTGCTCTCCTCTCCTCTAGCCACCATATTCTGATGCCTCTATTCTCAAAGAAAGGTAAGGTCGTGCGTGTTTCTACAAATTCAATATAAACTCATCAACACATTAGTTAAAATGTGTTAGAGAGGCACAATTAATTTTAATTTACAATTTTAAAAATGTTGGAATAAATTTCAATCTAAGTTTACTTCTCCATACATGATATTTTTTCCATACAAAAAATCTAGGGGGAAGGGATGACAACAAGAAATTTGTTTTTTAGAGACGGCCTTGTAGCGACGGCTACGACATCGTCGCTATTAGCGTCGGCCTAACCGACGTAACAACCATCGCTAAAGACATCACCATTAAAAAAATATTTTTTTAATTTTTTTATGTAACGTTAGCGACTGCTCTAGCCGACGCTAAAGGTATATTAATTTTTTAGCGATGTCTGGCCGTCGCTAAAGGAATTTTTTTAGCGTCGATCTTTGTAACGTTAGCGTTAGTCTTGTCGTCACTAATTTTTTGTTATTTTTTCACTATATATATAATATTTTGCGCTATATATTTCAAGAAACAAACTTAGTGTAACAGTAATGCTCCTTCTTTATATCGTGTCGGTCGTCGCTACATAGCGTCGGCCATAAAATATCGTCGTTATTGCATTAACGACGAGACTACTGTAATAATGATAAGGTTTGTAGCGACGGTCACGACACCGTCGCTAGGTCGTCGCTAATGATGCAATAGCGACGGTTTTTGCCCTTGTAGCAATGACTTTTGGTCGTCTCTAAAAGTCATTTTTTTGTAGTGATCTCATATCAAGGCAGGAAAAGTTTCTGGATCCAAAGAACATTTAAAGAGAAATTTACATTTATCTCATTTGAAGGAGATGAGTTGAGACTCGAACATATGTATCCTATCATATGCTAGACTTCTTGCTCTTGCTCTATTCGATCGATCTCTTTAATTAGGTTCTCCATACTTGATATTATTAAAGAGTAGTGGCAGTGTCAATCCAAATATGCCGTTACATTAGTTGGAATTCGACGTTCGAATGTGGAGAATAAGGGGGCCGGAAAAGTAAAGGATTGGGGGAAAAGTGATCAAGGTTAATTTGTTTATGGGAATAAGAGATGTCATAGTCATCTTTTTATTAAGAAGTGATATCTGCTGAGCCAACACAAATTAATCTGATTATCTCTTTACAGTTTGCATAGAAAGTGATATGATGAATTAAGTCAATTGGGCCGGTGTGGGCCTCAATCATTACATTAGATGAGATCACTCGATCTAAAGTCCCAGGTTAATTTGCTTGCCGGCCGGCCTTTCATTTTCTTCCATTTTTGTACTTTAATGGTAGCTGCTAGCTGATTTTGGGATCACTTTAAGGTGAGGGGGACATGTAAGATGAAGGGCACCCCCACGCCAATACGTTACATGGTGTGGTGATCGATTATCACTTTAATTTAAATAAATTAAATTCTCCAGTTATATACATACATATATATATCTTATTTGGACAGTACTGGGGAATGAAAAGAACCACAAAATAGGCAAGCTAACATATAGAATCCATTGGCACGTGAATAAGTATAAAAATCCAGTGGAGGCATAAACACAACAAATTTTTATGTTGCTTAGTTAGGCAATCAATTCATTCAGCTGGGCCTGCTGGGATATTTATGAATTAACATGCAAAGAAGATAGATAGATAGATATCTGGGGAATTTCTGTTGCATGGACATATATGGTTAGCACACGAACCGTTCTTTAGAATCCGATTCACAAGAAGGCCCATATTGAATTGCGACATGCATCAACATACACTTCAGAATCTCCATATACCCATGAGAGATCCATTAACTCACCATATTATATAGTTGTATCTCGCAAAAAAAACTAATTAATTAGGGTGGTCGTGAGTTTTCAATTTTTTATTTTTAAAAATTTTGAATTAAATTTTTATAATTCAAAACCAAAAATTGAAAATCATTTTTCGTGGTTTTCAAAATATCTATTTTGAAAACCACAAAAACAAGTTTTCAATTGTTGGTTTTGAGCAGTAAAAACTTTATTTAAAATTTTTAAAAATAAAAAACTGAAAACTCGGAACCATCCGAAGGCCGCGCTCGGTCTCCACATGCAATTAATGAATGTCCTCCTTGAAACACCTTGGGTTAATATTTATCTATATCAAATTAAAAACTTTATTAAAATGAATGAATTTTAATTTCTATATCAAAATATTATATATGTCATCTTACAATATTAAGAGTGTACTTGGTAAAATATTTCAGTTAGATGAAAACTTAAATGAGTAGCTAAAATCACTTCATCAGTATTTGGTAATGTTTTTTGGATTTAATTGATATACAATGTAAAGAAGTTTTACACAGACATTCAATGGTGTACCGTCATATCATTTAATAAATATGACTTCTCACGTGTTATTAAATTCAATAAATGATGTGTTACCACATCATTGGATTTCTGTAGTGTATATATATGTAAAACTCGTGTTTTTTAGGTGGTTGTACTAGTTTTTTTTTTTTTATAAACTACTTGAAATAATTATTTTTTTTAAAAAAAACCCTTTTTTGAGCAACTAGGTGAAAAATTATTAAATTTTATCTCTCATCATCTTTCATTCATCATTATTTAATAATTAATAATCTCCTTATATGTAATTTTATCATTTTCAGCTTGTTTTAACAAATGATATATATATATATATGTATATATATATTTTAATCAAATCAATTAGTTTTACACCTTAACTTTTCAATTAATTTTACTAAACATATTCTAACTTTTTCTATACATACCTAAAACCATTTATGATAAAACTATTATTTTTTCTATAATGAGAGTCACTCAAACTTTTTCTTTAATGATTGTATTCTTAATAATAATATGTTGTCTTGTGTCTCTATCATAACACTCTAGCTCATCTCTATGTTAAGCTTGTTTTTTTTATTGACTCTTTTCTACTTTATAATTATATAACGTTGCTACATATCTTATTGCTATGCAATAAAATTTCCTTTAAAATTCAATAATGGTAATTTTCTTTCACATATCACACTTGAAGACTTGAAGTATTCGCCCGTTTCATCCACTCTGCTTAGATTATATGGTTGGCACCTCCTTTCTCCTCATCATTTTGTATGATATGATGGACTTAAGGTAGTTAAATATGAAATTTTATGGTATTGTATGTTCTTTAATTTTCACCTAGCTATAAGTTGAGATTTGTGTGTTTGGCTAAAATTGTTTCCATATACTCTAATCCACTTCTATTTAAGTGGAAGTCATGTGTCTCCAAGGTTTTGTCTCTATAACTTTTTATTTATTTCTTCTCCTGACTCTACAATTAAAATTATACCATTAATTTTTTTTAAAAAAAAAGCATACATTGTGATATTACTTCTTAAATTTAATTAAATAATATATAATTTAGTCCATGAAAGTGTCATATTCTTTATTTTGGTCCCTAAAAATTTATGTGTACAAATTAGTCCCCGAAAGTCTAAAATTGCTTACTTATTAGTCCCTCAGTTAACTTTAGACTGACGGAGTTTAATGGAGTAACTATTAAGTAAGTAATTTTATACTTTTATGGACTAATTTGTAAACGGATAAACTTTCAGAGACTAAAAGTAAACGTGACACTTTCATGAACTATAAATTATATATTAACTCGTTTAATGAAACAAAAGTGTTGAGTTGGCAAGTTAACTGCACATTTGTACTGTTATGTGACACGTAAGATGCCTACCTGGAATATAATTAGGGAAGTAAAATTCCCCAAAATAAAATCCTGATTTTTAATTTCATCTTTCTACTCAATTTTTTCACTCAATCTTTTACAAATTTACTCCTAATCAACCTTTCGTATAAGTCTTCTATGCACGAACCCTAATAAATTCTCTTCCTCACAATAAACTTCCATTTAAAATATCAACAATCAAGATCATCCCTTTGCACAACACAAAAAGAGTAAGAAACCACTTTTAAACCAAAACTTAAGCAGAAAAATAGTTTATCCCAAAGAAAGGACACCTCAATAACCATTTTCTTTTATTCTCTGTATTCTTTCACATAGGTTTATCACACCACTTTCATCACCATAGACGCTTCCACTTTTTGCTCAATTCTTTGCATTCTCATTGTCTCTTTGGGTTTTTTGATTTAGGATTTGTGAGATAAGATTAGAGATTAGGGTTATAAAATTGAGGATAAAAGAATTGAGAGAAGAATAGAAATTTGGGTTGTAAAATAGTTCTGTTATGGTTATAAAGAGTGGAGATTAGGGTTGCTAGATAGTTTCTCATAGGGGGAGAATAATGGAGATCACTGAAGGTTATAAATTTGGGGGAAATGAGTTAAAAATTTGTGTAACATTGAAGACTAAGAGCCCGTTTGTTTAATTTTTTTTTAAAATAATCACTTTTTTTTTTAAAAAAAAAATCACTTATAAGAATTTTTAAGATGTTTGTCTAAAACTTTTTTTCAAGAAACAGAATCAGAAAATAGTCAGTTTTTTACTTTTTTCTAGAAGCAGCTTTATAAGAAGCAACTTAAACCTGCTTCTAGAAAAAAACAACTATATATAATAGAAGAGAGAGAAAAAATTTTAAAATGCGAAGTCATCTAGTGTGTGTTTGGATTAGCGTTTGCAAACTTGAGTTTGAATGAATGTGGATTTAGTGAACGTGATTTATGATAAACTTGAGTATGAGTAAACTGATTTCATGTTTTGGACGATACTTCGCTGTAAACGTGAGTTGAAGAAAGTGAATATTGTTTGGATGATATCAATGGAAATCACGTTTGGAAGATGTAATTACTAAAAGGACTTGTTGTTCAAAATTTAGTAGAATTCTAAATTTCTATATTAAATATATTTGATATTAACATTAATAATAGAAAATAAATATATTTGCACCATTTTTATATTTTATGACAATTTATTGAATTAATATATATATATATATATATACATGAAATATTTAACTAATGAAATAAAAGATATAACCATATTAAAAGGTTAAAAAAAGATGAAATATGTAGCAAAAATACTAAAAAGCATAAATATTCTCAAAGATAAAATTACAAAATATAATTTCAAAATATAACTTTGACACAACTTCAAAATTAAATAAACTAGGAAGCTAGATTATTCTTCTTATGCTGGTTAATTTGATCTCGAATCGTATCTCGAATATGATCCATCTCTATAGAAGAGAAGACAATGTTTGAAACTTGTGATGAGTCGAAATTAACCTCACCATGATAATTATCATCACCCATGTCAAGCATTAAATCTTCATCTTCAAATCGATTAAAATCTAAATCTGTGTCACCATTCCTTCTAATGAAGTTGTGTATAGCCATTGTCACCATTCATAATATCTCACCAACCTATTTAATTTTTTTCATAATTATATTCTCCGAACAAATTCATAAACACAAACTAGTGCAATTAATTACCAGCTAAAGGTGTCACTGGTTGCCTATATCTAACCCATCCATTAATTTAAGCAAGATAAAGGTGCCATATAACCACACGCGTAGCTGCACATTCAAACACGTTGCAGCACCAAGCTCGTCCCCGTTGTACCACTCTCCTCATTCAAACATGTTGCTGCAGCTGATCGTCGACCTCGTCCAAGCAGCAAGCAGCTCGTCCTTGTCCAAGTAGAAGCTGACCGTGCTCATCCACAGCTGCAACTCGTCCTCATCCAAGTAGCAGTTGAGCGTCCTCCTCGTCCAAGCAACAAGCAGTTGGTCGACCTCTTCATCTGTTGCTGATCGTGCTCGTTTGGTCAACCTCTTCAGCAAGCAGCAAGCAGTTGGTCCAAGCAGGTCATCGTTGTCCTAGTAGCAGTTGATCGTTCTCGTCCAATCATCTGCTGCTAGTCCTTATCTTGCGGACTGAAGTGCAGCAGCAGTTGGTCGACCTCTTCATCTTTCCAGCAGCTAGTTGATTTGTATAATTATATATGTCCCCATTCCCTTACATATGATCCCACTCTTATTCTCGTGGTCTCCCCTTTCTTTGCTGGCAGCACAATTTTATTTTTATTTTTAGATCAAAAACTCTCATCTCATCTGATATGGTTTGTTTGTTTGTCCGCTTTAATTGGCACGACACACAAATCTTCCTTCATACTTGCGCATTGAAGTGCAGTAGTTGTCCAAGTGCACCAACTGATCTTCCAAGTCCAGCAGCTGTCCAAGTGTAGCAGCTCAAATGAAGCGGCTACAAGGGTATTGTAGGACATGCACATTTCATTTTCAGAGTCACGTATTGATAACTCACGTATTGATAACTCACGTATTGAGACACAAAAGCAACAAAACTCGTGTCTTCGTGAACTCACGTTTTGTTCCCACGCCGCGTACCAGTTGTATAGCCAAATGACATGAAAATAATGTAGCTGCACGTTTGAGGCACAAAATGTGCGTATCGGATTGGCAAACGCCAAGTCAAACGTATGCTTATTTCGCAAACAAAATGCTTTTCATGAATGTAACCCAAACGAAAAATTATTTCTGATTATACCATAATCTCTAAAATAAAAATCAATTTTTAAGCAATTTAAAAAAGTGCATTTTTAAAACCAATTTAAAAAAGGGCCAAACAAATTGACCCTAAATAGTTGAGCTTCCATGACATTTACTTAATAGTCCGACAATGTATTTAACGGTCCAGATCAGCAATTATGTTTCACTTATGTAACAAAGGTTAATAGAGGGGTTGATAAGCAAACAATTTTATACTTTTGGGGACTAATTTAT
This sequence comes from Sesbania bispinosa, assembly GCA_026901365.1. NCBI lineage: Eukaryota > Viridiplantae > Streptophyta > Magnoliopsida > Fabales > Fabaceae > Sesbania > Sesbania bispinosa. Next base: position 85,232 of record QLOH01000462.1, on the reverse strand, counting down.
ACACGGATAAGCTTTCAGGGACTAATATTATATACTAACTCTTTATTTAACAAGCAATTCTAGAATCAAGATAAAAAGATAAGGGCTCAAATAGACCTTTGATGCACACCTAGTAATTATGGAAACCTTTTATATATGTTGTTATACTAGTCGTATATAGCTCTCTTGTGCATATCGATCTTTGATTGCTTGAATATGAGCAATCCCAACGTCTTTCTTCTCCAGAGATTTACATAAAACCTCTCTAAGTATATCTATCATATGTATTTTTTCCAAATTAATGAAAACCTTGTGTAGGTCATTTTTATTCCCCCTATAACTCCATCAGTCTTTTTGACGAGTATATAGCTTCCATGGTTGTTAGGGGTGGGAATAGGCCAGGCGGCCGACAGGGACCTATGGTCTGGTTTAATTAAAGCCTAGTCTGGCCTAGCCTATTTAATAAAAAGGTCAGGTTCAGACATTTTAAAAAGCCTATTTAAATAAAGAGGCTAAATTTAGGCCAACTCACAAGCCTACAAAGTCTGATATAGGTCGGCCTATTTATATTTAAAAATTAGTAAATATATTAAAATTATATAAATATTAATTACTTATAACTTATAAGTTATAACGAATTTGAATACACTTAATATTATTATATTAGTATATATCTATAATTTATAAATTGCTTTTATATTTTATTTGTTTGTATTGGTTTGGGTTAAGGATTTTGCAGGCCCAATATCATGTATTTTAGTACTGAGTATTGACTAAGATGTTAGATAAGAAAATCAGGATACATGCAGTTTTTGGGTTTAGAAATCGATTTATTGTCCCTTTTCATATAAAGGCCTTTAAATAGGCTAACAGGCCAGGCCAGGCTTTTAAAAAGGCCAGACCAGGCATAAAAAAAAGCCTATCATAGGTAATAGGTTAGACTTAGGCCTTGAATTTATAAAATAGGCCAGACTTGTTTAATCAAAGCCTAGCATGTCCTAGCCTATTCCCACCCCTAATGGTGGTCAATATCTTTGGTACAAAATCTAATTGATCTTTTTATATGGGCGGGTCTTTTATACAAATATCTATTCAATGACTCTCTTCCAAAACTTCAAAGTATGATTCATGAGTTTAATCTCAGTAATTTGCAAAATTTTATAAGTCACTTTGAACCATACGATGCGTTGTTTATTGATAATCACCTTGCAATTTCCTTATTATGTTGATAATCCATGTCATATATATAAATTCAACAAGGTTTTTACATTGACGGTTGATCATTTAATACAACCCTGCTTTTTTGAGCTTAGGTCAAACTATTTAGCACAACCCTACTTTTTATTTAAAAACTATTATTTTTTAAATAATTGTTAAAAAAATTGTCTAAAAAGAATAAAAAAATTAAAAAATAGTAAGAGTAAAAGATGGAAAACTCTTTTAAAAGTCATATAAATGAAGAATCATGATTAAATGTCAGTGTAAATTTCTTTTACACTGGCAGTGCTTACTAATTCAACTCATCTGAAAGAGAAAAAGGATTGTGCACTGACAGTGTAAAAAGTTTTACACAGACGGTTAATCACAACCCTTGATTTATGGTAAGTTTGTTGACTTTACTAATTAATATTTTAAAAGTCATATAAATGAAGAATCTTGATTAAACGTCAGTGTAAAACTCTTTTACACTGTCAGCGCATACTAATTCAACTCATCTGAAAGAGAAAAAGGATTGTGCACTGACAGTGTAAAAAGTTTTACACAGACGGTTAATCACAACCCTTGATTTATGGTAAGTTTGTTGACTTTACTAATTAATATTTTAAAAGTCATATAAATGAAGAATCATGATTAAACGTTAGTGTAAAACTCTTTTACATTGTCAGTGCATACTAATTAAACTCATCTGAAAGAGAAAAAGGATTGTGCACTAACAGTGTAAAAAGTTTTACACATACGGTTAATCACAACCCTTGATTTATGGTAAGTTTGTTGACTTTACTTATTATTATTTTAAAAGTCATATAAATGAAGAATCATAATTAAACGTCAGTGTAAAACTCTTTTACACTGTCAGTGCATACTAATTAAACTCATCTGAAAGAGAAAAGGGATTGTGCACTGACAGTGTAAAAAGTTTTACAGACGGTTAATCACAACTCTTGATTTATGGTAAGTTTGTTGACTTTACTAATTAATATTTTAAAAGTCATATAAATGAAGAATCGTGATTAAACGTCAGTATAAAACTCTTTTACACTGTCCGTGCATACTAATTAAACTGTATCTGAAAATACAAAAAACTTACTAGGGACAACCGGACAAGAAACTCATTCCTTATAAGAAACAAAATTTTGTTGAATCTTTTCTTTATTGAGACTTGGTATTGAACCAATCTAAAAAAACTTTGCGAGTTGCAATGGAACCACCATAGTTTTTGATATCTACCATAGAATATGTTTAAAGTAGATTCTTACAAATTGAATTCTATATAATCTCAAGTGCCGATGTAGACTCTTATAAACAGGATAAAGTGAGAATTTTGGTAATAAAATTAAAGAATATACTCCGGAGTCGATTATAAAAAAAAAAAACTTACATTAATAAAAAAAAACTAGTTAAACTCATTTAACTTTTTTAATGTGATAAAAAATGAATTACATTCAATAAATTATCCTTTATGAAATATAAATATTTATGATTCTAATTTTTAACATTTTTTATATCAAATTTGTTTTTAATTTAAATTCTAATCACTATCATTTAATAAACATATATTCCTCAATTAATAATTATAGAGTAATAAATGGCCAATTTTAAAAATTTAAATAATATGATAATTGATTAGCATCTTAAAATTTAAACTATGTAAAAGGATGCGATGATTTTAAAATTATATTAAATATTACTACTTAAATAATATGGTTGAGATGATTAATTTTTATAAATTAATAATTAAAATATAAAATAATTATTTTTTAATATAAATATTAATGATACTATACTATTTATCTATCAAATTTAAATTATTTATTTTAAATCTAATATATATATATTTCATATTTTAATATATTTATATATTAAGATATATTAATTATATAAGCATGGTATAAAATACAAGTTCTATGAAATCTGAATGTCTAAGTTGGTTTCAATGTTAAAAAACAAGATTTCTATGCCAAAATTGATGGTCATAATTTTAATTTATTACCCCCGTGATATTATTATAATTTTAAAAGATTATTTTTAAATACTAAAAATATTGATATGAAAATCCAACAATGATTAATAGTGAATTTAAATTTTCATCCAACATAAATTTTAATTGTTTTGTTATACATATTTATTAAATAGTATAAATTTTTTATATTTTGAAATTCATTTTTTTAATTTGAATACATATATTACCAGATGAAGTAAATTGTTTTGTTTGTATGTCATACCAATATTATTAAATTTAATTAAATAATAAAAATTGATTATGAAGCCATATGCATATTCATCAAAGTCGTTGTATCCTTTTTAGAGAAAGTTAAATTTTATGAACGAGTTAGTTTTATGTAGACATATATATTTTGATGAAAAAATCCACAAAAATTTAAAGAAATCTTTTAAAAATGCTTTTTTTAACAAGAATGAACGAAAAGGAAAGTAACACATATTGAAATAAATAGCAAAGACGAAGAAAAAGGAGTATTTCAACTAGCCTCCTTAATAATGAACAAAAAAAAATACTAAGATTCTTTTTAAGACCTCTCTTTAAATTTTAGTGTATAATTGCTTTAAAGTTTTAAAACATAAAACCAATTTTTTGAAAGCCAAAAAAATCTCATCCACATGGTCTTCAGATTGTTTTTGAGAAGGCTAATTAATAAGTTAGATTCTAACTTATAAGGTGACTAATATAGGTAAGGTGCAAACTTCAAATTTATTTTAGGAGTTTTTAATTAATAAGCTACAAATAACTTCAACTAACTTCTAGTTTATAACTTTTTTCCTTCTATTTTTATCCCTCATATTTTAATACATTTCTCTATTTGTCTTTAATTTTTTGAGAGTTGCTTTTAGTACCCCTTTTCTATTGCACCCCCTTTTATTATTTTTTTTTCAAATATACCCTCGTAAACTTCCGAAAGTATATTTCTGGATACCTCTAGAAATCAACTTCCGAAAAGCAAATAATAAAAATTATTTTCGGAAAAAATTTTTGAAAAAAAAAATTCAAAACAGTTTTTGTTATTTAACTTCCAGATATTAAATTCCGGAAATTATACTTCCCGAAAATAAATTTTCGGAGATTTACAATAATTTAATGTTAGCGACGAGATTTCATCTCTAAACCCAAATACTAAAAAATAGCGTGAATGAAAGGGGTCAATGGGGAATGAAAGGAGTAGTGGGGAGAAGGAAAGGAGGGTGGGGGAATGGGGAGTGGGAAGTGGGGAGAAAGGAAGGGGAGTGGGTGGGAAGTTGGGAGAAGGAAAGGGGAGGGGGAGAGGGTGGGGACAGTGGGGAAAGGGGAACGTGAAATGGGAAATGGGGAAAAGGAGAGTCGAAGCTCTCTCCTAGCTCTCTCCAGTCACTAGAATTTTCTAGTAGGAGAGAGATAGACTCACATACACACATATGGTGAGTCTATCTCTCTCCTATTGGAAAATTCCAGTTCTGGAGAGAATCCTCTCACGGAAAAGGAAAGAGGGTAGGGGTGTTGGGGGCGTAAAAGGGAAGAAGAAAAAGGGGTGGGTGGGGAAGGGATCGGGGGTAGGGCGGCCATGAGGATGGGGATGGGGATGGGGATGGGGATGGGTGGGGGTGGGGGGTAGTTTAGGAAATGGATGATGGTGCAAATAGCAAAAAGGATCAAAGCAACTCCATAATATTTTACGTCTTTTTCGTCATTTTACATTTATCAACTAGTTATCTTAGAGCATCTCCGATATTAGAGCAACTTTTAAGAGTTGCTTTTTATTTTAATAAATTTTAGGTGGGTCTCACATGTACATGTCTTTTTACTTTTTACAATTTAAACACTCTTCACTCTAATCGGAAAATCAACAAAAAGTACTCTTAAATGGATCCCCATGATTTTCCCACATTAATTATTTTTTATATTATTTCATATTAAAATATTGTTTTATTTTTATTTAATTTCAACTTGATATATCCCACTTTTTTTTCATAAGAGCGAGTTGTTTATTTAAAACATCTTCAATATAGCATCTTGCAAGAGTTGCTTAAAATTTATTTGATAAATGAAAAGTACTAGCAACACACTCTTTATCAGAGTTGATTTTACCAAATATAGTCTAAATATATATAACCACACCATCTAAAATAGAGAAAAGCTTATGGGTTGCAAGAAATAATAGAGTTCATATAGCTTTTTTAAAGTCTCAATACTAACTAGAAATAATTTTACATATAGACAACCAGGAAGAGAGATTGGGCGAAGCTCACAGTTTTTAAGGATTCATAACTTTTGGAATAAGGACCAGAAAATATGAGATGAAGCTTTATAGAAGTTTTGCGTGATCATAAAACTCTTCCATATCGTTCCCTACCCACTTCATCTTTCTTTATATTTATATATATATATATATATGTATACATTAGTTGTATGTATTTTATTATTATTATTACGAGTATATTGGATATTTTGTTAATTTAATAATGAATGCATAAGTAAGGTATGGAATCAACAAAAACAGCTTCAAGCATAAAGCATCAATAAACATATTCACATAAGTCCATGCAACTTTTTAAGAGATGCTTCTTTTCCACACATGGCAATATGGCATAGCCCACGTACTTTTCTTTCTCTCTTTTATATACCAAAAGTAGAAATAAATCTAAGAAGAAAAAGCAAATTTGGAAAGAAATAATTAATGCAAACCATGATTAAATTTTGTTTGTTGTTTTTTCTACTATATATATATATATATATAAAACTAGGGTTATAATTACATCGGTGTAAGTTACACCAAGTGTTACACCGCTGAATAATTTTTTAATGGATCATTGTATTAAATAATCCACGTTGGATTGAAAGTTACTATCATATAGATCATACATATAAAATTTTACATTAATTCGAAATTATTTGATATGTTATTGAGATGTCTCAATATTAACGTTATATATACATTTGAAATATATGAAAAATCCAACCATTTGATTATCAAGTTAGTAGTGTCAAAATTTTACGAAATTTGACACATATAATCATGATGATGAACAAATATAATTCAACGGTTAGATTACTAAAAAACATATTCAATTTGTAGTTATTAGCGGTGTAATACTTGGTGTAACTTACACCGGTGTAATTATATATATATAGAGGAGGGTTATAATTACACCGGTGTAAGTTACACCAAGTATTACACCGCTAATAACTACAAATCGAATATGTTTTTTAGTAATCCAACCGTTGAATTATGCTTGTTCATCATCATGATTATATGTGCCAAATTTCATAAAATTTTGACACTAATAACTTGATAATCAAATAGTTGGATTTTTCACGTATTTCAAATGTATATATAACGTTAATATTGAGACATCTCAATGACATATCAAATAATTTCGGATCAATGTAAAATTTTATATGTATGATCTATATGATAATATCTTTCAATCCAACGGTGAATTATTTAATACAATGATCCTTTAAAAAATTATTCAGCGGTGTAACACTTGGTGTAACTTACACCGGTGTAATTATAACCCTCCTCATATATATATAACACTCAAAACACTCATTTCATATAATCTAATTTACTTGTTTGATTTACATTTCCCTTTATTTAATTACCTATATATTATTTTGTATAATTGACTCAAAATATTTAAACCTTGTGATCCTTGTGATATATGATATATAATTTTTAATTTTCACACTTAATAAATTAGAATATAATTAATGTGCCTCCTACTAAACATATATATATATATATATATATTATATACATTAATATTTTACTTTTACTTATGTAAATAAAAGTTATGTATTTCCAAAGTTCATCTCCACACATTTAATTTTTTTTATCTAAATTATTTTCCGGTTAAAGACTATATCAATTAGGGAATAAAAAAAGATCGGGAGTATGTGTTGGAAAATGCCTTGAATTATAATTAGTCCTATTTTATTAATTAGCTAAAAAGAGAGTGGTGTAGGAATAGTACAATAAAGTTGTGTGTGCAAATAGATTATTGAATTCGGAATCTATTGATGGCACATCTGTAAACTCACACCAAACAGTACATATATAAATAGGGACATGCATGCATTTCATTCCTACAATCGCATGAAACAACCCAAAACAAAACCGATACTAGCTATGCCTAGATCAACTGACCCTCTGGTTATTGGACGTGTAATAGGAGATGTCTTGGATTCTTTTACAAGTTCTGTCTCTATGAGGGTTGTCTACAACAACAGTTCAGATGTTATCAGTTGTTGTGAGCTCAAACCTTCTCAAATCGTCAACCAACCAAGAGTTGATATTGGTGGTGATGACTTCCGGACCCTTTACACTCTGGTACGTTCGATCAACTTCAATTAAATATATATCAATTATAATATTATTTTAATTTTCATTTAGTGTGATTTTTCAAAACTTTTACATCCCTATCTAGCTAGCATGTTTTGATATATCATATATATGGTACATAATTTATGGCATCCACTTTGCAGATCATGGTGGATCCTGATGCACCAAGCCCAGGTGATCCAAATCAAAGGGAATATTTGCATTGGTAAGTGGCCCTCCATCGCTTTCATTCGCGCGTGACTATTTATTATTAGGGTCAGTTTGTCTTTTGGGATGGCTTCGGAATCCATGGGCTTACTTATAATATAAGTGTTTTTTCTCTTATCAATGTCTAGGTTAGTATCCAATATTCCAGCAACTACAGGGGCAAACTTCGGTAAGCACTCAACTTTTACTTCTGTTTTTTTTTTTCAAAACACTAACATATATATTGGATATTCTAGTGACATATATTTTTTTAACTTTTATAGTATATTACTTATTATTGATGATTACAATTTACACATGGATTTCCTAGTAACACATTTTTAATATATTAAGTATTTATTATTGACGAATTATACATGGATCTCACTAATTTATAGAGAGTGAACTCAAATTATTTAGTAGATTTATATAAATTAAAATGGGAAAAAATAAGTTTTTTGTCCCTATAGATTCGGTCAACTTTGGTCTTCATCGTTGTATTTTAAATCCTTTTATTTTTTGTCCCTGACTAAACTTTCTAAACCCCCAATCCGTGGTCACGGCCCGGTCGTTAGTGAGATCTATTAACCTACTGAACTGGCGGCTAACAGAAGTTACATGTCAGCTTCAATAGTGGCCCCAAATAGCTAACTCATCTAATTAATCTTTTTTATTTATTTTTCAATTATTAAAATATCCCTAATTACTAAACTAGATTTTTTTATCTGGTAAAATTGTTGAGGTGAAAACCCTAATTTAGTAATTAGGATTATTTTAATAATTTAAAATTAATATAAAAAGGTTAATTAGATGAGTTACTTATTTGGGACTCACTATTGATGTCAACATGTAACTTTTGTTAACAATTAAGCTCATTAGATTAACAAATCTCACTAATGACAAGGACCACAGTTTGAGGGTTTAGAAAGTTTAGGAAAAAAAACACAGGATTTAAAATACTAAAGTTGACCAATTAATACTATAGGGACTAAAAACATATTTTTCCCCGATTAAAATTCATTCAATAATAAGGAGCATATTGAAAAAAAAAAGTTAAAATAGGAAGATTTTAAAGCTCTAGAAGTACATATATTTTTTCCTTATAATCATGACAACTTGAATGTACGTACGATCATTTTTCTGTTTTAAAAAAAAAAGAACATTATATAATTAATTACAATTATTTTGAAAAAGTAGGTATTACAAACGTATACAAAAATCCTCTCATTATATGATAAATTAGTAACATTTTTTATAATATCTAGAAGATAATTTATATGTTTTCTTCTATTTAAAAGTATATATTACACGATGAGTAAAATAAATGCATTAGTCCAAGACGTAGTAACTTAATATAAAACTCTTTTGGAGTATTTCAAATTTTATGAGTTCAATAGGAAATAGGAATGTCAAGAGTTTTTAATGCAATTATCAAAATGTGAGATAGTTATTCAGGTATAATGAGATTTTTTATATATATTTACACAAGGGTCATTTGTATGTCACTTTGTTATAATGCAAATATTATATTTCTTCATAATTTTATGCTTTTTTGGTTAAATATTTTTTTCTTGAAATATAGTTGATATTTACTTTTTAGTCCATATAACTAAAAATCAATAATTTTTCTCTCTAAAAAATAAAAGTACATTAATTGAGTTCTCATCATATCGTAATTTCCTGCCTAGTTCCCTACAGATTTTCTTGTGAACTTTTATGTAAAAGTGAACTGTCCGTTTTTAGTTATTATTGATAAAAAAATTACTGAAAAATTCATAGGAAAATTTGTAAAAGAATTATACAATTAATTAATAAAGATTAAATTAGTGTATTTCCAAATTTTGAGTGATCAAAATTATCGATTTTGAATTATAGATTCTAAAAGCAAATCTCAACTATTTTTCATGTATCAAAATCCTATTGAATTCTTTTACATTTTAGTTATAGTATCATTTAATTTTAATTAACTATTAAAATATCATCCATTAATTTAAAAAATAACTAATAGATATACTAGAAATTAATTTATTTATTACTTATTCTAATAAATAATATTATAAAATGTGTTTGTGTATGCTACAAAAAATTTTCATGCACTCTTATTAATTGACATCACTATTCACTAATATTTTTTTTTTCTTTTGAAATACTAATGGTATTTAATAGGAGAAGAGATTGTGCACTACGAAAGTCCACGACCAATAGCAGGGATTCATCGTATTGTATTTGTCTTGTTTCGTCAATTGGGTAGACAGAAGATAGATGCTCCAGGATGGCGCCAAAATTTCAACGCTAGAGATTTTGCCCAAGTTTATAATCTTGGCTCGCCTGTTGCAGCTGTTTACTTCAACTGTAAACGAGATTCCGGTAGAAGTGAGAGGAGGAGATAATACCATAAATAAGAGTACCAGAATAATTTAGAGTCCGTGATAGAATAAAGTCTACTATTATAATAAATGACAATAAAACTTTCACATCCCATTATGTTGGGGGTGTGATAGATGTAAGGAAGGGAGAAGTAGAAAAATATGAAAAAAATAGAGAGAAGGGAAAAATATGTGATAATTAATTAATGTGATGAGAAAATAGAAGTTAGATGGAATGAAAAATATGGTATGAAAGGAGGAGTTTAATAGTGTGAAAAAATTAGCTCTATAATAAAAAAGGGCTCGATTAAGTTCATGTTGTATAAGAAATTTTAGCAATAATAAACCAATATTTCATGTGATATTGTATAAAATAGGGTGTTATATAAGACAATACTCCTTCTGGTCATATTTATAAGGCAAATTTTAAAATTTTTTGTGGGGAGCATTGTCTCTCCAAAAGTCCAGTAAGAGAGAGTGATACACACAATATGTGGGTCCCACATATTGTGTGTGTCACTCTCTCTCCAACTGGATAAGTCTAGTGACCGGAGAGGATCTCCACCCTTTCTTGTGTTCCTTTTCATAATAAGCCGACCACTTTACAATTTTAGTGAAGCATTTATTACCATTTTTCTAATTTATCCTTATTAACTGTAATGTATTTTCTACTATCAAATGATAGTCTACTATCAAATGATAGTGGAGGTAGTTAATAATATTAAATAAGGGTAAAACTAGAAAGTTAAACTATTTTTTCAAACTCAAATAAAATTAACTACTCTATACGGACTAAAATATAAGCAAAAATAATTAATACCACTAAATAAACCCTTATATCCGTAAGGGGTTGGTCAAGTGGAGCAAGACAAGAGTAAGCGCTCTTCGAGCTCGGAGGCTTTCCCTGCCTTGAACTAGGGCGCTATCCCCACACCCTAAATTTTATTTTACCAAAAAAAAAACTCAATAAACCCTTATGATCCAAGAACTTCATTTTTTTTAAAATATCTTTTACACCTTAAATCCTTAATTATGCTGACTCATAAACTCATCAGAAAAACAATCGACGAAGAATAAGCATTAACATCCCTCCACCCAATTACAAGCAATAGGTAATATTAGGTCAATATTCAATTCAAATATTATTATTTAATTTTTATTAAATTAATTTTTGTTTAACGACAGTTTTTTTTTGTAAAAAGTTGCTTACAAGAGGAAAGAAAACAGAAAAATAGAAAAACAAGAAAACAAAGAGAACTACATTCTAGGAAAAGCTATGCCCAAAGCATCAGCTAAAAGAGAAGTTGCAAGCTCCTGAAGAGGAGAAACCAACTCTGTCAGTCTATCAGATGCCAAGGCACCCTTCTTTGCCAAAAAATCTGCTACTTGATTTCCCTCACGGTGTATATGATGGAAGGAGACCCAATCCCGCAAAGACCATCCCTTAATCTCAGATAAAATAGAAGCATATTTGTGAAAAGGAGAATCAGGCTTGCAAATTAGATTTAGAGCGAATTGAGAATCTGTTGAGCATCTAATGAATCTATACCCCTCTCTCCAAGCAATGTGCAGCCCATGAAGAATAGCTAACAGTTCCGCCTGTAGAATTTCTGAAAACCCAATGTTTCCATAAAAGCCCCGAATCCATGCTCCTGAGCTATCCCGCAACACCCCTCCAAAACCAGCACCACCCGGGATTCCCAATGGAACTCCCATTCACATTCAGGGAAGCCACCCCTTCTGGAGGTTTATCCCAGCAAATCCACGAAGAAGCTCGTGAAGGTAAAGAATGCTGATCCCCTAGCACCTTAGTGATACAGGTGGCGTTTGCTTGAATAGTTGGAAGTAAATTAGGAAGCCTCTCATCCACTCCATGGAAGCAGGCTCTGTTTCGGTTAAGCCAAATCCCCCAAAGGGCGACAAGGAACATAGTGCCAACCTTGTTAGTGTACAACCTGACCCACTCAGCCAAATTTGTGATTAACTCACGGCAGTTAATTGTACTTTTGAATCTAGTAGTGTAGCTTTTCTTTATTTCATATATTCTGATCGGCTTAAGAAGATCTTACTTGCTTCAATGCTTCGAATCATTATTATCAACTTAACAATGACGCTCGAATGGTCATATTTTTACCAAATTGTTGCCATATCTGTTTTTGCTTGTTTTTAGTGACTGTGATTTGATATGATAGACCCACAGATTGTATAGGACACGGTTGTGTTGGGGAGAAGTAGAGAACAGATGCTGAAAAAGGTAGAAAATGAATTGTGTATTCATTACTTGAACACATTACAACATAACACCTATTTATAGTACTTTCATTACAGTCGTTATTAACTAACTTCTATTAACAACACTAACTAATTTAACTACTTTAATTACCTTTATAACACACCCCCATAATTCAATGTGTCTAGAGATACAACATTCAACATACTCCTTAATTCTTTTAACCCTTTCAATATTCATGGGCTTGGTCATGATGTCTGCTGTCTGCAATTCTGATTTGCAGTACACTAACTCAAGTTTCCCTTTGTTCACTTGATCGCGTAGAAAATGGTATTTAGTCTCAATATGCTTGCTCCTTCCATGTGCCACTGGGTTCTTTGCTAAGTTGATGACTGACTTGTTATCAACCAAGAGTTGCATTGGGCCCTGCAGTTCCACTTGTAGTTCCTTGAGAAGAGATCTCAACCAAAGTGCTTGACAAGCTGCATGTGATGCAACAATGTACTCTGCCTCACAGCTAGACAAAGCTACCACCGTTTGCTTCTTAGAACACCAGGAAATAGGTGCTCCGTGAAGCTTAAATACATATCCCATTGTGCTCCTTTTATCCACTTTGTCACCACACCAATATGAGTCAGAAAATCCAATTAAGCCTTCAGACAGCTGTTCAGACGGCTTACTAGGAAACAACACACCATAGCAGGAACTCCCCTTTAAGTATCTCAATATTCTCTTTGCTGCCACTAGATGAGACTGCCTAGGATCCTCCATAAATCTACTTATGAGGCCAACTGCATATGAAATGTCTGGTCTGCTGTTGCAAATGTACCTCAATGAGCCAACAATCTGTTTGTATAGAGTGTTGTCCACTGGTTTCTCCCTTTCACCTTTCAATGGTTTGATGTTTGCTTCAGCTGGAGTTGATGACTCATTGCACTGTGACATATTAAACCTCTTCAACACTTCAGATATGTACTTCTTCTGATGTAGAAGAATTCCCTGATCAGTTCTTGTAAACTCCATGCCCAGAAAATAGATGAGGACTCCTAGGTCTGTCATCTCAAACTCAGTCTTCATCTTCAGCTTGAAGGACTCAATGTTCTCTTGGTTGTTGCATATAATCAACAGATCATCCACATACAGACACACTATAAGTATATCAGCTTCAGATTTGGCAATCACATATATGCCATGTTCCACAGAACATTTCAGAAAGCCCAGTTGCACAAGGAAGGAATCAATTCTCCCGTTCTAGGCTCAGGGGGCTTGTTTTAACCCATAGAGAGCCTTTCTGACCCTGTACACTCTTCCTTCTACCTCTTCTGCTTCGAATCCAGGAGGTTGAGACACATAAACCTCTTCTTCCAGTGGACCATTCAGGGAGGCAGACTTCACATCTAACTAAAACAGCTGCCAGCCTCTAAAGTTGGCCAGAGACACCACCAATATAATTGTCTCAAGTCTGGCCACAGGTGCAAATACTTCAGAATAGTCCAAGCCAGGTTTTTGTAGAAAACCTTTAGCCACCAGTCTTGCTTTGTGTTTGGCAATTGATCCATCAGGTTTGTGCTTCACTTTAAACACCCATTTCAGAGGTATGGGTCGTTTGTGTGATGGCAACTCCACCAATTCCCAGGTTTGGTTTCTCTGAATAGCTCTCGGCTCTTCTTTCATAGCCTCCTTCCACTCACTTCTTTTGGTTGCTTCTTCAAAGGTGATAGGCTCAGAATCAGCTAGAAAGGCCATATAGACCAAACCTTCATCAGCTGTAATCATATCATCAGAGAACACCTCACAATGATCAAACTTGGTTGGCAGGTGCTTAGACCTTTGGGGTCTGGTGTTATGTGTCTGTTCAGCCTTATTCTTCTCACCATAATCTTCTCCACAGTCAGACTCTTCAAGTACTAAAGGCACTTCTGAAGTTGCAGTGATCTGTTGCTTAGACCATTCTCATGCTTCTGCTTCATCAATGTGCACATCCCTGGTCAACATAATCTTCTTGGCAGCCGGATCATATAGTTTGTAGGCACCTGTAGAGTGGTATCCAACAAGAATTGTTGGTTGGCTCTTGTCATCTAACTTCCTTCTTCTCTCATCAGGAATGTGTCTGAAACATAGAGAGCCAAATATCTCCAAGTGTTTGACACTTGGCTTCTTCCCTGACCACACTTCCTCAGGTACAAGGGAATCAAGCTTCTTAGTGGGGCACTTGTTCAACACATACACAACTGTAGTGACAACCTCTCCCCAGAAACTGTGAGGTAGACCTTTTGTCTTCATCATAGTCCTTGCCATATCAAGAACAGTTCTATTTCTTATTTCTGGTAGGCCATTGTGTTGAGGAGTATATGGGGCAGTTACCTCATGCCGGATACCATTTTCTTCACAGAATGATTCAAACTCTCTGGATGTATACCCACCCACCCCATCTGTTCTGAGCACATTGATGTTTTTCTCAGCCTCTCAACTTTAGTTTAAAACTTTTGGAAGATGGAGAACACTTCAGACTTGGACTTCACCAGGTAGATCCATATCATTCTGCTGAATTCATTCACAAAGGAGATAAAGTATTTGTTCCCTCCCAAAGATGGAACCTCAAAAGGTCCACAGACATCAGAATGAACTACCCCCAGTACATCAGTGGCTCTCATTGGAATATGGGATGTGAATGAATTCCTTGATTGTTTCTCAAGCAGGCAGTCTTTACACATCTTGTTTTGCACACTGATCACAGGCAATCCAGTCACCATTTCTTTAGAATCTAGCATTTTTAAGCTTTTGAAATTTAAATGCCCAAATCGAAGGTGCCATAACCATGATTGATCTTCAATAGTTGCAGTTGAGAAACACTTAGCTTCTGTGGCATGAATATTTACTTGAAAGGTTCTGTTCTTGGAGATTGGAACCTTCGAAATTCTTCTCTATTGAGGATCAAAAATCTCCATACAGTGTTTGTTGCATATGCATTGTAAATCCTTTTTCAAGTAATTGTCCTAGACCGAGCAGGTTATTTCTCATTCCAGGTATATACAACACATTAGAGATACATACATATTTCCCATCCTTTCCTTTAATCAGCACATTCCCTACACCTTGTGCTATTAAAGTTCTATTGTCAGCAAATCTAACCCTTCCTTTTTTGCTTTCATCAAGGTCAACAAGCCACTCTTTATGATTAGTTATGTCATTAGAGCAATCAGTATCAAGATACAAAGTTTCAGAATTACCTGATTCAAGATTGGTTGTTACCATGAGGAACACTGGATCTGAATCTGAATCATGATCTTGAGCTATGTAAGCTTCATCATCACCCCTTTATTGTATTTGCCGAATCTACACTCATCAGCAAAGTGTCCATACTTCTGGCAATTAAAACATTGTATCTTTCTCTTATCAAATGCCTTCTTCCCCCATTTTCCTCCATTATATCCTCCACCTCTTCTATTTGAAGTCTCAGCCTGATCTTGAACATCACCAAACTGATCACCACCTCGAGAATTGCTACTTCTGAATCCTTTTCCAGATCCTCTTCCTCTCTTACCTCTTCCTCTATCAGCTCCACCTTTCTTTGTGACTCGAGCTTGTAAAGCCTGATCTGGTGGCTTCTCACTAATCCTCTCATTCATACGATGTTCATGTGCTTCCAAGGACCCTTGTAGTTCAGCAATCTTCATAGTTTCAAGATTTGTTGACTCCTCAATGGCTACCACTATGTAATCAAATCGTGGAGACAGTGTACGCATCACCTTCTTTATGACCATCAGGTCTGTAATCTTTTCATCATAAGTCCCCATTTGATTGACAAGACTCAACACCCTTGAGAAGTAATCAGAGACCTTGTCAAGATTCTCCATCTGTAGCAACTCAAACTTTCTTCTGAAAGACTGAAGCTTCACTTTCTTGATCTTGTCATCACCTTTGCAAGACTTATAAAGAATCTCCCATGCTTCATTTGTTGACGCTGTTGAGGCTATCTTGTCGAAGTGCATAGGATCAACGCACTGATGCAAGAAAAATAGAGCTTTGCAGTCTTTCTTCTTGTTCTCCCTGTATACGGTTCGTTGGACATCAGTGGGGTTTTCACTCAATTCCACATACCCACGTTGCACAACTTTCAGAACTTCTTGAAATCCAAAGATCACCTTCATTTTTACACTCCATTAATCCCAATTCTTCCCATCGAGAACTGGGAGGCTGCCGGCAAAGTTTCTGTTTGTAGTTGCCATGATACACCACGGGTCCAGGATCGTTAATGCTCTAGATACCAAACTGTTGGGGAGAAGTAGAGAACAGATGCAGAAAAAGGTAGAAAATGAATTGTGTATTCATTACTTGAACAGATTACAACATTACAACATAGCACCTATTTATAGTACTTTCATTACAACTGTTATTATCTAACTTCTATTAACAACACTAACTGATTTAACTACTTGAATTACCTTTACAACAGGTTGCTTATAGATACAACTCGTTCTTAAATCTTAAGCAGAAATGTGCCATTAATGAAACTCTTGAAGCAATAGTACCTTAATGGGAAAAATATAGAGTGAAGTAATTTCCATTGAAGTTGAAGTAGCTTTTAAGAAGTTCATGATACGGCTCTTAGATGACGTTTGTGCCTTATTCATTGACTTTGAGAAGGTATTGGATGATGGAAAAGAATGAAATAAAATGAATAAAGTAAAATGAGATGAAATTTATTGTTTTGGTTCTTTAATACTCCTATAAGATGAAATGGAATATGCAATTATAACCTTTACTTATCATGCTGTTGCGAACTGCGAAGCTCACACAGCGATTTTAGTGTCACAACTCACAACACGAGATGGGAAAGAAACGTCACCTTTTACTAAGCCAACCATATATTTATAGAACAAAAATGATAGGGTCATAGGCGAAAAGCGTTCACTGTAATTTTTTTTTTGTATTATCTTTAAAATAATGGACTTAAAATTTCTATACATCTATTCAAATCCTTTGAGCTTTATGTTACAAAAACTCCTGTGTATATATATATCAGAACTCTTTTGAGCTGGAGTGGGTAATTCCTTTTACTAAGGTAGATTGGTGGAATGCCATGGTTGTGGGTGTGAAAGGAAAAGCGATGGTCAGATATGAGTGTAGGGAATTTTCTGTTAATTAATAGGACTAAATATTTGTGTTTGGCAGGACTTTTGTTTTTTTTAATGAAATATCCAAATCAAACAAGAAAATGGGGAAAAAAGGTTACTTATCCAGAACGTAGCTGCACTCATATACAGTGTTGATTACTTGACACTGTTGTTTTAACTTGCTTTGCAGCCATCCGTGTGTAAATGGAATTTCTCCCAGTTTCACTGAATTCTAGCTAGTGTTCAGTTCTTATACTATAATGATGAATGCGGCTTTTGCAAGCACTGAAGTAGACATGGGAAAATGATTTAAGGTTGAATAGGAGTTGTGATGGTAACGCTTTATCTGCAACAAAACATGTATGCTATAATCCACAGTAGCTGTTACGTTGCAGTCACATGATCCTTTTCTGCTTATCAGTATTAATTTCTAATTGATTATATGATGTTCCTTACCACGTATTGTTAGAAAAAAGAGTCCCACATCACTCAGGTGGTGGAAATATTAGAAGCTCAGAGGGAGAAGGAGAAATGGGAGTCCTACACCGCTTGGGTGCTGAGTGCTAATGGTGTTAGTTAGGATACTGATTCTATGCAGATTCTTTTTTCTCTTTCTGTTTTTATTTCCTTGATTTGCTTTTCCGATTTGGTGTACATGTGTATACCTCCCTGTTAATTCACTACTCATATATAAGGAGGTGTTGTACCATTCAGAATGCATGAAATGAAATCTCCTTCTTCAATTACAAACACTCTATTCCCTATGTTTATTTTTCTGATATGGTATCAGAGCTCTTGAGTTTCAAGAGCTCTGGTGATACTTTGTTGCCATGGCAAAAGGAAATTCTAGTGGAGGAGGAAGCGGTGCAGGCTCCTCAATTGTGAATCAGCCATCACAAAACCCTGCGCTTGATTGTCTACTACATACACCCTAGTGAGAATCCTTCAATATCTCTTACTACTCCCCTACTTTCTGTGAAAAACTACCATAGTTGGGCCAGAGCCATGAAGCGCTCGCTTATATCGAAGAATAAGTTTAAATTCGTAGATGGAACAATGCCTATACCTGACAATTTTGATCCTAGCTTTGATGCCTGGGAAAGGTGTAATAACCTTGTTTTGTCCTGGATATTCAACTCTGTGGAACAACCAATTGCACAAAGTATTGTCTACCTTGAAAATGCAGCAACAACTTGGAGGCTTTTGAAGAATCGATTTGCTCAAGGAGATAGAGTCAGGATATTCGAATTACAGCAAGAGTTAGGAATGATGAAACAGGGAAGCAACTCAGTGACAGAATACTTCACTGAGATCACCACATTATGGGAGGAGCTTGACAACTATAGACCTTTGCCAAGTTGCACTTGTGCTGTTCCTTGTCGCTGTGAAGCTAGCAGGAATGGAAAATTATACAGGGGTGAAGATTACATAATGAAGTTTCTTAGTGGATTAAATGATGAGTTTGAAGTTGCGAAGACTCAAATTCTCATGATGGAGCCGTTTCCAGATATAGACAAGACTTATTCTCTAGCAATTCAGCATGAGAGGAGGATCAATTCTGGAGAAACAGGACCTGGTTTAGAAGAGACACAAATTCTTGTTAATGCAGCTGAAAGTAAAAGGCCATTTGGCCGAGGAAGAGGAGGTTACAATGGATCTATTGGTAGAGGTCACTATAAAGTCTGCAGCTATTGTGGAAAAATAGGACACACAGTGGAAGTTTGCTATAAGAAGCATGGATATCCAGGAGGTTCAAGAAGCAAAAATTTCAGCTCAAACAACATCATTGGAGAAAATCTGGAAAGTGTAGAGGGAGACCAACAGCATAAAGAAGAAGAAGATGTCACAGATCAGATATCCTTGACTAAATAGCAGTATCAAAACATCATGAACTTGCTTCAACAATCGAATGTTTCTGGTAACACTTCAAATCCGAAAGTAGCAGCTGTAAGCTCTACACATTCTGTGCCTCAATTTTCTAATGTCACTCATTCAGGTTACCCCTTTGTTTTTTCCTTAAACACTAGTAGACACAATGTTTGGATACTTGATTCTGGAGCAACAGATCATATATGTTCTGAGAAATCCTTTTTTTCATTTCTAGAACCCATAAACAATAATTCAATTACTGTAAAGCTCCCTAATGGTAATATAGTAACACCTTCCCACATTGGTCAAGTGATGTTCAACCATAAATTAGTCTTGTCAAATGTTCTTTACTTGCCCGATTTCTCAGTTAACTTAATTTCCATTTCCAAGCTCACTTCATCATTAAACTGTGTAGTCATCTCACTTCCTCATGTCACCTTAATTCAGGATTTGAGCAATATGAAGATGATTGGTTCTGCTGAGCTAATGGATGGATTATATTGCTTACAAAGCCCCAAGAATCAAACTCAAGCCAACCATACAGAAGCCACATGCACTTCTTTTCCTGACACAACACTGTGGCACTATAGACTAGGACATATTTCCTTTTCTAAGTTGAATCAAATGACTGCCTTGTATCCATATTTACAGAACTATAATAAAATTCATGTCTGTGACATTTGTCACTTTGCCAGACAAAGAAGGCTTCCTTATTCCAATAGTTTTCATAATGCATCTAAGCCCTTTGATTTGGTACACATAGATGTTTGGGGACCCTTTAGGGTAAATTCCATACAGAATCATAGGTACTTCTTAACTATCCTAGATGACTGTAGTAGGTATTTATGGGTAATATTCATGAAAAATAAATCTGAGACAGCAAAACACCTCAGAAATTTTACCCAAATAATTGAGACCCAGTTCAACACCAAGATTAAGATGATTAGGACTGATAATGGGTCTGAATTTTTCCTCAATTCCTTTTATGAGGAAAAAGGGATTATATATCAAACAACTTGTGTTGAAACTCCCCAACAGAATGGGTGAGTTGAAAGGAGACACCAACACATCTTAAATGTTGCCAGTGGTCACCTTTTTCAAGCCAATTTTCCAAAGTCCTTCTGGAGTTTGGCTGTGGGACATGCAGTACACTTAATTAATAGAATTCCCACTAATTTGCTTGGAGGAAAATCTCCTCATGAACTTGTTTATAAGGAAAAGCCAGATCTGTCCCACCTTAAGGTCTTTGGATGTTTATGTTACATTTCAACCCTTAATGCTCATAGATCCAAATTTGACCATAGGAGCCACAAATGTATATTTTTTGGGTACAGCCCAAATACCAAAGGTTTTTGAGGAATTCATATTTCCATGTTCTTTGAGTGTCACAGCTGCTGCTAAGGATCCATTACCTATCTGCATTTTAGCACCACACAGCTAAGCTGAGTTTTCATATCCTAATCCTTCACCCTCTCCAGACACTGGTGACCTTCCCTCTCCAAACAGTTATAAAGACCCTGCAACAGCCAATGAGTCACCAACAACAGCACCTACTGTCCCACAAACCAGAAAGTCAACCAGACACACAACCAGACCCCATTACCTGCAAGACTATCAATGTAATTCATCCATCAGCCCATAGAAACACCAATCAGGTACTCCATATCCAATTACTTCTTTCATTTCACTTGCAAACCTCTCTCCTTCACATGCCACTTATAGTTGTTCCCTTAATACTGACCATGAACCCAATTTTTTCCAAGAAGCTAACAAATTTGATTGTTAGAGACAAGCCATGGCTGCAGAGATCACTGCTCTTGAACTCAATAAAACCTGGTCTTTGGTGTCACTTCCACCAGGTATCACTCCCATAGGCAACAAATGGGTGTATAAGATAAAAAGAAAACCTGATGGCAATATTGAAAGGTACAAAGCCAGGTTGGTTGCAAAGGGATACAATCAAGTAGAAGGACTTGATTATTTAGACACTTTTTCATCAGTGGCTAAATTGACAACCATTCGGATTATTCTTGCCTTGGGTGCTTCTCAAAATTGGAACCTTCATCAATTGGATGTCAACAATGCATTTTTGCATGGAGATCTCCAAGAAGATGTTTACATGACCATTCCCCAAGGTATGGATGTCTCTGCACCTAATTTAGTCTGTAAACTAACCAAATCTATCTATGGGTTGAAGCAGGCAAGCAGACAATGGTTTGCAAAATTGTCAACTTTTTTACTTGGCCTGGGATTCCATCAAGCAACTGCAGGTCATACTCTTTTTCTCCAATTTGCTGATTCCTATTTCATTGGGCTGCTAATCTATGTGGATGACATAATCCTTTTTGGAGATAATGTAACTGCATTCCAATGTATAAAGGAGAAACTGCACTCCACTTTTGGGATCAAAGACTTGGGAATCCTCAAATACTCTCTTGGCTTAGAAGTAGCTCACTCCTCTACTGTCATTTCTCTTACTCAAAGAAAATATTGTCTGGACCTCTTAACAGATTCTTGCCTCTTGGATTGTAAACCAGCTACCACTCCCCTGGATTATGGGGTTAGACCGTGTCAAGACAATGGGCAGCTTTTCTCTGATGCATCCTCCTATAGAAGACTTGTGGGAAAATTAATATACCTTACTACCACTCGACCTGATATTACCTTTGCCACCCAACAAGTGAGCCAATTCATGAACTCACCTACTTTGGCACATCATAAGGCAGCTAGACGTATTCTTAGATACCTGAAAGGTGCTCCTGGTTTAGGATTGTTCTTTCCTCGAAAATCATTTCTACAGATTAGGGGCTTCTTAGACCCAGACTTGGGTGGTTGTGTGGACTCTAGGCAATCCATTTCAGGCCATTGTTTCTTTCTGGGAGACTCCCTCATTAGCTGGAGATCGAAGAAACAGGTAACAGTAGCTCGCTCATCTGCTGAGGCAGAGTATCGCGCCTTAGCATCTGCAACTTGTGAACTTCAATGGATACAATTTCTTCTTGATGATCTGCACCTCAAACCTCACAAATTTCCAGTCCTTTTTTGTGATAATCAAAGTGCTATGCACATTGCCCATAACCCAGTCTTCCATGAGCGCACAAAACATCTTGAGATTGACTGTCATTTAGTGCGCGAGAAGGTGCAAAGTGGATTACTTAGACTTCTGCCAATATCATCTCAAGACCAACTAGTAGACTTCTTTACCAAAGCCTTACTTCCCAAGTCTTTTCATCATCTCTTATCCAAGTTGGGAATGTTGGACATCTTCCACCCTCCAACTTGCGGGGGGTCTTAGAAAAAAGAGTCCCACATCACTCAGGTGGTGGAAATATTAGAAGCTCAGAGGGAGAAGGAGAAAGGGGAGTCCCACACCGCTTGGGTGCTGAGTGCTAATGGTGTTAGTTAGGATACTGATTCTATGCAGATTCTTTTTCTCTTTCTGTTTTTATTTCCTTGATTTGCTTTTCCGATTTGGTGTACACGTGTATACCTCTCTATTAATTCACTACTCCTATATAAGGAGGTGCTGTACCATTCAGAATGCATGAAACGAAATCTCCTTCTTCAATTACAAACTCTCTATTCCCTATGTTTATTTTTCTGATACGTACATATAAACCAAGTTTTCAAGTTGAGGGAGAATCGCTTTGAATGTTGCACTAAATTTTATTATTACCGGAGAAACAAACAACGGACAAGACCACAATATATACAAAAAATTCGTAGCATCTTTTCTCAGGGCAAATTGCCACAAATATTTCAGTCATTAAAGGCAAGCATCAAACATCAATGCTAATAAAATGACCATAGGACAGGGCAATTGTTTGAATGACGAAGCATGCATCCTCATATATCCTCTGTGAGTAGGTAGGCCTACAATCAAAAAGTAAGTTAATGAACACAATGAGGAGGCATAAAATATTTTAAGTCAACTGTAGCTCTAGCTGCTTAAAATATTTACTTCATATCTTTAATATTGTTGTTTAACAAACTGATTACGAGGCTGAGATGATCATATTTCATCACCAAGGACAAGTTAATCAGAAAATACAAGGTATATATTGTTATTCTAGAAAATGGAAGCATGACCACTAGGAGGGATAACAAGGGGAATGAAGGACTCACAAAGACTTAATTGCAGATTGATCTGGTAATAGGATTGAAACCACTGAGTAGAAGGAAGAGAAAGGAAAGACAAAAAGCCAGAATGCGAGGGGAAAAGCTTTCAAAAGGCCGTGGAGTGGGGAAGTGGTAGATAAAAGTTGTGGAGAGTGGTTGAGTTACGGGGTAGGCCTCTCCTGAGCCTGGGGGCTCAATGTTACAAGAGTCATTTTAACTTTCAGTTCCTCATTTCTGTTGTTATGTTATTTCCTTTTCTTGTACTTTGAATTTCAACAAATCAAGAATATGGAAAGTCTGAACAGAATAATTGATGCAGAATGGAGAAAAATTATGTTCTTTTTTTTTAATTTCAGAATTTCTTCTTATTTAAAAGTTTTTTTCATTATGTTTAGGGATTTCATTTTACCATAACAGGATTTCCTACTTTAATTCAATCAGGATTTCATATTTATCGAAGATTTTTATTATCTAAATACCATTTAAGCGCTTTAAGTCATTGATACTTTTTGTATAATTGATTATTGATATTTCATTTCCTTTAAAGAGTATTTGAAACCAAGAGGGTACTTTGCCCTAAGGGAGTCCCCTGGGTTTATCAGTGTGGCCTGCCCAAAAGGAGTACTCTTGGTTACCATTCTAAATTTCTAATCAATGATACAAGTGTCTTTTGTTTTACAGTCGGGGAAGTTTCAATCGTACTTATAGCCAATGTAAGTAGCTGTACTATTACCCATCAATCGTACTTATAGCCAATGTAAGTAGCTGTACTATTACCCACCCAAACGTAATTCTGGAGGGCTCCTATATAGCTGGAAAACAAACAGGCCCAAAGTCTTTTTAATCCTTCATTGATTTTATTGCGCTTAAAGTTCATTCGGTTTTATAGTGCACAACATATACTAAGGAATGCCTCGTTTGAGGTGATTGCAATGTTTTAGTTTTTGGACATTTTCAAAACCCCAAAAAGAGGTTTTTAAGCCCGTTTGGAGTGGTTGAGTTTTCAATTTTTTATTTCGAAAAAATTTAAATTTTTAATTTTACAACTCAAAAAAACCTCTTTTTGTGCTCAAACGGACAGAAAGAGGTTTTTAATTGTAAAAACTTGATTGCATTTTTTTAAAAACCAAACAGAAAACTTACAATCACTCCAAATGAGGTTTTAGTTTTTAGTTGAATTGTAAAAACTTACTTAAATTAAAAAAAAAAAAAACTAAAAACTGAAAACTTGTAAACATCTCAAACGATGCATAAAATAGTGATGAGTGATGACAGAGAAACTAACCTCAATGATCTTAGATTCTTATGGTAATATTCCAGGGTCAATGTAGAACTTTACAATTTAATTTGGAATAATCTTCAACAGCTCAATATCAAACAAGAGAGTCTTGTCTATCAACCCTTGGTTCCTTAGCACAAAATCCAAGGCTCGTTGGCCCTGTAAAACATATTTGAATTGCATCTTCCTTAGAATCCATTCAGATTGTTGTTGAACAAAGAGAGTTTAACTCTTACCGAGAACGTTGTTGGTCTTGGGGCACTCTTATTGAAATCATTCTCAGGATATCCAAGTTCTGGAGGTACTATTATCCTGCATCACTGACAAACATAGTAAAATTTGCAATTTTCTCCCCATACATCTCTCTCTGCAGTATATGAACCCAAAATACATTTGCCTAACTTTACAACCATATTCAATTTTTTAAGGATTAAAATATTTAAACAAAAGATTCTGAATCAAATATATAAAACCATTTGATCCATGTGATGTGGATGTTAAGAAGTCCCTCTAATCCAAAGTTAGAATTAATAGAAGTTGTAGTTCAATAAAATAAAGTCAGGATGTAAAGTCCCCCAAATCCAGAGTTAGATTTGATAGAAGCTGCAAATCAATAAATTAATATTTGGTTTCCCTTAAGTAAGATCTTGGACTTGAGTTTTGTGAATGGAAAAAGAAAGTGCTAGGAGGGCTTTGCCCCCTTAAATGGGTCCACCTGGCTCGACTCAAATTAGTCGGTGTCCAATGTAGCTCCCAAATATCGAGGGTTTCAGACCAAAAAAATACTCTTCTTCACAAATTCAGCTATTGTATTGGCAAGAAAAAACTTGCACATGACATAATACAACTAAAGCATGGTATGTGTCAAATATTTCTAGAAATATAGACGCAGCACCTTCTAATGCCTCCAAGAGCCATGCTGGAAACAGCCTCTTCAAAAGCTGGTATTACCTGAACATTAAAAGTAAGTAAGAGATTAGTCTTCAGAGTAATTTCCATTGGAAATTTCACTGTGAAGCATTACAACTAAAAGCGTGAAATAGGGGATATAACTAAGAAGCATTTCAAGGCAAACAAGGACTTGTTGTTCCCACCAAGGATCTGTTTACTTTGATATTGGAGTGGACTAAGTTTAGTGAACTAACAGTTGAGATGAATTCTGTTGAAAACAAGTATCACAAAAACATGTTGTATCAGACCTACTGGTAGCACCATGCAGTCAGGGCAAAGCTGATGCCCAAGCAGAGTTTAGTTGCAAACCCCGAAGGGTGTGGGGACACCTCATGGTCTTACTAAAAAAGGGACGTTGTATAATTTTTGTTATAGGAGAGGAACCAAACAATACTATCACACAAGATGTTGACCAAAGTAGCACATGCTTAGGAATACAAATAAAACTGAAACACAAGGGATTAACATGGTCTCACTCAAAATAAGCATGCTGTATAACTTATAATTTTGTTACAGAAGAGGAACCAAACAATACTGTGACTAAAACGAAACTTACTAAAAAACCCAAAGGACATAAAATATAAAATTAATTAACAAAAAGAAATAGCAGCTTAATCCTAGTAACCCAAAATAATTAAGATCTAGTAGGACCTTTGATTTTGATCTTTGAACTTATTCTTTTTTTACCATATCACACCCTGCATCACTTAGTCCACACATAGCAGCAAGTTGTGTAAGCGTTGTTTATGACATAGTATTAACAACCTGTAAAAAAGATCCTATTCACGTTGTAATGAACTAGATTAATCATTAAATGATGAGGTCTCTCACCTCTTGAGATCCTATTTTGAATTTGAAGAAGTCCTTGTCATCACCCTGCATGTTAAGAAAAGCAGCACAACAGGTATGTAATAATCAATCACTCCAACCAAGTCCGGTTAGATGATGCAAAGCAATTCATACCTCAAAGGATCCACCCTTCGTTTTATTCCGGGCTTCAAATATGCGGCCATAATAACCTATGGTGTAGCCATCCCAGTCTACCTGAATGGAATTTGAAGCCCATAAATTGCTTCAGATATCTAATTTGAAGGGAGACAACAATGCTCAGAAAGAGCCCACTTGGAGATATACATGGTGCTCTAATTTTCTTCACTAAAGTTGTCAAATCTGTCACTAAGCTATCCCATCCAAAATAATTCCAGAGAATCAAGAACGTTTCCTATCTAGATTTTAGAGCACAAAAGAAAAATTGAGCCAGAGAATGTTTTGATTTTGATTTAGAACCTAGATATCCAAATATAACTGGCTAGATAAGACTTCTAACCAATTGACCATTAAAACAGAAACAAAACTATTTAGTGCCTTACCACTACTGTCTCTCCCATCTTTGGTTTGGGGCCATCCCCTGGTCGCAAGTCCTGCATTCTTGAGAGAGATATATAATTAATCAATTAATTAAAGAAAACAAAGCATGCTTAACCATAAAGTGTTCACAACGTACTATATCACCTTATATTGGAGTCCTGATTCAGTTTCTATGTAGTCTGGGTATCGCATTTTTGTCTTGCCATAATCCTTCCCTCTAAGCGCAGGCACTGTATGCACAAATTATGCATCACATTGCAAGTCTTTCTAGTTATGCTTTTCTTTATTTTATACTTTCTTCAATATTATGTGCCTCAACAGCCTCATATTTGTGATATCATAAACATAAGAATCAGCCTATATCTCATCATCACCAAAGACACAAGGAATTAGCTTCCCTAAAGTGAAGATAACTTCACAGGGAGAAGTGGGAAATCATAGCCATTGATTGGAAAAGTTAACAGTTGATATGCAAATAACTTCATATTTTAATTTTATTATACATGTACATGCATGTAATTATAATCCTAATCCTTGATTTTACAATCAATGGCTATGATTCCTCACTTTTTCTTCTAAAGTGTTTCCTCCACTTTAGGGGAAAGAAATCCAAGAACAACTGCATCACTTCCTAACAGCCTCAACATGCATAATATAACCAATCTTCTCCTACCAATTACAAATACACAAACCTTCAGACTACGATTTATATTCAGTATTCACCATAGTTTATACAATATACAATATCCACAAATGCAAATTCAGTTGTAACGATAAACTCGGCAAAGATAACAAAAACGTGAAGAGTTCAAAGGGAATTACTGTCAGCAAATTCAGCTGCCAGAGCGATTCCTCCGTTACACAAGGTTGTGGCAATGATACCGATGGAAGATAGAACCATCTTTCTTCGTTCAAGCGATGGCGCGCAACAACAGCTACTACTCTTGCCGTTGCTTTTGCCTGAAATCAGTTGTGACAATAGAAGAAATAAGAAAGAGAATGAAGCACCGTCGTAATTCGTCGAAAATTGAAAGCACCGAGTGTGACGCACCGGAGAAAGAAGAATCGGAGACTTTCGCGGCCTCCTGAAAGGAATCATAATAATCGGTGTTTGGATTTGATGAGTGTGGCACTCATAGAGAACCAACAGAGATTGAGATTGAAATTTGAGAGTAGAAATTGCGTACCAGAGATTGAGATTTGGGGAGAGAAAGTGAGGCAACGGATAAGGACATAATTGACGCCATAACTGTGAGTGGAGTCTGCTAGATTTCGCAGCAATATTCTAGATAACACGTCCTTAGCCTTGTTTGTGTGTGTGCATACTCAAAATTAAGTGTGGTCGCAACTTACAAGTTCAACTCACTTAAGTTATGGTTGTGGCACAAGTGTTTATGGTTCAAAATCCTCCATATTATAATCACAACATACTGAGCTCTTGTGTTCACTAAATTTTGGTACATAAAATTTATTCAATTTTACATGAATTCGAAAAGATAGATTACTTTAATTCAGATATGAAGTTATTATCTATTTAATATTTACCCCAGAAGTCAGAACAATGTATATCCTGTATGCTTCTCTTGGCTGCAGGCAAAACACTCGTGACCTGAATGTGCATTTGCTTTGCCCACAAAACAAACAACATATGGTACCAAAAAATAAATTAAAAAAGTCAAAAAAAAGATAAAAATTTGTTTACATGATGTTGAAATTAGTTAGAATGAGATACATACATTTCATCATGTTAGATTGCATTTACTTAATTTTTAAATGATAAATTTAATTCTATTTTATTTATTTCGTTTTTTTTCTATCAATTTAAGCGACCAATTGATAAATAGTTTGACAAAGACCAATTATTCAATTAATAAGTAGCTAGACAAAATTAGTATTACCATTATCAATGAGATAAAGTTTTTTAAAAAGAAAAAACTCGCTTAGAGATGTATTAATAAATACTTAACAAATTATTTATTGACCAAAATCTTTTTTTTAAGAAAAAGAAAGTATATAAAACGCTTAGTGAAATCATTTCTTATTTTTTTTAAGAAAAATGGTGATTTTTCAAAATATTATCTAAATACGCAAATCTAAAAAAAAATACATAGATTGAATTAAATTTCAGTCAATCTAGATAAGAAAATAAAAATAATATATACAGCGTAAACAACTACGTACTATGGTGGCGGCTAGGCTACGAAACCAAAGGTGAGTTTCCCATATTACCCCTTTATCACCCCTTATTGGGTTGGCGTGTCTCTGGCTTTTGGGTCAACCCAAAAGGTGCACCAACTTTCTCATTACCAACTCTCTCTTATATATAAAAACTAAAATTACAATATAAATGGAATCAGCCACCAGCAGCACTCTGTGACTTCCAATTTCACGATGGCTTCCGTTTCTAAGCTCTCAACGCCAAATCCAGGTGCCTTCTTCTCAGAAGCGCTTCGTCCCAGATCTTCACAGAAGTGCTTCCTCGCTTTCCAACCTTCCGCAACCAATTTCAAAACTAACCTTTCCGCTTCCCTCCGAATCCCTCACTCCCACCCTTTTAAAGCCTCTTTGCGGTGAGTTCTCTTTGATCGCTGTTACAACTTGTAATTTTTTACCTTCACCTTTTGCCAAATCACGATTCATGCACATTTCATTTGTGATCGCTGTGAAATTTACATGTTCTCTCACTCTCACGTCACATGCAGTTTTTTTTAGTTAGTTATTTTATTTTTAATTTATTTATTCTTCCGTTTGCGATCGTCATCGTTATTATCGAAGAGTCCTGTAAGGTTTGTGTTTGGTTGGTTGAGAGTTGAGACTTGAGTAGCGGAAAGTCGGTAGGTGAAAAGTAAAATACGGGTTAGAAATTTTTTATACTAGTATTAGTTAATTTTTAGGTAAAGAGTGGAAAGTGATATAGCTTCTGATTTTTATTTTACTAATTTTTGTTTTTAAGTTTTAACTAAAAGTAATTCTCATTTAGGTTATTTTTCTCTTCAATGCTAAGCTTGTTAGAATAATGCTTCACTGCAGTATTCTTATTTATACTTTACAAGTGTTGTCTTAGTTGTGTTAACATTTTATAAGACTATGGATGGATATAATTAGAAGTTATAAGTATAGGGGTATCATAAAATTCATTTTATGGATATTTTGCCAACATGGTGAACCCCAAATTTAATACTTTATAGTAACAAAAGCTCTTAAAGGTAGGCAAACCGTTGATGGTTGATTGTGTTCATGCAGGATTAGATGCTCCCAAACAGATGAAAATGGAAGTCCTGCAAAGAGGACAGTACTTCATGATCTTTATGAGAAAGAAGGGCAGAGCCCATGGTATGATAATCTTTGCCGACCTGTTACAGATTTGCTTCCTCTCATAGCAAGTGGTGTCAGAGGTGTCACTAGCAACCCTGCGGTAATAATTCTTTGTTGTGGTTATTGTTCTCAATGTAGCTGACTCTATCTATTGGGAAAAGTCTTTTGTTGTTGTATCATTCTCCATCTTTGAGTTGTAAACTCTTGCTTTCTATATAATATTACCTGCTGTCTATGTGCGATTGCAGATCTTTCAGAAGGCTATCTCATCTTCAAATGCTTACAATGATCAGTTCAGGTACCATCAATATCTTTTACTAATATACTGAAATTGCTTGCAAACTTAACAGCAGTGTAGTGGACAATGGAGGCATGGACACAGACCATGCTTGTCTATCTATAGTGTGCATATTCAGCGTATTGTGTCTGTCTCTTCGTAAAGTGTTTTTAGCTAGGTGAACTACATTTAATGTGATGCTCCTTGGTTCCTATATTTCTATTGGAGGGCAAGCTCTTCACTGCCATTAAAGTATACGGTTGTGTTCGCTTCAGTGCTTATATTATATTCAAGTGGCTTTAATGCTATGTTGTGTTGCCGTTGCTAAAGTAAGTTTTTGCATTCCAATGCAAAAGCATAGAAGGAAAAATTGTCGGATTGAGAATGAACATATGTTGGGACAGGAAAAACGGTTTCACAAACACACTAATTGATACAGTTATTGCTACGGGAAGATATAAAAAAGAGGAAAATATTGTTGTTGTTCTTATGGACATGCTATTCTTTGCGGTATTGATCTAAAATTGCACTATAGCTCTAGCTTTTTCCTTTCCTTCTCTTATAGCTGAGGATAAATTACTTAATCATGCAGGGAACTTGTGCAAGCAGGGAAAGACATTGAAAGTGCATATTGGGAACTTGTAGTGAAGGACATCCAAGATGCTTGCAAACTATTTGAACCAATCTATGATCAAACTGATGGGGGTGATGGCTATGTTTCTGTTGAAGTATCTCCTAGACTCGCTGATGATACTGAAGGAACCATAGAAGCTGCAAAATGGCTTCATAAAGTGGTTGATCGTCCCAATGTGTATATTAAGATTCCAGCTACAGCTGCATGTGTCCCTTCAATTAAGGAAGTTATTGCTAATGGGATAAGTGTGAATGTGACTGTAAGTTTGTGCTACATCCTTTCATATAGCCTACAAATTAAATAAATTAGTATCATATTGTGTTTTGGTATGATGCTATTCTAGCCTGGGTTGTTAGCTACTTGATAAGCAATCCTGGATATTGTCAACAATCAACATGGGTTATAATAGTAAGGAAGATTCTAATAGGAAGTTGAGATTTGAGAAGCTCATAGTCTCCAACTGTATTGATGAGTGTAATCTGGTTTGATCCCTTTTACTATGTGGCTAGAGTCTGAATATATGTTTCTGGTGCTTGTATCCACAGCTGATATTCTCTCTTGAAAGATATGAAGCCGTTATTGATGCTTACCTGGATGGTCTTGAGGCATCTGGGCTAAATGACCTCTCTAGAGTCACAAGTGTTGCCTCTTTCTTTGTCAGTCGAGTAGACACTCTCATTGACAAGGCCCTTGAGAAAATTGGTACCCCAGAGGCCCTTAATCTACGTGGAAAGGTAACTTCTTATTGTTTGCCAAATTTCCCATTCTTGCCTTTGGGTTTATTACACATCTGGATATCAAATATGCTCATGTCAGAACAACACATTGAATTTTATAGGCAGCAGTAGCCCAAGCTGCTCTGGCTTACCAACTCTACCAGAGGAAATTTTCTGGTCCAAGGTGGGAAGCTCTAGTTAAAAAAGGGGCCAAGAAGCAAAGGCTCCTCTGGGCCTCAACCAGTGTCAAGAATCCTGCCTATCCTGACACCTTATATGTTGCTCCTCTTATTGGACCTGACACTGTAAGCCACCTACTTTTCACATGGTTCATCTGCTTAAGTGCTTGTTTGTTTTAAATTGTGGTAGAACAAAACCATGGTTTTGAAAAGTGATTTTAAATCACTTCCGTCCAACATACTTCGTAAAGCGTGCATAATCCATCTTAACCATTCATTTCCAGAATCAATTCTACTCAACTGTAAATAAATTTCTTGTTTGGCCCTGATTGTTTTAACAAACTTGGAAATCAAAGATTGTATCTTTGTTGTATCTAATAGCATTTACCTTCTTACTTCCCAGGTATCAACCATGCCGGACCAAGCCCTTCAAGCATTTATCGACCATGGTACTGTATCCAGGACGATAGACTCAAATGCATCTGAAGCTGAAGGAATATACAATGCTCTCCAGAAATTAGGTATTGACTGGAGCTCTGTTGGTTCCCAGCTTGAGCTTGAAGGAGTGGATTCTTTTAAGAAGAGCTTTGATAGCCTCTTGGATTCCCTGCAAGAGAAGGCAAACTCTCTTAAGTTGGTCAGCCTGTGAAGGGTGAACGTCGTGGTTAGTAATGTTATGTATGATGCCATTCATGGATTTTAATAATAAAAGACAGCGGCTATGCGAGATCTGTGCTGCTGTAAATGTGCTTCATGGAATCATTCAGACGATAGTGAAACATTATAAATTGGAAATTGTCCGCTTCTGGTAAAGCGTTTTGTTTCTTTCCATGTATCATGTATGCGGTTTTAGACGTTGATGTGTATGATGTCATTTATGTTTCAAATATTATACTTTCCTTTGAATATTAGTTAATTAGAGTTTTGTCGAAGTTGATAGCACAATACAGGATGAATGTAGTGTGTTCAACATAACAAGATTCAATTTTTTTTTTGGTCGAACAAGAGATTCAAATTGACGCACCCAAATGACCCAACCCCTGAACCATATTGCTGATAAAGAAAAAAAAAACTCTGGACCACATTATGAAGTCATTGTCTTGTCAAGATGAGGTGCTAAGCTCGACACGGCCTAAAAACAAGGTCATAATCATTGATTATTATTTATATAATCAAGATAAATTCCTTTCATACATAAATCATCAAATTTATTTTACTTAATTTATCTTGATCATTCATGATTACTTATATAGTCAAGATAAATTCCTCTAATGAGAGCATACTCATTTATTAAAAATGCTTATATGTGTACGTGATTTATGTACTTTTTATGATACACAATTTGGAAGATAGGAAAACTATCTCATTTGGATGTAACTCTACAACAAGCCTCCCCAAATCCTCTAAATTCTCAACCATTGTCTTTTGAGTGCATACCAAATTTACCTAAATAGCCACAAAATGCCCAACCTTGATTTTTTTTTTCACACCCTAATTTTTACTTTCATTATTTTACACCTTTCTCTGTTTCTATCATATTGATCACATAATTTTTTTTCCTATATATTTCTTTCTAGTTAAAAACATTATTCTAAAATGCCCAAGTGCCCTGAAATCTTTGAAGATGCCTGTGTATTTTTACTTTAGGCATTGTACCTATGCAAGCTTGTTGTCTAATGTTTTCAATTCCCAATCATGGACAATCGAAATTCTCACATTAACCTTACACTCAAATCTCTTAAAACTTGATCTTATACCAATGTTAAGTTGATGTGTTAGTAAAAACTAAGAACTTTTGATATACACTTAAACTTTACTCATGCCTTTTAATCTTTTCATAAAATAATGGTGAAAGTGAAATTGTTCACATTAGTTTTAAACTTTTGATATACACTTCTGTCTTCTGCTGAGTAACTTCTGTGCAGTGGACCCAAAGAAAGAATAATTTTTGTTGTTTGCACTTTGCAATGAAAAAGAATGGTAAATGGTAAAACTAGTGCTACATTTATGTTCAGAAAATCCTGCACAATTTTTCATGTATTCCATATGGAGTCTTTATTTTCGAACTTAGATGCAGCTAGAAGTACAATTGCATAGATTTATGCAAACAAGTACAGTTAGCAACTAAACATCGCCCATTGAATTTGAGATAGGTGAGAGGTTAAATTATGTACAGTTATTATAGACTTTGGAGAAATACGAGACCCCATCATTTCTTTTTGCAAGTTCACATATCTTCCATGAGAGACAATTATGTATGAGTCGGGTAGGGCCTCTATGGATGATAAAGCACTCATTCAGAGTATTTAACACAGCTGCCTACCCAAGGCTAGAACTAGAGACCGCGGCTTAAGCTGAAACAACCCTTACCAACTAATTCATGCCAACTAATTCATGTGCTCGGTGGCACAATACCCCATCATTCACGCAGAAGAATTGAAAAAAAAAAAGGCACAAAAATTCAAGCAACAACCGTCAAATCCCCAACCTCCCAATTTAGAAGGAAATTTTGTGCACCCATAATTTCATGCTCAACCAAAAATGAATTGGAGTAAGAGTTGGACATAAACATGATTACACACCAATGAATGACCGCAATGGCGCCAGCCTCCACAGCAGGTGACCATAAATGCATTGTCTTTAATAGCTTCCACTTATGTTGTGCTACCATTTATTGAGCATTGCTGGTTTCCACTGATATTCACGTGTTAGTTGAACTTCCCTTTAATATGGTCCCTTTCCCCCAATCTGTATCAAGTGTTAACAATTCCTTCAATCTTCATTATTCAACCTTGTAAATTCATCCATATACAAGTCAAAAAGTCACTTAGTTCCCACTTATTTGTCACACTCTAACAAATAGGAGTAATACTTAGGGGAGTGTAGGGTCCATGCATAGTCACAACTCACAATTGATACATATATTTCTTTTCATTTTCACATCCATGAGTAGTAGGAGAGCAGGGGAAACAAAAAGGTGCTGGAAGGAGAAGTTCTCCATTCCATTCCACTCTTACAGTCTTACTTATGCTGATCAGTTTGGTGCTAACTAGTGTTGTTCTGTGTTAACTTAACTTAGAGTGAATGGATACCTCAGAGATCAAGTCACCAGAAGGTCCCTTGCAGGGGACACCAGGCACTTCAATGAGCAGAAAGAAGCTTGGCATTTACTTCATTGAGTCTGAGGATAGAAGAATGGCCTTTGGGCGTGGATATACAGCAGGATCTACACCAGTTGATATCCATGGCAAATCCATTGTTGATCTTTCAAAGACTGGTGGTTGGATTGCTGCCTTCTTTATATTTGGTATAGATAATTACAATCCATATTCACTATACAGTATATATACATATGTGTATATGCATTTCCATTGCCATTTTATCTTATCTGATTAATGAACATAGACAGATTTTATTCAAAGGAGCATAGCACACTATATGATAAAATTAGTATGTCTGTGTCATGCTTTTGAATTAAAAGATAGCATATAAATTCTTGATTTTGATTAATATGCTGCTAATGGCAACAGACAACTTAACAGAGAAAAAACAGAACAAATCAGCTTGGTTATGAAAATGATGAATACTTTTAATTTTCAAGAGAACTTTATTTCATTGTGTTTGTGTATGATTTGTGTTTCTTTGGTTGCAGGAAATGAAATGGCAGAAAGAATGGCTTACTTTGGCCTTTCGGTTAACATGGTAGCCTTTATGTTTTATGTGATGCATAGACCTTTCACAAGTTCATCCAACGCAGTCAACAATTTCTTAGGGATATCACAAGCTTCATCTGTGCTCGGTGGCTTTCTAGCAGATGCATACCTTGGACGGTACTGGACAATAGCTATCTTCACTACCATCTATCTTGCGGTATGTGTAGTACAAGTACATCCAATGTCTAATAATATCTCCAAATGTTTTTTGTTTTTGTTTTTTATGGGATGATATGTTCCACAGGTTAATAAATCAAGAGTGGAAAGATTTTATTAAAAGTGTAACATTTCATATTATCAATGCATTGAATGTTGTAATAGTTTTAACTTTTAATAAAACTTTTTCGCTTTTGATTTATTGTGCACAACATTGCAAAGATTAGAAAAACTGATATTATATTTTTATCTATTGATGAAAGACAAACATATATAAATTGCTTTATTATTTCATCCCAATTTTTATAACCAGGGTTTAACAGGAATAACATTATGTGCAACAATGAGCATTTTTGTACCAAACCAAGAAGCATGTGACCAACTATCTCTGCTATTGGGACACTGTGAGCCTGCAAAACCGTGGCAGATGACTTACCTCTACACGGTTCTATACATCACTGCATTTGGAGCTGCAGGTATAAGGCCATGTGTGTCTTCTTTTGGAGCTGACCAATTTGATGAAAGGAGCAAGAATTACAAGGCCCATCTTGATAGATTTTTCAACTTGTTCTATCTCTCTGTGACCATTGGGGCAATTGTGGCCTTCACAGCAGTAGTCTATGTCCAAATGAAATATGGATGGGGATCTGCTTTTGGATCATTAGCAATTGCCATGGGTATATCTAACATGGTGTTCTTCATTGGCACTCCCTTGTACAGGCATGGGTTACCAGGAGGTAGTCCACTTACTCGTGTTGCACAAGTCTTGGTTGCTGCATTTAGAAAGAGAAATGTGCCCTTTGTTAGCAGTGACTATGTAGGCTTGTATGAGGTTCCTGGCAGACATTCTGCTATAAAGGGAAGTGGAAAAATTGCTCACACTGATGATTTCAGGTGAGAGCCATTTGTTTGCTAAGAAATGACTCTGAATTTTCTCCAATTTACATGGTTTAATCTATTATTATGCTAAGCCAGTCATGAGTACTTATTATGCGTATAGAAAGGAACAGAACAATTCTTTTCTATTCCATTTTTTAAGTAGAATTAAGATGTGCCACTTTTAAACTTGTATGATATGATATTATTTTCTTTTTATTCCATTTTTTAAGTATAATTAAGATGTACCACTTTTTAAACTTGTATTATATGATATTATTTTCTTTTTTACTTTTAGGGTCGTGTCAACGAGTGTCCTAAGAATACTGGTTAAGGAACCATATATAGTGGACTTTTATTAGAAATCACGACATTGATTGGATTTATAAATGCAATACAATCCAATAAAAAATTTCTAATTTTGGAACCTTGACCAGTACCTTTAAGACACTTGTTAGCATTTTCCTTACTTTTATTATGAATCAAATATTGAATAAAGCTCATATTTTATTCTGTCCTGTTCTAACACTCAACTTTATATCAGATTCCTTGACAAGGCAGCTCTACAGTTGAAAGAAGATGGTGCTAATCCCAGTCCATGGAAGCTTTGTACTGTGACTCAAGTAGAGGAGGTCAAGATCCTTGTGAAACTTATTCCCATACCAGCTTGCACAATCATGCTTAATGTGATCTTGACTGAGTTTCTGACTCTCTCAGTCCAACAGGCATACACTTTGAACACTCACTTGGGTCATTTGAAACTGCCAGTAACATGCATGCCTGTGTTCCCTGGCCTCAGCATATTTCTTATACTGTCTCTCTACTACCAAATTTTTGTGCCCCTCTTTAGACGCATCACTGGTCATCCCCATGGTGCATCTCAGCTTCAGAGAGTTGGAATTGGCTTGGCAGTTTCAATCTTATCTGTTGCATGGGCTGCAATCTTTGAAAGGTATAGAAGAAACTATGCAATAGAACATGGATATGAGGCTAGTTTCCTCACAGCAATGCCCAAC
The DNA here is from genome assembly GCA_026901365.1 of Sesbania bispinosa. Lineage (NCBI taxonomy): Eukaryota > Viridiplantae > Streptophyta > Magnoliopsida > Fabales > Fabaceae > Sesbania > Sesbania bispinosa. Next base: position 47,333 of record QLOH01000462.1, on the reverse strand, counting down.
CTAAGTGCATACTGGCTCTTGATCCAGTACTGCCTCATTGGTGTAGCTGAAGTATTTTGTATTGTGGGTTTGTTGGAATTCCTATATGAGGAAGCCCCTGATGCTATGAAGAGCATAGGGTCTGCTTATGCTGCTTTAGCTGGTGGCTTAGGTTGTTTTGTAGCCACTATAATAAACAGCATTATCAAATCTGCCACAGGGAACCCAGATAAAGGCCAACAATCTTGGTTGTCCCAAAATATCAACACTGGAAAATTTGACAACTTTTACTGGCTTCTCACAGCTCTGAGCTTGATCAATTTCTGCATCTTCTTATATTCAGCACATAGATACCAATACAGGACACAGCAAGTTCATGAGATGGAGAAACATGGTATGGCAAACAATGAGAGCTCCACAACAATGGCTAGCTAGATATATAGGAATTGATATGAACAGAAAGTGTAGTCTTTGTTCCTTATATTGCTCCCTATGACCTTCATTTCATGATTATTTTTATTTTTAATTACACTGACGCTTTATATATTTATTATCTACTTATGTATGTATCTATTTCATTCCTCTAGAATAGAGGGTGCATTTAAAGGATAAGTGTGGAGTTATATTTGTTAATTGAAAAATCATTGTTATGATTTTAATAATTTTACATTTTGTTTGTAGATATATTTATTTTATTATGATTTGATCAGTTGATCCATGATTTTTTCAATTAAGGATTATACATATGTATTTTTATATAGTCAAAGTTACAATTAATATTTTCAAATTAAGGTTCATTTCTTAAAATTATATGATTTTTGTTTTTATAAAGTTATTATTTTTAGTTTTTAAGAAAAACACAAATAACATTATTTTTAGTTTTTGTTTTTGAAAAACTCACACAATTAAGATAAATAATTAAATGCATTTTTAATTAAAAATTACAATCAAATAAGCCCTAAGTCACCAACAGGTGGTTGGTTCAAATGTTACATACCTGGTTTTTCTTAAGTAAGGTGTCAAGTTTAACTATTGTGTATATATGTGAAAAAGATTGATTGGGAGAGCTAGCTCCATCATAATGTTTCCGACTCGAAGAGAATTGCCTCATCACACCCTTAGTATCTTGCATATCAATGTCGCGTAACTCTAGGTAACAATGTTTAAACCTACAATTAGGGGTGTAAGCGGATTCGGGTTGACCCACCAAACCGGTCAACCCGACCCGATCCAAACAGAAAAGGTTGGGTTGGGTTGAATCTCGGTTTGGGTTGGGCCATTTTAAGAAGAACCCGAACTACTTCGGTACGGGTATTGGGTCTCAATTTTTATAAATCGAGCAACCCGAACCAGGGGATTGCTTTCTAAGGGGTATTTTGTATTCGCGAGACTCATTTCATTTTCTTCAGAAAAATTTTGTGCCCTAGTCTCTCTCACGTTCACTGCCTCACACCCTCACAGACTCACAGTCACGCCCTGCTCACCCTCCGTCGTCCTCCTCCTTGTCTCGTCGTTGTCGTGTGGCCGTCAACGTTACTGGAGTAGTCTCCGTCTTCCCCAAAGACGAGCATCGTTCTCACTTCTCAGGTAAGGGTGTTTTTTCCAAATTCGTTCTCCTCCCTTCATCGTTATTGCTTCCTTTCTTGATTTCTTTCTTCTTCCATTGCATAGATTCATAGTTCTCACTTGTGTATTGTGTATTGTGCATTGTTCATCGTCGTTGTTTGTTGCACAGATTCATCGTTGAGTAGAAAAAAAGGTTTGATTTTGTTAGCTGTGTATGCTGAATATCCATTCTTATTCTGCTCATTCTGCTTATTTAGTGCTTATATTCATTCTTCCAACCTTTGAATCAAAGTGTTGAAAATTATATCTGAATTGTATTGTTAAGTTACTATTTACTTGTGTGCATTGTTAAGTTATATCTAAACTTCTAGTTTCACATGTTTCCTGAATCCTTCTACTTTCACAATTGTCTTAACTCTTAATTAACCCGTGACATAAATCATTTCAATGAATTGTATGATTGTATAATACCAAGTTACCAGATACCAACTCTATTCAAAATGCATTTAACCTATATATTTCTGAATTAAAACTCTTTTAATCACATTTTTTGTCACCTACTCTACATTAATGGGAATGGTTTAGTGGTTTACTATAATAATAATAAGATATATCAATAAAGGTTAATAATTCCAAACATGTAGCTAAATTTAGTGTTATTTTGTACACTTTTTAGTTCTATGCAAATCTTTTACTATTTACTCATAATTACAATGTCCTATACAGTTTTTATGTCCAGTGTTCACAAATGAGCATGAGTAAATCATTTCTCAAAATTTAACCATAAAGTGATGAAACTTTTCACTCTCCATATTGTTCAGATCATTAGTCAGTGTCTGTTGTTTTTATTTATTAAAGTGTTATTTGTTTCTGATTGTGGTTTTAAGCTTTGTTTTGGTATGGGAAAGAACCACTCATCATTAAAATTGGGTTTCATATGCTTCCAGAATTCTATGTTTTAGAAGTTTCTAATACTGCCTTATATCACTCAAGAACATGGATATCTCTTGATGTTTCTAATGTTTCCTTATATGAAATTTATTTTGAACTTTTGCAAATTGCTTCCTTCTGAAGCAGGGATTCAAAACTTCTGATAAAACTTAAAACTATATTTGGTTGAATAGTGATATTGATTATTGAACATATTGAAATGTATTTACAAGGGAAATATTGATTTGTACTTCAAATTGTGATTCACAACAACCTCAATTCATTAATCGAATTGAATCAGGTATGTTTAATTTCTATCTTATTTATCATTGGATTGAAAAATGTATATAAATGTGTGTAGGTGTTTAATTTTCATACATTGTTTTTCTTGTTAATAGAGAAGTCTGGGATTATAGCCTTTGCAGTAATTGAGGAGGTTGGAGTTGATGTTGCATTTACAGCCTTGCAGTAAGGGTGATTTGGCTACATTTAATATCTACAATTTGAATTATATCCTTGCTTACATTTAATTTTTATTTACATCCAACACTTATTTTTGTAGGGGAGATTTGGCTAGTTAAATCCCTAGTAGGAATGAAGGATGACTGGAGCTTGGAGGATTGAGGAGACTTATTTTAGAGAGACAATTAGATTTCCAATGGTATTTGTAATTTGTTATTTGTAATGTTTGTGTATTGGTTAATTTTTGTACAATTGAATATTGATGAGTTGTTTGTTTGTTATTGTTATAACTTGGTGTATGGTTATGCACTTGATGTGTGGTTCTGTTGCTAGTTGTCTTGATTGAATATTGAGGAAATTTGTTAATTTTGTTGCTTGTTGTGTAATTTCCAATAGTATGTGTAATTTGTATGGTTATGCACATGGTTCTGTAACAGAATGATGTGTGGTTGAATTCCATATAAATTGGTAGTTCTATGTATAAATTAGGTGAAGTCCATATATTGTTATAACTTATTAGGATATGTTGATTTGTTCACTGGTTTAGAGGAGAATGGAAATATTGGCACTTCTATGTATTTGTAATTTCTTTTTCTTTTTCTTGAATCAATGTGAATTTTAAACACTGGTTTAGAGGAGAATGGAAATAACTCTGATAAATAGTAAACACACTGCATTCACCATCTTTTTCTATTTTTTCAGATTTTTTTTGCATTTTTCACGTTTTTCTGCACAATCCAGCATTTAAGGGTTTTTTAATTCAAACCCGAGACTCGACCCGAACAAACTCGTACAAGGTCGGGTTGGTTCGGTTTGGGTTGCACAGTGAAAAACGCTGAAACCGAACCAACCCAAAATGAGGTGACTCTATTGGTTTGGACTTCTACTTACCCAAAACCCGACCCCGATTACACACCCACCTACAATACAAAATTCAACCATAAGATATATTAGTATTTAATTGATTGGATGGGATTTCCTAGGGGATTGATTACCACTCTTTAACACTCATCGTCTCCCTTAGTCTCTCTATAACAAGAGTTCCAAAAGAAAAATCTTATTTTTTTTCAAGACCACGGGTATCTTCTATATGAGGTAATCCTGCTCGAGCTGGGTAGAACCTCTATGGGCGGAAAAGCTCCAGAGTATATAACGCAGCTGCATACCTAGGGCTCGAATTCGAGACCACTAAGTCTACCTTAGAGAATAATGACACTCCCTTAAGTTGATCTAACAGGTCATCAATCCTACATAGTGTCTATCAACTCCTCTAATTGGGCCTTAAGCTCACTCAACTCTAGTGGTGATATCCTATAAGGTGCCTTAGAGATAGGTCCCGTTCCGGGAACAAGATCTATGGAAAACTGTATCTCACGGTCATGAGGTAAAGTCGTAACCTCACTAGGAAAAACATCTTGGAAAGTCAGAACTCCTTAACCGTAGCTACACTACTTAAGTCAGAACTAGTCCCTATAGTTAAGGAAAGCATTAAAATGAAACAACTACTCCCATTAGACATGCATTCAAAAATTTGAGTACAACTTGACAATAAGATTATGGGTTTCTCCCTTAAAGTAAAAGAGAGAGTAGGAAAAACAAAAACTTTGTTAAAACAATCAAGCATGACTTGGTTTTGAAATAACCAATTCATGCCCAAAATAATTCCTATGCCCTGAAAGGGTAAACAAATCAAATCAACCTCGAAGGCCCTCCCTTGAATTTCAATCGGGCATTTCAAACATGCAAGGGAAGTGGGGATTGTCTCTTGGAAGGGGTAACAACATTCAATTGATAAGGTAGGGAAATGACAGTCATGTTCGTGCACTTCACGCATTCATGAGAAGTGAAAAAATGGGTTACCCCAGAATTATACAATATAATTAAAGTAGATCCTTTAAACATACACGTACCTCGCAACGGAGCACCGACCTGAGTTGTCATCTCCCCACTGAGGGTAAATACCCTTCTTGCAGCTTAGGGTTTAGGAGTCTTTGCTGATCTCTTCAGCCACTGGCCCGCCATATGTCCTGGCTGTCAACAAAAGAAGCACTTCCCTCGTCCGGCCAAGCACTCTCTTTTGTGGATCTTCTTGCATTTGGGACAGGTAGGAGTCTCCAGTGTGGAAGGAAGAACAATTTGCTTACCTTTCCCTCCATTACCAAAAGCCTTGGGGTTTTTCCCCCACAAATGTATCCTCCCTCTTTCTCTTGTTAATCTGTTGCGGTGTTTTAGCTCCACCCAAGTTCTTCTCAGCATTGAAACACTTGTTGATCAAGGTTGGGAAATCCCTAACCTCAAGTGTTCCAACCTGGTCCTTCATGTCCGACCTCAAACTATCTTCAAACTGAGTGTACCTCCACTCCTTATAAGGACATGCCTGAAGGTATCAGAAATACTTGGCTAGCTGCTCGAATTTCGCCATAAATTGGCCCACATTCATACTTCCTTAAAACGATTTTGTCCTCAAAATTGGCCAAAAGAAAACTAAAAGTTACCTCAAACTTCAATAAACAATTCCAGAAATTGAGAACGGATGTCCTCCTCCTCCTCCCAGGTGGCCTCCTCAAGTGACTGACCTGCCCAAATCACCTTCACTAGCGGAATGGTCTTATTCCTCAAGGCCTTAACACTTCGGTCAATAATATGTGCAGGCCTAGTTGGAACTGTCAAATCTTCCCTTAGCTGAATTGATTCTGTGCTTATGATGTGGGAAGGGTCATGGACGTATTTTCTGAGTTGGGATACGTGGAAGACATCATTAACATTGGATAAGTGGGGTGGTAAAGCTATGCGGTATGCAAGAGGACCAATCCTCTGCAGGATTTGGAAAGGACCTATGAACCGAGGATTCAGTTTCTTGGCTTTGATTGCTTTTCCTATGCCTATGACGAGAGTGACTTTCAAAAATACATGCTCACCTTCCTCAAACTCTAGGTCTTTCCTCCTCTTATCAGCATAACTCCTCTGTCGACTTTGGGCAGTTACCAGTTTTCCCCTAATTCTCTTAATTTTCTCAGTGGTTTCCTGAACTAACTTCGGAATCAACAAGTTCTTTTCCCCCGCCTCACACCAACAAAGTGGGGACCAACATCTCCTGCCATACAGGGCCTCATAGGGTGTCATACCTATGCTGATATGAAAACTGTTATTGTAGGAAAACTCTATGAGTGGCAGGTACCTATCCCAGCTTCCCTTTTCCTCTAACACACAAGCCCTAAGCATATCCTTTAAGGTCTGGATGGTCCTCTCAGACTGACCGTCAATCTGAGGGTGGTAAGCAGTATTAAACCTCAGTTTAGTACCAAAAGCCTGGTGTAAAGCATTCCAGAACCTAGAGGTGAACCTAGGATCCCTATTCGACACAATGCTAGAGGGTACACCATGGAGTTTCACAATCTCTCTGATGTACAGGTCTGCTAATCTACTCAGAGGATAGGTAGCTATAATAGGTAGGAAGTGGGCCGACTTGGTCAACTGGTGCACTATGACCCAAATGGCATCAAAGCCTGCAGGGACTCTAGGTAGCCCCATCACAAAATCCATGGCTATGCCCTCCTACTTCCACAAGGTATTTCTAGAGGTAGGAGTGTTCCTGAGGGTTTCTTAAGAAAAATCTCCTAAATACTGATTCCTCATATATTTAACAGATTATTCATCATTACGAACAAGTGTTATAACACAATCGATATATTGAAATCTATTCCTAACATCACAATACACCGAGTAATTTCGTTTAGAGCAAATTCTAAGACATACTTTCCAGTCGGAACATAAAATCAAAATCCAGAAACTATTGATCAGGTAGAATTACGTATTAAGAACAGAACGAAATTACTAATATCGAATAGAAACGAAATACTATATATATATATATATATATAAATCACTATAATACATCTGAGTTCGATTCGACTACATTCAATCCCAACAAAGAAGTTAGTCGATCATGGCAGCCATTACAACCACAGAAATCGGAGAAGAAATGAAGAAAAACAGCTTCCGGAGCTTTTCGTCACTTTCGTTCTTCGATCAGAGAAGTGTTGATTCTTTTGTAATGTTTCGATTCCCCTTCAGTTCTGTTTTGACTCAGTTTTTAATCTTAATAAGTGAATTCTCGCTTGAGCGAGAAAAATCTCGCTCAAGCGAAGAGAATTCTTCACTTTGAAGAAACGTGCTCTCGCTCAAGCGAGAAATGCTCGCTTAAGCAAGAACAAGTCAGAAACAGAACTCCAATTTAGCTCAATTTCACTAAAGCGAGCATTTCCTTGCTTGAGATAAAATTTGGAAAAATCCAATTTTCTCCCATTTTGCTCTTTTCTTCTTGTTTTCTTCCACTCTCTTCTTTCTCCTTTCTTCAATTAATCTGTAAAACAACAAATTGGGATCAATTTAAGTTCAATTTCAACCATGACTCAGAAAAAGATAATTAGATTCAATAATTCTAAATTAAGGGAGTTTAACTAATAAATAGATACAATTCAAACCATAAGTGCTTAAATTCAATATGAAAATTCACTAAAAATGATCACTTATCAACCTAACAACCCCAGTCCGCCATTTTTTAGCTTCCACTTCTTCTTCCTTGTCTCATTAACTCTAATAGTCTATTAGTGAAGATCTAAGATAGTTTGTCCCCACCTCTACCAAATATCACCTTTTGGTAGTAGGTAATTGTTCCTCTCCTTGTGTCTTTTGAACAAAATCCATTTATTAAGGTTGTTGGTCCTTCTCCTTGAGTACTCTAACCAGAAATTATAGCAAAATGAAATCTTCCTTCCCATCCTCTTTCTACCAACCAACGATTTGTAGATATGGGAAGGAAGTGATTTTTCTAACATACGTTCCCACAATGTTGGCACATATCCCTTTAAGAAGTAAAGCGATAAACACTCATAACATAGTATAATTTCATAGCTTGAATCCTCTGTAAAACCCACCAACGCTTCAAGATTCTTCTTCATTTGATGAAGGTCCCCTCTATCGGCTCCTTTTCCAACCACAATAAGCTCCTATTCGATGTTTTACACCCTCAGATTGTGCCTCCAACAGTTCGTTGAAGCGAAGCAAGTAGCAGAACCAAAAGAAACAGAGATTTAGAGCAAGAAAGGGAGTGATACACGAGAGACGATAAACAATATGAAGGGGTAGATATTTTTGTCTCTTTCTTCAATTTCATTTTTAATAAATTTGTTTGAAATTACATTTTTCATTTGTTATGTAATTTAGTATAGTATTAAAAATATTAATTGATACATGTAATTCCACATAATAGTGAGAAACTCATGCCAACAAACATAGTAATGTGTTGAGTCTCAAGACTTTAAAAGTCTAATAAACCCCACATTTAGATTTTGATGATAATAAACTTATGTAAACTCAGAAAAGATTCACGTATAATTCTAACATAGTTTTGATGTTTTCAGACAAGGTCAACCATCTGAAGTACAAAGGCTATCTGAAGTAATTGTGTCTGAAAGAAGCTGATGTTTGAAGTGTTATTGGCATCTGAAGTTCAACTGTCTGAAGTTGAATCTGAAGTCAGCTATCTAAAGTTAAGGTTATCTGACACAGCAAGTCAAAGTCTGGCTCAATCCTTCACGCAACCTCAGAACACAAAGAATGCAAGACAAAAGAAAGCTTTCGGTTAAGGTATGAAAAGCATGTACCAATAAGGAAACGTTGCGCAGCAGACTTGCAGTGGTCAACAGTGCGCGCCTGCAACCTTGTACGATGTCAAAGATATGTTTCTTAACTGGATGCAAAGCATTTAATGCTATCTCTCAACAGATTTCTCAACGGACATTTTCAAGCTTTGCACGGGAAGCCTATAAATACCTAGTCTGCCTTCATGAAGATAGACACGCATACAAGAGAAAAGCTCTAAGCTGAAACGTTGCAAAAATCTTTGTATAGATATACTCTAATATTTACTTGTACAAAAATTTCATATCATGTGTACACCACAGTTAGACTGTACAAACTCCTTGGAACGAAGAACTCATCTAAAGTTCTAAGTTCTTTTACCTTCTGTAAACACTTGTTGTTTAGAACCTGAAGAGGCCAGGTGGGAAAAGAATACTTGGGTAGAGTCTGAATAGGCTAGGTGAGCAAAGAATACTTGTAGTTCGAGCTTGAAGAGGCTTGTCTAAAATAAAGTAGTTTGTTGGCACTGGGACTGGACATTGCTCACAGTGGTAGTGAGTGAACCAAAATAAATCTTTGGCTAAGTTCTCTTATCCCTAATCTCTTTATATTTTTAACTATGCTAACAAAAGGGGACTCGAACGTTAAGTTTACAAATGTTTTTCTGACTTAAGTTAAGAAAAATCTCTTATATGAAGTTTATCAGATAAGAGAAACAACTTCAGATAGGTTCTAAAACCCTGTCTGAAATTTTATGTAAACTTGGTTTTTGAAAAGGGTTTCTGAAAACTGCAAAAGTTTGTAAAAACACTATTCAACCTTCATTCTAGTGTTTTCCTGTGGTTCTACATAATAAACACATCAGCAAGACGTTAAGCTATGATCTAATGGCAAGATCTATTTTGAACAAGAATAATATTATCAGGACGAAAAACTTGAAAAAAAATAGAGACAAAAATGAAAAGAAGTGTATTTTAGAGGGATGAAAAATATATTTAAGCATTGATTTAATGTATAAAAAATTTATTACACTTCATAATATATGTATTTAAATATTTTTTAAAATATAAAAAATTTATACGATTTCATAATTATATATATGTACAATTCCTATATAGTATACATTACATATAAAATCAACCTTATTTTTAAAAAGTAATAAAAATCCTTAAGGGATGTTTGGTAGAATAGAAAGAAATAGAGTGAAGAGAAATTGATTGGAGAGAAATATGTGAGAAATAGTAAAAAAATTGAGTTGTTTGGTAAAAAAAATTAAATAAAGGTGAAATAGAAATGAGAGAAACTGGATTATAATTTTTAAAGACCAAAATGCCCTAAATAAATATTTTAAGTAAAATTTATAAAACATTTAGAGTATTTAATTTTATAAATAATATGTGACTAATTTATATAAAATCTTAAAAATTATATATATGTTCAATTTATAAGTAATTTATGTAAAATTTTAAAATATTTAATTGTATAAATAATATATAACTAATTTATAAGTTCAATTATTTAAAAGAAAAGTATCATATACGTATTATAATGATACGTGAAACAACAAATGCATTGCGATTAATTAAAAAAAAGAATGTCATAGAGTTAATTAGATAGAAATGTTAATAGAAGGGGATGCGATTACACCAAATAACTTAGGACAACTTTGTATATAATCTCATTCTCTCTCATCAATACACAAATTTCTTTGCATTTCTTCATTATATTTGGCGAAAAAATTCTGAAACATGGGACCTACTATCTGATATAATTTCTCTCTCCATTCTATTTTATCAAACACAAACTCATTTCTTTTTCCCCTATTTCTTCTCTCTCTTAATTTCTTAACCAAACATAATGTAAACAAACTACCACAAAGGCCCAAAAATTATTTTATTAAGTGATCTAAACATACAAGATTAAATTAAATTAGTTTTTTTTATTTCACATCAAAAGGATATTGCAGAGAAGATTATGTATATTTGAAAGATATTCAAATCACTCTTTCACTTTCACTTTTGCATTACATAGAATGAATGAGTCATCGATTTGATGTACTTAGTCATACTTAGCTGCGATCAATTCTTGATTACGGCACATTTTTTACAAAGTTAATTTTCAGTAAGAAGACTTTGAAATCAGAAGCATGTGTTTCTTGTCCTATTTCTTAATTATCGAACATCCAAAAGTTGAAGCCTATGAAAGAGAGACAAGTTCCCCCTCCCATACCTTAGGTTAAATCATTATCACTATTTATAAATCTTGCACCATGATTCATGAACTTTTCTATATATAGACAAATATACTCACACACCCAATATTTTATTTTAAGAGGAGTGATAGCAATACACTCTTTTGAACACTCTGTTAAACACACTCCATGTGATTGGTTAAAATTCACATGGGTCACACCAAATTCACGTGTCCCACTCCCAAGTGGTGGGACCCATGTGGATTTTAACCAATCACATGGAGTGTGTTAGAGAGAGTGTTCAAAAGAGTGTGTTCCTAGCATTTCTCTTATTTTAATTACTTCAAATGAATTAAGAAAATTGGTTAATTTAGATTATTATTATAATAACAGTTTTTTAACTTCTGCAATAGATAATAAATCAAAAGTGAAAATTTTTATTAGAAAATGCAACCATCACAACATTCAATGCATTTGTAGTATTAAATGTTACATTTTCTAATAAAATCTTTCCACTTTTGATTTATCGGTTTTTCTAACATGTGAAACCTTGCACATAATAAGAAATCAAAAGTGGAAATATTTGATTGGAAATTATGAATATCACGACAATCAATGCATTGATAATGTTAAAAGTCGTAATTTCCAATAAAACCTTTTCACTTTTGATTTCTTATCATGTGCAAAGGTTTGCACATGTTAGAAAAATGGTTGATTTATTATCATGTGCAATGTTGCACAGATTAGAAACATCATTATACTCCCTCCGGTCCTTTTTATAAGGCACTTCTTACAAGTTTTTGTGGTTCTTTTTATAAGGCATTTTACAATTTCAAGAAAGCATTTATTATCATTTTCCTTATTTGTCCTTAGTAACTTTAACGTCGACGTCTTTACAACTATCAAATAGTATTGGAGTTAATTAATGATATTAAATGAGGATAAAACTAGAAAGTTAAAGTATTTTTTAAAACTCCAATAAATTAACCAACTTTAACCACTTTCATTGGTATGTGTAATTCGGTAATAGTGCCTTATAAAAAGGACCGGAGGGAGTATATAATAAATTTATCATGTCTGTGTATCATATTTTCTAGACTACCCTTGAATTTATTGAAATTCCTTGCTACCTCCGGTCATAAGAACCTTTTAACCACTTCACAAGGATTAATGAAGTTGGTTTATTTAGTTGATCACAATAAATTTGTCATGAATATATATGTATCACCTTGACATAATTACCCTTGAATTTATTGAGACCCATTATCTTTATCTCTTTATTAATCACTCCATTGTGTCATTTTCTCTCTATTTATTAATTACCCATCCAACATTCATCTCCACTAACAGGGTATTTTTGTCAAATAATAATTAATGCATGGGACAATTTAAAAAAACTAATTTTTATAAAAAGGATCAAGACTCACCTTAAAAAAATTCTTATAAATAGAACCGAAGTGAGTATTATATAAAGTAATAAGAGTCATCCTAAAAAAAATCTTATAATTATAAAATCAGTAGAGGAATTTAGTTCACACATTTTTGGATTGCAAAGGATTTCTTATTTCACTTCAGCTAACCGGCACTGGCAGGGGGCCAGAGATCGAAATCAAAGCTCTTAGCGGAGATTTATGTTTCTTTATTTTATAAATTTCATAATTATATAATTATATTAAGGGTTAAATATGTTTTTGGTCCATGTAAATATATTGAAACTTGGTTTTGATCCTTGGTTTATTTTTTCATTGGTTTTGATCCTCCATTTTATAAAATCACGTGTTTTTAGTGCTCTATGTGTAACTATACTCCATTAAGTCACTTTCGCAGGAAATTTCTTGTAATTTTTTCTCTAGAAAAGTCATATGTAGTAAACTTCCAAAAAACCACAAATTCTTTTACATAAAAATGCTGTTATAAAATTTCTTTGATTTATTGTAGAAAAATTTATAGTAAATTTCCCATAAATTTTAGAATCTGAATAAAATTTCTTTGAATTTTGAAAACTGCAGGAAAATTTAAAGCAATTTCCATAACAAAATCTATAAGAAATATTGTTACATTATCACTTAATAGAATATAACTAATAATAAGGACTAAAATCATATGATTTTAAAAAATAAAGCACCAAAACCAATGAAAAAATAAATGAGGGACCAAAATCAAATTTCGCTATATTTTGAGGGACAAAAAACACTTTAACCCTCATTTTAACCCAAATTTCGCTATATTTTATAATTGTATTATACATAGATATATAAATGTGTTCCAAATACAAAGTTAGTAGGTTTAGGGTTTAGGGTTTAAGTCTTCACTTTGAAAATATTTTTAGTTGTTAATATTCCCTAATATAAAAAATATGAAAAAAAATACAACGTTGCAAATAATATTAGAAGTAAAAAAAATCCTCTAAAAAATAAGTCTTTATTGTATCTCTCTTCTAAAACTATCTTATTTATTTCATTTCTTGACTTTTTTTTTATTTTAATCCTCAACTCTAAATCGATTGAAAAATAATATATCCCAAAATGTACAAAAGATAAACATAAAATAAAATAATAATAAATTTAATAAATTGTTTTTATAAATCTGAATAATCTCATCTTAATATTTTTTTATTAACGCTATATTGGATCACACTGGAAAATTAAAATTAATGAACGGCTATAATGGCAGCTATTAATGCACCAACCTATTCATCTCAATCATTAGGCCCCCAATATGCATCAATGATATGACAAAAAAATACTATTAATGTATATAGTGTTAATTAATCAAGTCAATGCCTGGTTAAGAATAATTTTTTATTTGTGTTTTATTTTTTTATGTTAGATTGACTTAGTTCATTTAAATGGTGAGGACACATGGACGTATCAAAAAAGCAAATATTGGAAGATTTTGGCATGAAGAGCTACCAAATCACTAACATCACATCAAAATGATATGCTTTTTGATTTTGAAGAGTGAAATCGCCACCAACAGAAAATGTTTTTTTGTCACCCATAAATCTACATAGGTCTTCGTCGATCAGAGAAAATTAACATTACATTTAAAAAAATGATAAAACTCGGATAACAACTCTTTAGCAATATTGATAGGTAATGTTTGGTGGTATAAAAATTAATTCATAATTTTTGCATGATTTAAATCTAAATTTTTTTATTTTCTTTTACTTTCTCTTAATTACCATGATTTCTAATGTTTTCTATTCATGTATATTCATCGAATCCATCTAATATTAAATAATAAATAGTATAACTCTAATTAAAAACCGTCATTAATAATATGCTAATATAATTGTGTTTCTTAATTATTGTGATCCATGGGCCACGCACAGCCACCACTTCAACAGTGTTAACATTCAATTAATAATAATGAACCAAATTCTCATGATTTCAGTCTTTTCATAGGCTTATGGAAGTCAAGTCAAGCAAAAGGTTCACGCATATCCAATGGAAGCATGTATTACATATCATACAGGTATTATAATATGAAAAATCATCAAAATTCAGTTAAACATACACAAATTCACCTAATTAACACAGTTCCCTAATTAATAAAAGAAGGTGGGGGAGAGCTCCACTCATGGACATCCAAGTCCTTCCGTCCATTCTCTAGTTGAACATCTTGCGTATCTAATTAAATAGAATCTACAAAGTGTGTGGTGAGACTTTCGTCCCAGTGAGTGCAATTACGCAAACATGTAGGATATTATACAGATGGAATGCATCAATGACCATATACATTTTCATTCACAATATAATCATAAAATAACTAGACAATTAAGCACGCAACAATATGCGGTATTTAACCCAACACCTGGGTCTTTTCGCTATGCCTCTTAAGATCTGAGCGCTCAGAACCTGAAACAAGGAACGTCTCCCTTGCAGCCATATAGATATTGTCTGTCTTATTATAAAACAAAGGATGCATTGCTTTTATCTTCCTTTTTCTTTCCTTTTTCCTCTATTTGGTTCGAAGATCCATGAAATTCCTTTTTCATAAATACATGAAATTTGTAACATGTGTGATGTACGTCATGATGCATATGAGACTTATATAAACATACTACATTCAATCATGAAGATTAAGGAATGATCATACATTTGTTACAACTTCCCACATACCAAAACCCTAGGATAGAGCATTTTCTCAAGGCACACAAGTTTAATCCACACATAACACTAGTGCAAACATGTAAACTCATCAATCAAATAAGTAAAACCCAAGCAAAAGAGAAGGGGGATTAGAGAATGGGTGTCATTTAGGGCGTCCACACAACATGAGAGTAAGTGGATGGATCAAACTCACCTCTAGAGTAGAAAAATGGAGATCTTGAGGGGATGAGATAGGCTTCCTTGGTATTCTTCTTCCTTGATTACTCACTCTCAAGCTCTCTTTTCTC
Source organism: Sesbania bispinosa (assembly GCA_026901365.1). NCBI lineage: Eukaryota > Viridiplantae > Streptophyta > Magnoliopsida > Fabales > Fabaceae > Sesbania > Sesbania bispinosa. Next base: position 32,160 of record QLOH01000462.1, on the reverse strand, counting down.
CTCCTCTTCACTATCTTCTTCTAGGGCACAAAAAGGGATTAAAGGAAAGTGTTTTTAGAATAGGTCAAATGACCCTCAAATTCTATTTTTAAAACTGATTCATGTGTTCTCGCTCAAGCAAAACATTTTCGCTTAAGAGAGAATCAAGCAATAAGCTTACAGCTGTCGCATTCTCGCTTGAGCGAGAATATGATTTTCGATTTAGCAAGCTTCTCTCGCTCGAGCGAAAATCAGGCAGAAGTACCCCTACTCTCTGCCTCATTTTCGCATGAGTGAGAGCTTTCTCGCTTGAGCGAAAAGATCAACAATTTTTACCCCATTTTGACTGATATTTTCGTTCAAACAAAAATGTTTCGCTTGAGTGGAAATCTCACAGAATTTCCATTCCCACTCGCTCAAGCGAGTCATTTCTCGCTTGAGCGTAAAAGGGACAGTGTTGTGGCCTTTTTAACAGTTTCAAATCCTCTTTAACCTAATCCTTTTTATAAAACCTCTTTTTATCATAATTTTACCTCTATAAACGTTATTTCTTACATCCTAGCTTGATTCTTCTAAGTTCATCTATGATTCAAAGTTGAAACATAATACTTATTTTACCCTTAAAACTCCCTCTAAAACACCGAACTTTTATTAAATCCCCAGCCTTCTATCTTAACAGAGTTCTTAACTTATGATTTTACTATACTTCCTAAAACCCTAATTTTTGGGATGTTACATAATCAATTTTCACTCTTTGGTTTAACATTTTTTTTCATATTTGTCCGTTAATTCCTTTAATCGATTATTTTGGCTTATCATTAAGGTTATCTTCGCAAATCTAGCATAAAACTAATCATTTATTGTAGGTGTGATGGTTCCTTGGTTTTCTGATATTAGTTGAAGAGTAGTCAATGCTTAAGTTATGGTTAAAGCTTGGAGGAAAGGTGAAGTACTCGAGGTACAACTATGGGTTAATAGGGATGAAAAAAATGTTTAACTCGACAGGTCAACCCGCTTAACCCGCAAAAAATGCCATGGTCGAGGTGAGTTGACCCATCAGATTGAGGTTATTTTTTATTCCTAAGAGTGCTTGTCCTTACCAGATCCTGAATAGGATCAGCCGGGTGCGTGGCGAGTAGCCGACCACCTCGTTGATCTAACACCCACGGTGTATCCCTTGTTCTTTAAACTTGGGAGTTCGGTCTTGACCACTTTTTAGAGGAGGTTATCAAGGGCAATAGTCTAGTCAATCTGCGTGTAGAATGTAGAATCCCTTGGTGATAGTGTGAAGTGAGTAAGGGAAACCATTTGGGACTCTAGAGTTAGTCTAGGGGACTATAAAGGAACTTAGGAGTAATAGAAGGAGTAGAATAGAATGCCTAGCGCGCCATAAGACACACCTACATCGGGATAATTGAGAGTCAGATACGGTGATTGGATTGTTTTACAGGAAGTCCAACTTTGGGAAAGTTAGGGACCAAAGGGGATTTAAGACTCTAGTCTTCAAAATTTAAAGATGGAAAGGAAAGATTAGAGGATGAAATTTGTCTATTAATTCCATGATTGTGGCTTCGGAGAATGGAGGTTATGAGGGGAATTCAGTAATTTTAGGGGCCTCATGGTATTAATTAAATGAATCGGGGGTAAGGATATGGATTTTAACTGAAGGGAGATGGTTAGGCTAGGAGTGAAATGAACCAAGACGTTAAATGGATAGTGGGTCGAAATTTTTGGTTGGAGGTGAATGTGATCCACCCACTCACTCTCATTTTGTGTATGGAACCCTAAATAACCCCTACTCTTTATTCCCCTTCTTATTTTGCTTGTGAATTTCCTACTTGATGATGTGTGAAACTTGCCCTAGGTATTATGTGAAGATTATGTTTTGGATTGTCATGAAAATGCATGACTCTAGGGTTTTGTTATGTGGGAATTTATAACATGTGTATGACCATTCTTTAACCCTAATGAATGAATTTTTAATATTTATCTATGTTGCTCACATGCATTTTGATTTCACACATGTTATGAAATTCATGTACATATGGAAGAAGGAAATTCATGGATCTTTGGGCCAAAGAGGAAAAAGGAAAGGAAATGGAAGAGAAAACCAATGCATCCTTGATAAGTGAAAAATATATGATAAATTAGAGTACTTTTTAGTTCACTTATCAAGGGTAAAATGGTATTTTTGCCCCAAATTAATCCATTTTTATTAAATATTAGATAAATTGTATTTATTAGTCTTGAATTTGAATTTGATGTTATTTTAATATAAATTGTGCTGATTTTTGCAGATTATTGCAAAGATTTGATATGGAGAGAAGATAGCATTAAATGAGGGAGAAGTTTACAAGATTTGAAGTTTAATTGAGGATAATTAATGAAGATTTGAAGTTTATTTGAGACCAAATAATGAAAATATCATTGCCAATTAAACAAGGATTTTGCAGACAACCTTCCCAATTAAATTCAAGATGCTCAATAAATGCAAGATTTCATCAAGAAAAGGGAAACAAGGAAAGACAATAAACCAAAACCAGTCTCGGGGAGAGATCAAGTTAAAAAGAGAAAGATTGAAGCTGCACAACTCGTGTTGTGCGCTTCAACCTGTGTTGTAGCGCAGGGTGAAGCGCAACACTCTGTCTTCTGCGTTGCAAGTTGCATTGTAGCGCAGGGTGAAGCGTAGAACACATAACTCTTGCCTTGTTGCCGTTTTTAGATAGATTTCTCCCCAATTTTCTTTGTCTTTCCTTAGCCTATAAATAGGACCTTCTTGCACCAAGTCAGGTGTGCACGATTATTGTAATTTAGATATATTCCAGTGATAATACACCACTTGTAATTTTAGAATAGGAGAGGCGGAGCACTACACGAGGATTGAAGAAGGTGACAGATTCTTTAGTGGTTTGTATAACTACCATGAATAGTTAACTCTCTAGTAGAATTGAATGTAGTTGATTCCATCCCCAAGTGTATGTAAATTCTATCTTATTATTTGATCAGTCCCCTATCTATAATATTGGTAATCTTATTCTGTGCTTAATTCCTAACTTCCGCGCTTGCGCCAGAGTTATAGGCTAGTGTCTGTAATATAACGTTACGACTAGGATTGAGAATAAGGGGGCCTAGGAATAGGGAACACAAACTCTGATTGAATAAGAGTACTCGGTAACCAGTGACTGAAACATGGGCGTCGCCAATGATTGACGGGTAGTGTGGGTATCCTAATGAAGGGCTTCTACAGGATAGGCATGGTTTATCGATAGTAAAGGTTTGTTGATAGTAATACCAGTGACTGAAACATGGGCGTTGCTAATGAGTGATGGGTAGTGTGGGTATCCTAATGAAGGGCGTCTACAGGATATGCATGGTTTATCAATAATCCTTTAACAAACGGAATAAATAGAGCAAAATAAGCCGAGGGTAATTTGTCGCTTGGGAGGGCCCGCATGGATTATCTTTGAGTGGTAAGGCTGTTGGTGACTCGGGGTCTTAGCAATATAGTTTATCTACAGTATTATAGAGTAAAGTCATAAATAATAAATAGTTTTTACATACACGAAGGGTCCGATGATACGAAGTTCAATCCTAATCCAAGTAAAGTGTCTCCAACTCCTCCTTTCTATTGCTTTGATTAATTACTTTGCAATTTATATTTTCCATATAAAATACTCTCATAAATTCATTGTTTTCCCTTGATAAATAGATCACGAGTACACGCGATTTGACCGTTCCCTGTGGATACAATATTTTACTTACTATTATACTGCTGGATTTTTGGTTCGCTTGCCAGAAACCCATCAAGTATTTTTGGCGTTGTTGCCGGGGAACGGTTTCCAATTCGTGTAGACCTTGGCGGTCTAGTTATCAAGTCATATCTATCTTAGGATTTTGTTTATTTATTTTTCTTATTTATCTTAGGATCTCTTTTATTTATTCTTCTTATTATTTTAGGACTTTTATTATTTAGGAAGTTTATCATTTTTTTATTAAATTTCTTCAACACTTACCTTTTTCAAAGTTTCTTGTTTATGCTTCTGAGAGGTCAGGTGTCCCCCAATCAATTACAATTCGACCCGGAAATAGAGAGGATATCTAGAAGGAACAAAGGTAGAAACGGGAGAAGGAGAAGAAGGATAATTGTAGAAGAGCCCAAAAACACGGCAAGATTCTTCCCACCAGGGAAGCAGATTGAAGCCAAAGAAGATATTTCTACATTCAGGCAAGGGATTGATGAACCACTGTGTGAAGCATGGGAAAGATACAACTTTTTGCTGCGCAATTGTTCCAATCATGGCTATGAGGATATAGCCCAACTCAATATATTCTGCAAGGGACTCCGTTCAGATTCAAAGTCATTCATAGATGTTGCAGCAGGAGGAACTATCTTATCCGCAGAAGTTGATCGAGCGCTAGAAATCATTAATAATTTTGCACAAAACGATCAACAAGCTCAAAGTGGAAGACAACTTGCGCAATTACCAAAGAAAGGGATGCTGAAACTCAATCAAAGTGATGCTTTGTTAGCCAAGAACAAGCTCATTAAACGTCAAATAGAAACACTCACTGAGACGTTAAAGGCACTCCCTCAACAACTCAAAGCTGTCCACTCACAACACATCCAGACCCAACCATTGATTTGCGATTTTTGTGGAGGTGATCATCTAAATGGTCAATGTGCTAATCAAGGGATGCAACCATAGCAAGTCAATTTCATGGGAAACCAAAGGAGGCAAGGTAATTTCTCCAATAGCAATAACCAATACTCACAAGGATGGAGGAATAACCAAACCAACTCAGGTTGGGGTCAGAATGGAGGATCTAGAAAAACGCCCTATCAACAACAACCTTCAACCTATGACAAACTGAATAGTCTGGAGGGAACGATTGATGATCTCGTACAAGGGTTCAATGGAGTCAAGAAGAATACTGAGGCATCAATCAAGACTCTAGAAAACCAAGTGGGTCAGCTAGCAACTGAAATGGCAGAGCACAGGCAACATCACTTCTCAGCTGTCACCCAAACCAACCCAAAGGAGCAATGCAACTTGGTTGAGAACAAGTCTGAGGAAGAGGAACTTGCTGAGGAAGAACAAATCATCTTTGAAGAACAACTATCCCAGGAGGAAATACTCAAAGAAATTGTTCAACAAGATGAAGAAAAAGCAGCACAAGAGGAGGAACAATATCATGAAGAAAAGGTCTATATCACAAGTAAGTCACTTGACCCAGGTAAGTTTACTATACCTATCTCTATTAGTAATCTACCCCCTACTCAAGCTTTATTGGATCTTGGAGCGAGCATCAATTTGATGCCACTATCATATTTTAACAAGTTGAGTAATGTGAAGGTCAAGCCTGCAAGGGTGAAGTTGCTTCTTGCAGATAAATCCTCTCAATGCCCTTATGAGATAATAGAGGATATTCAAATCAAAGTGGATAAATTTGCATATGTTGTAGACTTCTGCATTGCAAAGACAGAAGAGAAGGATACTGATGTCCCCCTGATTTTAGGAAGACCCTTCATGAAAGCTGCCAAGATGATTCTTGATGTTGATCGAGGAAAATATGAACTAAGCTCAGAAGATGAAAGTATTGTGTTTCATATTGAAAGAGGTATTCCCAAATTACAACAAACTGATGCCATTTTCAAATCTCAAACAAAGCTGCCAGGCTCCGAATTTCTGAGGAAGCCTAGAATGAGGGTAAAGCAACCAGAGTCAATATGGGAGTTCAAATTCAAGAGAAGGAAAGGATCAACATCTGATACTGAGGAAGACAGTGACAGTGATGGAAGAATCACGAATTGGCATGGAGGATGGGAGCTTAAAGGAAGAACTCGAATGGAGCCAAACATCATCCTCCACTTGAGGTAGAGTCGTCAAAACGAGCCCAACCCGGTGAGCCAACCCGTGTAAACCCGGCTCACCAGTGGGTTGTGTTGAAAAAAATTTGGCTCATCAGACCCCGGGTAAATCTGGCCCGGCTCACTTAACCCATGAGCCAGGCCGGGTTGAGTCGGGCCAACCCGTGAGTTTTGTTTAAAAAAAATTATTCACTTAAAAACCAAAAATCACACCACACACGACCCGTGTCTTACTTCATTTAGGGTTTCATTCTTTACTTTGCAAATCAATTAGAAGACCCTAACAGGAGCGCCGTTCTTCTTCCTCTCTGAAACCCTAACAGCGGCGGCTTCTTCCCCCCTCACCGTCGGTGTCGCGTAGTTTTTCGGCCAGCCTCACCGTCGCGTAGTCTTCTTCCTCCCTCACCGGCTCCTTCCTCAATCGTCCGTTCACCTACGCAGCTGCGCTGCGCCGCCTGGCGTGTGTCTTCGACGGTCGTGAGTCGGCCGCGTTCATCTCCGTTCATCTCCGTTCATCTCCGACCAGCTGCGTGTGGTTTTTCAGTTTTTCCGTTCATCTCTGTTCTGCTAACCTTCTCTTCTTGCAACATGAAGCTCATCGCCTTCGATGTGATGTTTAATTTGATGTTTATTTGTGTTTTGTCTCCTAGCCACTCTAATCATAACCTTATAGTCTTGTATTGGCATTAATCATTCGATCTAATTTGATGTTTACTTTGATCCGCTTGCAAAGCAAAATCAGGGGAACAAGTGGGAAAAAAATTTTTTGCCTTTTTTTTTGCAATTTTTCTTAATTTTATTACATTTTTTGCTATTTTTTAAAAAATTTTAAATATTTTCTAAAATTAAGTGAGCCAACCAGCGTAACCCACCAACCCGTGGTGGGTCGAGTCGGGTTGGTATTTTCCCAGCTCACCACAAAAGTGAGCCAGCCCGGCTCGACCCACTTTTTGCGTAACCCATGGTGGGCCAGCCCACGTGAGCCGGGCTGGCCCGTATTGACAACTCTAACTTGAGGCCACCGTAAAAGGGTTGAGTAACCAGACGTCGAGCTAAAAGACGTTAAACAAGCGCTTCCTGGGAGGCAACCCAGTCTTTGTAAGTTTTAATTTTCTTTCAATTTTAATTTTATTAATTTTTAGTTTTAGATATTACCTGTTTAATCATGAAATTGTTAAATGAAGGATTTAATTTTAAAGGAATGCATGAAAACAATTAGGAGTAGCGGAAGCAGAAAAATACAGTGCAGTATCTGCGCTTCACCTGCGCTGTAGCGCAGGTAAAGCGCAGAATTAAAAATTGAAAACTGAGTTTCTGACTTCTGCGCTTCACCATGTGCTGTAGCGCAGGGTGAAGCGCGGCGGAAGCGTTTCGTTTTCCAGGGACACGCGCTCCAACCTGCGCTGTAGCGTAGGGTGGAGCGCAGAACGCAGGCTCTACAAATAGAGTCGTTTGAAAGAGGGAAGTTCATTTGAACTTCCCCTCGTTCTTTCTCTTGCTTTTTCTCTGAGTCCCTAACCCTTTGCTTTGCATTTTTCACTCTTATAGCGTTCATTTTTCCATTTATGAGCTTACACCAGGTATGTTTTTATAGTTTTCTTTACTTTTAACCGATTGAAATTTTGATTTTTTATTTTATTTGAGCAAAAACCTTAGGATAGGAAACTTAGGATTCTAGGAACCTTTAGGAAAAAAAATAATTATCCATAGTGCTTTAATCTAGATTGCATGTTGCTAGGATTGATTATGAGTATTTCTTGTTTGCTTAGGTGGTAGTTTTTGAGTGCTCAGTGATTTCTGGTAATTGTTTTGTTGGCGCATGCATGCTTAATTAATTGCCATGATATTTTTGCATGCCCATACATAAATAATTATGCTTTATTGCATGTTACTGATGACATGATTTTTTAGCATGAGTTATATTCTCACTTTGCCCGTTTAGAATTGTTTAGGACTTGCTTTGCTGATCATTTGAGCATGTTCTTAATTAATTAATTGGCAATTATTGGTGATGTTTAAAATTAAAAATTTTATGCACAATTGTTTTATTAATTGATTGTTCTGATTGTTGAAATTAATTGACCATTTATTTCATTAATTTTGAATAATTCAATATTATTATGTTGCATAAATAATTTTGTTTTGCATTTGTTTTTCACAGATGGCACGCACCAGGAATGATAGGGCATCCGGTTCATCTGGGAGAGGAACATGGGGTACTAAGAGGAAAGCACCCCAGAGGGAACCTGAGTTTGACCCTCACCGCTTCAAGGACTTCAAGTCCTTTGAAGCCTACACTGCCATAGAGAGGTGAAACTTCATCCTCGAGAGACTAGTCCTACTTGAGGAGGATAAGTATGATGAGTTCTCTGCTGAGATTTATAGGAGGCGATGGGACCGCCTCAGTCGCCCTGACAACTACTTTGACCCAGATATTGTCAGGGAGTTCTATGCCAACTCCATTGGAGATCACGACGTTGATTACAGGAGGGAGTCCTACATGCGAGGACAGGTTATCAGGTTTGATTGCGACACAATCAATGCATTTTTAGGACGTCCCATACAGGGGGACAGGGACCTCGTGGAGTGCCAATACCACGAGAGGATGCAGGCTGTAGGGCTTCATGGCAATGATCTCCTTGACTTAGAGACTGCTCAACTGCTTTGTCTAACAGGGCGTTCCTTTGAGAGGAATGCATATCAGGAGGCTGCTAGGATCTACAGGAAGGATATGAGGAGTATAGCTCAGATGTGGACAGTGCTGATACTGGCCAACATTCATCCTACAGGGCATGTTTCTGATGTCATTATGCCCATGGCCCACCTCATCTACACCATCCTCACCGACGCTGTTGTCGATGTCTCGCGAGTCATCACCCAGAAGATATCAGACTTTACATCTTCTGCAGGGCGCAGGAACCCTAACTCCGGGATCAGGCTTGGCTTCCCCTCTCTTATTACAGCACTCTGCAGATCTAGGGTTGTGGATGTGAACCCCACGGTTCGCATTGCACTCCCTATGACTAGAGCATACATTGAAGCCAACTGTATCCCAGCTGCAGAGTTACGGGTTGAGGATGAGCACCAGCAGCAGCAAGCACCACCACCACCAGCAGATATGGATGCTCCTGTCTGGGCCCAGCATCTTGCGACCCCGAACACTCACATGATGGCTCAGCTATCCTTTATTCACCGAGCAGCAGTTCATTTTCAGGACCTACATTACCAGGCTCGTGTGGCCCCCACTTCGACATGATCCCTAATCAGTTTCAGGCGTACCTACAGTGGCCTGGGGACATGCCTATTTTACCAAGGGGGATGGAGCGGCTGGAGCTGGAGCTGAGGATGGAGCTGTTCCCATGGACCAAGACGATTGATTTTTTTTTCTATTTGGTGCTTTCCTTCTTTTTCTTTTCTTTATTTTCATCTTATTTTTTTTTATTTTTCTTCTTATTTTCTTTTCTTATTTCTTTTATTTTTCTTTTGATATGTACTGTATGTTTTGCCCTATTGATACATCATCATATTATGCAGTGCATATTCAGTTATCTTCTGTTTTTCTGTTAAATTTAAATTTTTTTAGCATTTTAATATTTTTTAGGACCTTAGGAAATTAGAGATTTAAGGCAAGTTTTTCAAATTCTCTGTAATTAGGTGGTTTAACTAACCAGATTAGGAAAGACGATAGGGTTCTGTAATTAATTCCATAATCAGTTAGGATTAGGATACTTCTCAGGAGAACCTATCAGGATAGTTAATTAAAACCAGTAAGTGCTTATCAAGGAATTTTAGCCAATAACCGGTGAGCTGAGAGCCCAAACACTGAAATTGAGAGTTTTTCACCGCTGCTTGTCAACTGTTATTGCTTGAGTTTCTGAATTTTGTCTTGCTAGTAGAAGATATGGAAGTGACAAAGGCATATTTTGTGATTATAATAAGTTGCTCAGTGCCAAATAGTCAACCTTGATTAAATTTTTCCAATTTTTGATTGCCCATTTGAGCCTTTAATATTTCTTTTGATGCACCCTAGCCATATTCAATGATTATATCATGTCCCTTCACACTTGGGATAGAGAGCAAGGTGCAACACAACATAATGGGACAAGAGGTTGGTGAATTGAAAGGTCAAAGAGATTCAAAGAGCAGGCACAGGAAAACACAAAGAAGAATACTCCCCCATAAATAAGTTCTCTATCTTATTGTCTATTATAAAAAAAAAAATCTGCACAAAAAGTGTGGAAATTAAATAAGTTGGGGGGAGTACTTCTTCAAACAAAGAGGCCAAGCTAAAAAGGGTGACAACTCAAGAATAACATGGTGGACGGAGAGAAGTCCCAAGCACAATCACAAGATGCTCTCTATTTAAAGTGTTCTTTGCATATCTAGAAAAACCATGATTTCTTGATAGCCCAGCCTCATTACAACCAAAGAAAAGACCTTTTGATCCATATTGACTATTTGCAGGTTTAAAAGTTGGAAACGACTATCAATTCTAGTTTCTCAACGGTGGTGAAAAAGATTGAGGGAAACACTTACCCGTGAGAATGAGAGATTTCCTTGATTTATCACTTATTGCTTTAATTTCTATTTTTGAGAAGTTTTATTGATGTTTTTGTTCTGTTCTGATTGAGGATTGGTAACATCTCTTAATCTTGATTTTTTCTGATATTTGGAAAGTGACTGCTGCTTAACAAGGGGATGATGAAAAGTTCCTTGCACTGGTTTTTGATTTTTGAGTTATACAGGGGATTGAATTGATTTTTATTTCAAAAAAGTGCTCTTGCTTGAGGACAAGCAAGAAGTTAAGTTGGGGGTATTTGATAAGTGAAAAATATGTGATAAACTAGAGTACTTTTTAGTTCACTTATTTGCAGGTTTAAAAGTTGGAAACGACTATCAATTCTAGTTGCTCAACGGTGGTGAAAAAGATTGAGGGAAACACTTACCCGTGAGAATGAGAGATTTCCTTGATTTATCACTTATTGCTTTAATTTCTATTTTTGAGAAGTTTTATTGATGTTTTTGTTCTGTTCTGATTGAGGATTGGTAACATCTCTTAATCTTGATTTTTTCTGATATTTGGAAAGTGACTGCTGCTTAACAAGGGGATGATGAAAAGTTCCTTGCATTGGTTTTTTATTTTTGAGTTATACAGGGGATTGAATTGATTTTTATTTCAAAAAAGTCCTCTTGCTTGAGGACAAGCAAGAAGTTAAGTTGGGGGTATTTGATAAGTGAAAAATATGTGATAAACTAGAGTACTTTTTAGTTCACTTATCAAGGGTAAAATGGTATTTTTGCCCCCAAATTAATCCCTTTTTATTAAATATTAGATAAATTGTATTTATTAGTCTTGAATTTGAATTTGATGTTATTTTAATATAAATTGTGCTCATTTTTGCAGATTATTGCAAAGATTTGATATGGAGAGAAGATAGCACTAAATGAGGGAGATGTTTGCAAGATTTGAAGTTTAATTGAGGACAATTAATGAAGATTTGAAGTTTATTTGAGACCAATTAATGAAGATATCATTACCAATTAAACAAGGATTCTTCAGACAACCTTCCCAATTAAATTCAAGATGCTCAATAAATGCAAGATTTCATCAAGAAAAGGGAAACAAGGAAAGACAATCAACCAAAACCAGTTTCGGGGAGAGATCAAGTTAAAAAGGTTTGTTGATAGTAATACCAGTGACTGAAACGTGGGCGTTGCTAATGAGTGATGGGTAGTGTGGGTATCCTAATGAAGGGCGTCTACAGGATAGGCATGGTTTATCAATAATCCTTTAACAAACGGAATAAATAGAGCAAAATAAGTCGAGGGTAATTTGTCGCTTGGGAGAGCCCGCATGGATTATCTTTGAGTGGTAAGGCTGCTAGTGACTCGGGGTCTTAGCAATATAGTTTGTCTACAGTATTATAGAGTAAAGCCACAAATAATAAATAGTTTTTACATACACGAAGGGTGCGATGATACGAAGTTCAATCCTAATCCAAGTAAAGTGTCTCCAACTCCTCCTTTCTATTGCTTTTGATTAATTACTTTTCAATTTATATTTTCCATATAAAATACTCTTATAAATTCGTTGTTTTCCCTTGATAAATAGATCACTAGTACACGCGATTTGACCGTTCCCTGTGGATACGATATCTTACTTACTATTATACTGCTGGATTTTTGGTTCGCTTGCCAAAAACCCATCAATCCTTTATTTCTAATAAGTCTGACAGTAGGTCTATATGGCCGCAAGGGACACGTTCCTTATTTCAGGTTCTGAGCGTTCAGATCTTAAGAGGCACAATGAAAAGACCCCAGATGTTGAGTTAAACACCACATATTGTTGTGTGCTTAATTGTCTAACTGTTACATGAGTATATTGTGATTAAAAATATTTATCTGTATTGATGCATCCCATATGTATGTTATCCAGCACTACTTGCATGATTGCACTCACTGGGACTTTAGTCTCACCACACCTTTTGTGGACTCATTTAGATATGCAAGATGCCTAGCTAGAGCTAGGATGGACGGGAGAACTCGGTTGTCCAGGAGTGGGCCTCTCCCTTCACCCCCGTTTATTAGTTAGGGAATTTTGTTAATTAGATGAATTTGTGTATATTTAACTGAATGTGGTTCTACCCAACTTGAATAGTATTGCCTCATGTGAACGATACATATAGTGCCAAACAAAAAGTGTATTTTTCTGAGGAATTAACCCTAAGACTTAGAAAGCTATGGGAAACTAATCCTTTGAGATACTAAAAGCATCTTTATAGGTACAATTAAAATTTGAAATTTTTAAGTTTTTAAACTTATTTTCTTGGACTATGATTTTTTCACATCCATGCTATTTTACACTTTGCCTTTTAACGTTTAAATGCACAATACTCTCTCCACTTTGTACCATACAAGTGAGATTGTAGAAATAGGATGTAAAAAACATGTGTCAATGAAATTTTACTCCATTTTCTTTTATAAAAAGAAAATAATAGAACACACAACATCATCAAATTAACTATAAATTGCAAATTATTCAAATCTAGAGTTGTATGTCGATCGCATTAGAATGTATTTTTTATGCTCTTCATAAGCATTGGGGGAAATCCACATTCTATATTTTCTCTAATCTATGAGAGAAGTTATGGACTACAGAGCACTTTAGATATTTTCATGAACATTATTTTTGTCTTTGATTCACTTTTGCAAAGATAATTAGTTTAAGGGTCCATTTTTTTAATGTTAGCAAGTTGCCAAACGAGAGTTAGATGAAAGATTGAATTCTATACTTTGAGAGAAATATGCCTTGAGATTCATTTCTCTTCGTATATGATAAGTGTAAAATAGGCGTTATTTATTTTCATACACTTATCAAGGAAAAAATATTAATTTATGCCCCAAAATAATCCCTTTTTGTGAATAATTGTAATAATTGTAATTATTTGGTTTGAATTTTAATTTGATGCTATTTTGATTAGAAATCTGTTAATTTATGCAGATATATGGAAGATTTGAAATAGGAGAGAAAATCGCATTAAAGGGGGAGATTGTTTGCAGATTTGAAGTTTAAATGAGGACAAAATAAAGATAAGATCAGCAACCATTTAAACAAAGGATGTTGTGGATAACTTTCCCCAATTTGAATTCAAGCTCAAATAAATACAAAATCAAGCCAAAAAAGGGAAACAAGGGAAACCAATCAAGCAAAGGCAAAATGAGAAAGAGATCAAGTGGATAAATGAGGAATTGAAGAAAGTCTACAACGTGTTTCACGCTTCACCTGCGTTGCAGGTGAAGCGCCGCTTACTAAAAGACAAGCTTCATCTGTACTTAGCACAGGTGAAGCCCTGCACGCGAATCAGCTTTTTAAATTCAAATAACAGATTGATCTCTTCCAAATTTAGATTAGGTTTTCCTTAGTCTATAAATAGAACCTTTTGCAAAAATCAGGGGAGGTCGCCGAGACCCAGCGGGGAGCAGAGATTGGAGGATAGAAGCATAAGGATTCGAAGAAAGTGACAGATTCTTCAGTGGTTTGTAATGGCTACCATGAGTAGCTAAGCTCTCCAGTAGGTTTGGATGTAGTGGATTCAATCCCCAAGTGTATGTGAATTCTTGTATTTTATTTTATGAATCTTTATTTTTAATTTATCGGTATTCTTATGTTGTTCTTAATGCATTACTTCCGCGCGTGCGCCGGAATAGTAGGCTAGTGCTCTGGATAACAAGAGAGTGTGAAGTTCCGGCTAGTATTAGAGTTTAGGGGAGCCTAGACATAGGGAACCTAACCTCCGATTGCTAAGAATACTCGTTTTAGTCATATCGTAATATAAGGATTATATTCTAACGATTGAAGGTTCAGTGAATGACACACCCCTTCATAGGTGCTTTATATGAAAATATGATTAAATCGATAGGTCAGTTATAGTAATATAGGGCTATGTTCTGGGTAATGGCTACCATTGAATGCCTATAGATAATATAGTTGACGTCTAGTTATAGTAATATAAGGGCTATGTTCTTGGTAATGGCTACCATTGAATGCCTTATAGTTATTATGATTAGCAAATACTAAGGTATTTTATTAATAAATTCATAATTAAAAGAAGGGATTCACATACATAAGGGGTGCGAAGAAGCGAAATCCAATCCTAATCCAAGTAATTCTATCTCTTCTCAATTTTATTGCTCACCATTTACTTTTGTTATTCTGCATCACAATTACTCTCTTAAAACAATTGCGCATTTGCTAATTCGATCACTAAAATTATATGAAGTGAACCGCTCCCTGCGGATACGATATCTTATACTTACTATTATACTGCTGATATTTTGGTACGCTTGCCAGAACATCATCAGTATAAACCAAACATATGCTAAGTCATTAGGAACCAAATTACTCGTTTCCTTTATTTGTCTATTTCCTTGTTCCTTCAATGAAAAAATGGCACATTACTAGAAAAATTCTTTAACATTTTCTCTTAATTGTTAACTTTTTTTATGTTGAGATGTCAATATTTTACTAGCTATACAGGGAAGGACACATAAAAATGGTGTAAAATGTTTCAATCAAATCTATGTAAGCTAACAAGGAGAGATAAATTTGAGGCCCATTATAGAATTTGAAAAGTTGACAAAAATTGTTTTTACATCAATTTTGATAATGTTCTATGACAAAACTCCTTGCAAACAATTAATGAGGATATATTGCAACAAACACTCACATCTCATATTCCACAAGAAAAAGATATGATATTAGGGAGATTTGATAAGATGGAGTTTTTATAAGAATAATATTCACTAATTTGAAATACAAGGGGTACTTCTACTAACTGAATACCGTTGAGTTTGAAATTCATGACCAAGATCACACAAGGCAAATATATCAATGGATTCAACAATGTAACTCTAAATGAAGAATATGATTCTTAATCCATACAAAGACATAAACTTTTGCTCATATACATGTCCTTAATCCATAAATAAGATTTCACTTGTATAAGCCCAACTAGATCCTCCATGTTAAGAACAACACAATTGAAAGAAATATTGTTCCAGGGTGACCCACAAAGACCAGACTATAAACATCATAATTGAGTTCCACATATTCTTATATCTTTTCTTTTTTAGTTAAACCAGAATGCATAAGCATATGCAGTTTCCTATCCAAAGGAAGACATGATTCATTACCAAGCCAATCATGATACAATTCCCATACTCTATAAAATCAAATACATGAGAATAAAAGGTGTTGAATAGATTCTACTTCAAGGTTAAAGAAAACACAACACATGTCATCATTAACAGTTGAAATTCCTCTTTTATGATGATTCATTCTAGTTGAATAAGCTTACCAGAGACAATTGTTTATTTATATGTCAAAATTTTCCTTTTGTTCTACAATAATGAATAAGTTGATTTAATTGAGTAGCTTCCTATAGATGCGACTATCCAACTCTAGCAATTCTTTTGGCCCATTGAGAGATTAATCAGTAATCTAATTGATACTTCTCCCACTTAAATACTTATCTTCACCAATTTAAATTTAATGCAACTCTCAAAACCCTAATCAATTTTAATCTCTTTATTAGATTTTGGATGGTATGACCTTCTAACTTATCTCTTAATAATCCATCTACCACTCATATATCTTTCCAAAATTTAGTCTTGCTTCCATTTCCTATAATTTTCATAATTCCATTCTTGAACAATCTTCTTTCCCCTATATGTATTTTTCAAGCTTTTCCAAGTTCCTCCACCATACTGAACTAGAGCATACTCCATTCCCCCTTTGATATTTTTTTCAATAATCCCAAAACCCATAATTTGAGACCATGATTCTACACTAAATAAAATCCTTATTTGCTTACATCTTTAAAACCCACTTACCCTAAAAAGCTAGATTAGATATCTCAATATATGTTTAGCTGCAAACATATGAGGCACTCTAAAATCACTCATAAATCTACTTACTAGCCCAACTTCATAGCTAATACCAGGCCTGCTGTTATATAGGAACTTGAGTGACCCTAAAATTTGCTTAAACAATGTTGCATCTACAGTTTTCTTATCCAGTTCTTCAGTCAACTTCAGATTTGCTACCACCGGTGTAGATGCTGCATTGCAATTTTCCATATTGAACCTTTTCAGTACTTCACAAGTATACTTCTTCTGATGTAGAAATATTCCCTTATTAGTGTGTATAAACTCAAGACCAAGGAAATAATTCAGAATTCCCAAGTCAGACATTTCAAATTCTGATTTCATCCTCCCTTTGAATTGCTCAATTTCAGCCCGCTCACTACCTGTGACAATTAAATCATCCACATAGAGACACACAAGAAGTAAGTTCATGTGTTGAGTTTCCTTCTTGTAAACACTGAATTCCACTGTGCACTTCACAAAACCTTGTTGTGATAAGAAAGCATCAATCAACTCATTCCAAGCTTGAGGGGCTTGTTTAAGGCCATGCGAGGTCTTCTTCAGTATATACACCTGATGTTCTCTCTCCTTGGTTTCAAATCCTTGTGGCTGCAGGACATACACCTCTTCCTCTAAGGGGCTATTGAGGAAGGTTGACTTTTAAAATACACACAGGGAAACACTAGAAGGGGGTTGAATAGTGTTTCAATGGAAACCTTAAGATTTCAGAAAAAAATTAGAAAAATGTTTAAAAGATTCTTCAGACGATGAATTACGATCTGAAGTTTTCTACTGTATCTTCTGAACTTGAGTTCAGACTTAAAATTTGTTTGTGAATGTAACTTTGATAGAGGTTAAGGTTCTCTGATTAAAATACTTTTCACACCCCTTTTGGTTAGAAGAAAAACTGAATTCACAAAGTTTGAGGGAAAGAGAGAACACAACCAAATTTATCCTGGTTCACTCACTTCCACTGTGAGCTACGTCCAGTCCCAAAGGCAAACCACCAATGGATTTCCACTATTCTTGCAAGAATTACAAGTATTCTTTTTTGTCAAGCCTCTTCAGGCTCTACCACAAGTATTCTTTCTTTCACCAAGCCTCTCCAGGCTCTCAGACACTTATCCAAGTGTAAAACCCAAGTATTCTTTTATACAGAAAGCCTCTCCAGGCTTATAACCCAAACTGTTTAAGATAAACAGAAAATGTTCTACAAAACTATCTTCAGACGATAGCTAGAACTCAAGTACAAACTGAGGTTAACTCAGGGTATGAAATAAGATTGTACAAGAAATTATCAGAGTGATTTTTCACAGCGTTTTTGCAGCGTAAGGACTCAAAGAATTCTTCTCTTTGTTCTATATGAATTATGGATTATATATATCATCTGCAAATTCATGAGCCTTTATATAGCCTTTGATACTCTATTTCCCGTTTTCAAATAGCATTAAATGCTTTAAGACGTGGGGCTTCTTTTCCAGCAAATCCTGAGACGCTTTTCAGGTGTAGGTTCTGCGCATACAATGCTTTTTCGTTGCAGGTGCAGCAGGAGTTGCAGAATTTCCTTATTTGTGCGTTACTCTTGAACGAGGTAGAAAAGCATGTTTGACTTTTGTGCTAAATTAGGTTAGACCAAGAAGATGATCGTTCTGCATAGACAGCAACGTCTTCAAAGGGTCTTCAATTGATTTTGAAATCTTCAGCCTTCAGATGCAACCAAGTCTTGAAACAGACTTTACGATTTCAGACGATGAAACACTTCAGATGATGTTTGGCTCTAAGACGTTCTAAAGCCTTTCAGATGGTCCTTCTCAACACTGTTGATCTGAAATTAAGCATAATTTTTGTGAGAGGATATTCTTATAAACATATTTATGTTTTATATTTGTAATTCATTAAAATTCTAAGAGCATGAGACTCAAGATAAATTTCTCAATTTTTGATAATTATCTTTTGAGACTCAACAAACTTAACATCAAGCCAGCACATAGTCCAACTTCTAGAACTAGCAACAACAATCACAAGTCGAACTATTTCTATACTTGCAACTGGAGCATATATACTTATGTATAATAAATTCCTTGTTTTTTAAGGAAGCCTTTGGCTACTAACCCGACTTTGTCCTTGGAAATGGTTTTATCTAGCTTGAATTTGACCTTAAACACCTACTTCACATCAATATGGTGTTTATTCTGTGGTAGATCCATCAACTCCCAAGTCCTGTTTTTCTTAATTGATTCTAATTCCTCAATCATGGCATCCTTCCATTATCTAATATCAAGAGCCTGCTTCCAGTTTAATGCTTTAGTGTCTACCATAAATGCAAAATGTACCATCTCACCACTATCAGAAACTGCAT
This sequence comes from Sesbania bispinosa, assembly GCA_026901365.1. NCBI lineage: Eukaryota > Viridiplantae > Streptophyta > Magnoliopsida > Fabales > Fabaceae > Sesbania > Sesbania bispinosa. Next base: position 13,528 of record QLOH01000462.1, on the reverse strand, counting down.
TATCACTATACAATTCATGATTTGCGAGTCTGGTGGAAGGGAATATCACTCTCTGAGATCTTCTTACAACATGTTGAGATGGATCTGAGAAGCTATCTTGCTTGGTCTTTGTACTTTCTGCAAAGATACACAAAGTATGGGTTTAAGATTCACTTTCCCAGTTCCATGATGTAGTTTCATCCACGGTGACATCCCTGCTGATCACAATTTGTTGCTTCACTGGGTTGTACGACTTATAAGCACCAGTTGGGTGATATCACACTCGTATAAGAGCTTCACTTTTATCATCCAGCTTTTTTCTTCTCTCATCAGGAATGTGCCTGTAGCATAATAAGCCAAAGATCCTTAAATGATGCACAAAAGGCTTATCTCCAGACCACGATTCTTCAGGTGTGACTGTTTTAAGTCTCTTTATGAGACATCTATTTAGTACATATGGAGCAGCGGTGACTGCCTCACCCCAATAGCTATGGGGTAACCCCTTTCCTTTGAGCATGCATCTAGCCATATCTAGCAAAGTCCTATTCCTCCTCTCAGCTAGGCCATTGTGTTGAGGTGTGTATGGTGCTATCAGTTCGGGTTGAATACCCTTAGCATCACAAAATTCATTGAATTCTCTAGAATTATACTCACCACCACCATCTGTCTGAGTATCTTCAATTTAAAATCAATTTTTCTTTCAACCAAGGTACATAATTTCACAAATAGGGAGAACACTTCATTTTTCCTCTCAATAGATATATCCAAATCTTTCTAGTCAATTCATCTACAAAAGTAAGAAAATATCTGTTGCCACCAAGAGATGGAGTATCAAAAGGGCCACATACGTTTGAATGGACAACACCAAGAGGTTGCTTAGCTCTCTGAGGTGCAATGGTCTTGAAAGCTTTCCTTGGTTGTTTGCCTATCAAGAATCCTTCACATGTTTTCTGTGGGGGGATGAACCAGTGGCAAACCAAACACCATTTGCTTACTGTTGAGTTGACTTAAACTTTTAATGTTTAAGTGACCATATCTGTAATTCCATAGCCAACTTTCTCCCTCAGTGTTGATGGTGGATAGGCATTGAATTGTAGCAGCATTTAGGTTGATTGTGAAGGTTCTATTCTTGGATAAGGGTGCCTTGAGTACCAGCCTTTGCTTGGAATCATAGATTTTGGACATGATTATGTTGCATTGCCATGGTGAATCCCTTTTCTAACAGCTGCCCCAGACTAAGTAAATCGTTCTTCATTGTTGACACATACAACACATCATGCATATATGTTGTCTTCCCATCCTTGCGTGTGATCATCATGTTCCCTATTCCTTCTGCGCAAACCTCACACTGTTTTTAATATTTGGATTGAAATCTATCAGCCAACCCCTATTTCATGACATATGATTCGAGCACCCAGTGTCAAGATACCATGAGGAGCAATCTTCATTGCTATTTGTGGTCACCATTAGTAGCACTTGATATGAATCAGATCCATCATCATCTTGCGCCAAATGAGCCTCATCACTTTTCTTGCCTTTGTTGTTGGTATTGCCATTACTACCCTCCATCACTCTTAGGGGTAGTCACCAAATTTATCACAGTTATAGCTGCACATTTCTTTTTTCAAGATTCTTTCTACCACCTCTCCCTCTGTATTGATTGTCTCCTCTAGAGTTTGGATTCTATCTCTGCTCATTGCCACTGCTACCATGTAAGTGATATTGAGAAGTAGAGCCATTTGAATCTTCTACACTTCTACCCTCCTCTAGATCTTCCTCTACCTCTTTTATTCCAACCACCACGACCTATATTCTTTTGAGTGGTTCTGGCTTGCAAGGCTTGTTCTGCGGCCTTTTCCTTACTTCTTCTTTCAAACATTCTCTGCTCATGTGCCTCTAAAGAGTTTTGCAACTCTTCAATAGATAGATTTTCAATATCTTTCGACTCCTCTATGGCAACGACTATATGTTCAAATCGAGGAGTTAAAGTTCTAAGTACCTTTTCAACAAACTTGGAATCAGACACAATTTTATCACAAGCTCGCATCAAATTAGCCACAACTTGGATTCTGTTGAAATACTCCGCAATTAATGGTCTCTTGCTCAGTCATGGATAGCAGTTCATATTGCCTTCGAAGAGACTGTAACTTCACTTTCTTCGTTTTCCCAGAATTTCCATACACTTGTTTTACAGTGTCCCACGCTTGCTTTGATGTTTTGGTTTTGGAAATCTTCTGGAAGATAATTGCGAAAACACACTGATGCAGTAAAACTCGGGCCTAGCAATCCAATCTCTTGTTCTTTTTATACACTTCCTTCTGTTCTTCGGAGGCATTCTTGGGAGGTTCTTGAAATACGATCTTCACAACTTCGTCAATTTCTTGAAACCCAAGAATGGAATTCATCTTCACACACCAATTATCATAGACTTTCCCATCAAATATGGGGAGGTTCCCAGGTATGGCACTCGAAGTAGCCATGGAAGCACACTCGCAGCAATGCTTCAATTCGCTGTCAATGATGATTTCTCACTCTCACAGGTCCCTCTCACACAAGCTCTAGATACCAATCTGTTGGGAACTAACAAAATGTGAAGAACATATACACATGGAATAAAGAGAATAAAGGCTTTCTCATTCAATATTAAAGGATACATGAATACACCTATTTATATGTATGTTGTAATTGTATTATTCTGTTAATATTCCAACAGAATAAATAACTTCTATTTTTGGATTACTACACAACAATTTGCTTGTTCTTGATTTTTCACCTTTAACTTTCTTCATGTTCCCACGATCATCCTTAGATTGCATCCTGTTATAGTGAAAAATGCATTGAGTGACACCTCACGAGGACACGTGGCAATTAATCTAGGCAGAGAGGAAAATATGCACAAGTCTATTAGGAGGACAACTAAATTCACAAAGTACCTTAACGTTTTGGGAGCTTAGATATGAATATTCATATTGAAGATTGAGGGAATTAATGGGTTGGGGGGTTAGATGATTCTCCTTCCCTAAACCCCAAACCATTTCCTTCTCTCTGAATCACCTCCTCCTTACTCTTATACTATCTTTTTTTAATATGTCTTGACAGATGTTGTCATTTTGAATTTCTAAAAATCAATACACACATTTCTCCTCTGCATTAATGTGTTTTCATATTGGCTTGGCTTCCCTTAATTTTATGCAGGATCATCACACATTCATTTGCAGTAATTTTATCAGTATATTTTATTTTACATAATTTATATATTTTTATTAATTTGAACAAATTTCTAATAAAATAAAGATGGATTATGTTTTGTGTGGAAATCTATGTGATGCAATAAATGAAGTTAAGTGATATTCATTAAGGAAACTCTAGACATTCATTAAGTTAATGAACCTCCACTAAAATTTCTTATATATGACTTTTATTTGACTAATAAATCCATGTAGAACACTCCTGTCTCATAACAATATAATTAATAAAAGAATACACTACACTCCCCTAGCTTAAATTACATTAGGAAAAAATATATTTTTCGTCCATGTAGTTTTGGTCAACTTTGGTCTTCGTCTCTGTACTTTAAATTCTTTATTTTTTGTCCCTGAACTTACTAAACCCTCAAACCATGGTCCATGTCCGTTAGTAAGATTTGTTGACCTGATGAGCTGATTAACAGAAGTTACGTGTAAACCTCAATAGTGGGCTCCAAATAGTTAACTCGTCTAATTAACCTTTTTATTAATTTTTAAATATTAAAATAACCCTAATTACTAAACTAGGTTTTATCGGTAAAATTACTCAGGTGAAAACCCTAATTTAGTAACTAGGGTTATTTTAATAATTAAAAATTAATAAAAATAGGTTAATTAGATGAGTCAACTATTTGAGACCCACTATTGACGGTGACATGTAACTTCTGTTAGCTAGCTCATCATGTTAACAGATCTCACTAACGGCAGAGACCACAGTTTGGGGGTTTAGAAAGTTTAGGGACAAAAAACACATGATTTAAAGTACAAGGATGAAGACTAAAATTGACCGAAACTATAGGGATGAAAAACATATTTTTCCCATTACATTATTTTGTCCTCTTATTTTAAAACCTACATTAACCCCTCTTGAAAGATGGATATGTATTGCGTTTTTGTCCATTTTAATATAAAAAACCTTTTAATGATGGTGAATGACTCTCACTAAAAAATTTCTTTCTTTATACCTTTAAATGTCATTTATTATTGATTTATGACTTAATTTAGAATATGAAAAGTAGTTTTAAATGTCCATTTTAATGTTATGGAATTTGACTTTTAACATCTTATAATTGAGTAGGAGTTTAAAATTATATATTAATTAAGAATATTAAAAATAAAAAATTAAGAAAAAATATCTATAAAAAGCTTGTATATATATTGAAATGAAGTAAGATGTAATATATATATATATATATATATATATATATTAAAGTGGAGTATAATTTAACAATCTCTCAGAGGGGAGAGTAATTTAATCTAAATCACGTTATATATAGACCGAGATTTTTTTTCGGATATTTCTATTAATAATAGTGTTAACATCTAGGCAACACTCTATAGTTAAAGCTTAGGGAAAAAAAAACACTCTATAGTTAAAGCCTATGAAAAGCTCTCTAGATGAAGATTGTCCCTCTATTAATTGTGGTTTTTAACTATAATTAATTAATTAAATCCTAATTAATTATGTCGATGTGAAAGAAAACTATAATTATATCATAATTTACTTTAAAAAATACTAGATTTTTTTATTAATTTGAACGGGTTTCTAGTAAATTAGTTTGTGGCAGTGGCTAAAATTTCTCTAATTGGCACTTTAATCCCCCTATGAATGTATAAAAAGGGAAAGGGTTCGCTAAGTTTGTTTTGTTAATTAGTTACTTTTGACATGTACATGAATAATGAATTGGAGTACCCTTCAACTTGTTGCTCAGCTAACCAGATCGATTATGTGTGACACAACTCTTCCACAACTCAAAACATTTGCATGCTTTAAACTCGTTAAATTACATCAACTTTTGTCAAATTCATTAATTTGCTTGGTTGTAGTTGGGGTATCCCTCATACTCATTTTTAATAAATTTCTTTGGTTTATAAAAAAAAAATTGAACGAGTTTCTATAGTTTATGTTATTATAAATTATTCAATAAGTGTTTTAAATTTTGAAAAATCTTACTAAATTAAAGTGTAAAATTATTCAATATTATTTACAACATATTGCTGTCTGATCTAAAAATATTTTTAATGATTCAACGGAAATCTATTATGTCATAATTTGGAAATATTTTCGTTAAAAAATTGGAAAGAATAATTTCCAACATTTTATTTTTGCAAAACATGTTTAATAATGAATTATTTATTTTCCTACGTAACACATGGTGCATATACCTCCTGAAATCTGGATGATCCAATTTTCAAATTTGGTGGCGACCATGTTCATTTATTATCCCTTTTTCCGTGGAAATTAAAAATGCGTCAAAAACTGGTCTCCTAAATTCCATAATGATCACTATCTTTTCCTATGGTTTGCAGAAATTTGCTACAAATAATTTAAAAAAATTAGTCAAAAAAATAAACTATGGTCGTACCCGATCAAATATATTTAGTTTGGTGGCAAGGATGCCATACAACGAGGGAACGAGCCAGGCAAAACACAACATGCAATTGCAAAGTCGAAAATATGTCTTAATTAAAATAACAGAAAGTCATAAGTAAAAATTGCTGACTAATATATGATTTTATTAAGTCATTAACTGAACACGTGAATTCTGCAATTTTTCTTTTTGTATCAATGAAATCGTTAACGAGAATCATGACTTATGCTAAAATTATCATATGAGTTTTGATTTCCATACATGAGTACGTCCTAGCTTAATGTTAGAGTTAATTACTTGAGTTGAATTATTTATTGTGTGTTGAATTGTAAAGAAACTCACAAGTCATCATGATGTTCTCGTGTATATGAGTGAATTAAAACATAATTTTTTCTTACAATTTTATGATTATAATATAAAAAAAATTACACTAAAACATGCATTAGTTTCTTTTAACTTTTTTAAAAAATTAGAAATAAATATATGCTTCATTGCAGGGTACGTGAGAGATTATCGTGGTACATATGTCTGAAAAAACGGTAAATTAAAACTATGTCAAGATTATTGAAGATTAGTGGACTTGTGTACGTTACCAACATTGACTAATAGAAGTACTACCAAAAAGAAGTCGATATTGACAATTTTTCAGCAAGTACAATCATGTCCATTTTTTTCACATTTAAGAACTGTGCATACTATCGTTTGATGTATACATTTTTTTCCCCAAATCAAACCATAGAATATAATATTATTATTTGAGATTAACATATATATGTTGTAAAATCTTAAGCCTTAAGCATCAGCTTTAATTTTAGCTAGGAAATGTATGTGTTTTAATTTTTCCCCTGTAGTAAACTGTGGTTGCATGAAACATGTGAGTTAAGTTGAGCATAGTTCACATTCAGACCATTTAGGTGACAAACTTCTCGAACCAAAAAGCAAAGTTATTAGCTGTCTCCCTGAAAAAATTCTACGTATTCGTACTTGTTAATTAGGATTAATTAAATTTCCAAAATTAAACAACTCTAAATTCAAACCCGTTGACACTTTTTATTCGAGACATACAGTATGCTAGCACCAACTGAACTTTGAAAAGATTAAGGTTTCATTCTCTTTCATATATCATCAATGGAAATTAAATACTAGCGCAAATAAAACTTACCTGAAATAAGAACAAGTTCATGAAACAGAAAGCAAATAATTACCAATGGAAATACTAGCTAGCGCAATACATGGTGGTTTAATATAATTAAAGTGTTTAGCGTCTAATCTTGCCTCCAACAAACGAGGGAAAGAGTTTTAGGGTAAGAGATTAGAGTAAATACACACGTACATAAAACAGTGTGCTACAACAATTGTACCACACTGTTATATGAGAAGAAAAATGCACAAGGAAGAGAGAGACGAAATGATTAGGCACAAATACTCGTGTGATAAAAGTAATGGCTGAACTGTTTTATGTACTGATATCGGTGCTCAAGAGATTATTAGAATAAAATCATCCATGCATTTTCATGATAGCGTATCAAAGCATTTATGAACAAATGGTCCTTGTTTCCCAAATATTTTAATAAAAAATTTAATTTGAGTATAATTAAGATAGATGGATTTTTACATTGTCTATGCTTCAAGTCCAGTATTCACCCAACCGCTTAAATTTTTGGGATAATTGATTTATGACAAAGATCATGATTAGCTTGCCACTTTCTTGTTTAATTAATTAACCTGACGAATAATATTTAAGCTTAAATTGACCCATTCCATTGATGATGATGCCCTACACCGGTTATGTTCATGTGTAAAGATATTCAGTTCACACATCTTGTTCCTCCCTCCATGTGAGATATATACTGAACTGAAAATAGAGTGAGTTGAAAATTTAATTAGTTTATAACTAATAATATATGTAGAGAGAATTGCATTTCACATATATAGCTATATAGCTATATATTTGTTGCAACAAGTACAATTAAAGAAAAGAAAATCCACTGCAAAATTAAGTTAATTAATTTCCAATTCTCCATATATCAATTTACAATTAAGGATTTACATACATAGATATTCAGTAGTGTCCACTCTTCAGATTACAATTTTTTCTCTGCTAATTAATTATCTCTTCTAACTAGCTATATATAGTTCTAATTAAATTACATATATATATATATATATATATATACCTACAAGAACAAAAGAACTAGGCCAAAAAGCAACTCATCTCCCCAAGAACACAATATGTCCCTTGAGAATGAGTTGAGCAAATCATGGTGGTTTCCTCCTGCTGCTAACACCTCTGGCAAGATTTTCATGTTCTGTGAGCTAAAGATCAAATCCTTCGCCTTCTCCAAAAACAAGTTTACTCCCAATTCTTCCTTTTGATGCTGCAACACTACTTGTTCTTCTTCAACTTTATTGGGGCACCTTAGCAATCCAATATAGGTATCCAAGTCATGAACACATGAAGGGTTTTGAACATTGAAGAAATCAAGCATTAGTTCCACACCTACATGAGCATAACAAGAACAACTCCATGGGAACTCATATCTCCCACCCAAAAAAACCCTAAAGTTTTCATTGAAGACAACCCCAGGTAGTTTTGTGATGGGGTCATTCACATTAGCTATTCTCAGCACTTTGACACCCAATTCCTCACACCTGTTTTTGAACTCTGAGTTACCAACCCTTGGTCCTCCAAAGGAGAAAACAGTAATAGGAATAGTAACATTATTTCTTTGATTCAATCCAAGCTCTGCTATGTCATAAGCAAGCAAGAGAGCCAAGGCACTCCCCATGCTATGACCAGCTAAAGATATGCTGAGTGTTTCCCCTTTGTATTTGTTGATCAACCCTGAAACCTCAGAGAGAAGCTGTTCCCTGCAACTCTCAAGTCCAAATTTTGAAGAGGTTTCATGAGAAGTATACAAAGAGAGGAAACCAGACTCAACTTTGACATGTGGTTGTGGATTATGTGGATCAAGCATAGCTGGTGTCAATGAACTCATCAAATTTGAAATCCATTCTTGATTGGTAACTGTTCCACGGAATGTTATCACTATGTCTCTCCTTCCAAGTCTCTTCACAGCTTCTTCATCTGATGAAACAGCAACATAACCAATCCACCGACCAGAGTTACAAGAGTTGTTTGTGATGATGTTATCAGGAGGTGTTGCATAGATGTACTTTGTCACATCATAGCCACACTTCCCCATTCCAACTTCTCTCAACATGCTCTTCTTCCCATACTTGCAGTTCAAGTATCTTTTGGAATTTGGATCAAGATCAAAGGCTTTGTAAGAGGCTGTTACAAACTCTCCATAACGAATTATCTCTTGGCGAAGAAGAGGGTGCAAAGGGTCTAAAAGATTTTCCCAGTTATTGCACCCTTGAACCTCTCTCCAAAAATTGAATAGATCAATAGTTTTGTTGATGGAGGGAATCACACCTCTAGTAGTAGTACTCACTAGAGTATTAGTGGTTCCTAGTTCGAAACCAGAAGCTACAAGTGATGATTGCCTAGAAGGAGACAAATGGTTTTTTCTGTTAGGAATTGAAACCTGACCAAAAGGATGAGAGTTTGGGTGAAGAAGGGTTTCTGAGAATGTAATGTGATTAGGAAGGTGTGAGATAGAAGAAGCCATAATAATTGAATGATGGAGAGAAAAAGAAAGAAAGAGAGAGAGAGAAGGTGAATTAATTTGGTTAATTGATCATGAAGGTGCAGTATGGTATATAAGAGAGTGGAGAAAGAAAGAAAAGGAGACCAAAAAGGCATGTTAGGCGAGGATTTGACCAAAAACTTCAAAATTTGTATTTTGGTATTATTTATGTGGTCGGTTATGTCACGAGTAGGGTCAGGTTTTTTATTTTCCCCTGTTGCGGCTGGGTGCATATCACTCCTCTCCTCTCTCTTTAGTGACGAAATTAAAAAAATAATAATTATATAGATAGATAAAAGACATCAAAATTAATTAATTAATTAATTAATTAACATGATCTCTCTCTCTCATTCCATTGAGGTTGACTTCAAATCTATACGCTAAAGGAACAGTTTTCATCTCATTCCCCTGCCACGAGTGAAACAAATTAATATATATGTCTATAGTCATTCATTCAATGCTAGCTCGTATATATTGATCGATTGTTGTTGTAGTTGTGAACTTAGATTTCATACTGTCCCCTGACTTTCGTTTCTTAATATATATAAGAATATATTGACTTTCTGATACGTATATATGTATTTGATTTTCTTGTAATTAAGGAATCAAAATCTAATTATTTGGTTTTACAAGCAAGTTATAAGGTGTAATATATATATGTATATATAATCTATTGTGTTTTCATGTTTCGTTTTGATATGTAGTATCTTCTCAAAATTAATTAGTGTGATAATTATGTTTATTTTTTTAATAAAATAAAACACATGTTAGTGCGCAAAAATAGTAGTATCTTTTCGAATATAATGGATCTAGCTAGAAGCAACATTAATTCTAGGAAAATAATCAGTATATATATAGTTAACGAATCTTAATTTATCAGATTAATACAAAAAAAATGAAGTTGAGCCACTTAAGATTTGGGTAGCTGCGATTTTGTGTAAATGAAAAGCTTTCGCTTAAGTATATTTATTTCATTAACTAGAATAATTTAAAATTACTAAATTTCATGTATTAAAATATTAAAAAAAATCAAACGATAAATAGTAAAGATTTTAAATAACTTATTTGTTTTAATATTTTTATATTATATTTAATTATTTATAATTTTTTTCATATTTGCAATTCACTAACATTATTTTTCATAATTTTAAGGATTTTAAAATTCTCCATCCAAACACAACTTATTGTTTGAGGAAGAACAAAAATATAGTTATGTTTTGCATTTGTGGTATTTATATATAAAAAGAAAAATCATTAAGAGAGGTTTTACTTTGCAGGAATATTAGCTAGGATCATATAATTTTAGGGTATATGAAACAAAATTTTACAAAAGGGGAATGAATTGAATCATTTTATTTTTTATTAAATTGTCCTTATATAACTATTTGAATTTAATTTAAGGAAAAATATGAACTAACAATACAATTTATGTTAATTTTGTTAAAGATTTATCAATTTAGGGTATGTTTGTAAGTTGAAAAATGAAGGGAAATGGAAGGAAAGAAAAAGTTTTAATGAAGTCATTTTTTCTCTTGTGTTTGTGAGTGCATCTCTCTCATTTGATAATTTACAAAGTATTCCCCCTCCTTCTTCTCCCTTCATTTCCCTTCTAATCCTTTCATTTTCCTTCTTTTCAGACTCACAACTTAAAGTTTGAAGGGAAAAACTTCTATATCACATAATACTATCGATTTGAGTTTTTATTTTTTTTAATCAAAATCTCATGACAGTAACTTAAAGTTAGTTTAATAACAACTATTAAACATTGAATTAGATCGTTAAGAATTTAAATTACTACGCATTTTAATTACATTCTAGACCACGTACTTTAGGTGGGAATTAGAAATCAAATCGTACCGGTCAACTAAAGGTTTGCTACGATCAAAGTAAGAGTATTGTCCTACGTTATTGCGTGAGATATATCGATGGGAGCAAGATAGCTAGAGTGCTTAGTTTAAGTTGTATTATCACTTAAAGCTGGAGAATAGTAGTATTTAAACTCATAAACAGTACATTCATGCCTATGCATGACTATATATACATACTGCAGATATATACATAAATGTTCCAAAAAATAAAGTGTTCTGAAAAATTAATTAAACTATATATGTGCCTATACCCATAAGAAAAACAATGCACAATTAACCGGTAAATGGGAATAGAAACTAACACTTCAACTTGTTATATATTCAAATTCAAATTAATTGAAATTCTCATTTTAACCGTCCAAACTTAATTTGTGTTATAGCATATGGATGCTTTCGATCGTTTTTTCCAACATGCATGTAGGAGTAGGAGGGGTTTCTATTCTACTTACTTCTAGTTCTAGGCTATAGCTAGCTACTAGGTGTGTGGTGCGATTTGCAAATTGTTGAGAGTGGGATGGCACGCGATGAATTGTTAGGATTTTGGAGAAATTAATTAAAAAGGCGCAAATAGAGAGAGAGCGCCGACAATTTATTTTGGTACCCTCCAAGTATTTGGTATTTATTTATATAATTATATATATCTGCTTAATTAGCATATGGCACGAGTTGTAGTTGTTGTTTGACGCACGCTTGGTAGTCAACTCAACAGCGCAAGAGAAGGGAATTAATGGACCGAATAATGGGAATTGGGAAGCATAGCATAATTATAAGCATATATCATTCATTCAACACGTACGCGGTGCGGTGCTATAGTGACGACTTTCGTTCTAGTCAGCTTTCTGACGTGGCTCTATCCATTGCTGCCTTTTGGCACATTAATTAATTAATAATTAATGAATTTAGATATATATATATATATATATAGTGTGGATCCCTCTTCGCATTTATAACAAAAAAATCGATCCATATATATTTTTGTCATGTACTAGTATGTGTGTGACCCTTCTCTAGCTAGCTAATTTGCTTCCCCAAGTTTTATGTCTCTGCCAAGTGTGGCAGGCAAGGCACCATTCATTTTTTGTAAGCTGCACTGCAGACATTTATTTTCAAAGCTAGTAGTGTTCGTCAACTTTTCACTCCGACCCGCTATAATTGTTGAAAAGTACAAAATTTTGGAACCTTAAATAAAAAACAAATTCAATAAAAATCTAACTATAGCTATTTCATCACACAATTATAATTGTAGCTATACATTAATAGAGATTACAATTTTAATTTAGAAACCTGAATAACTCTTACATTTTTTAGTCAAACCTGATAAAAGGCTACTAATCGAAAAATCTATAAAAAAATTGTGTAGCCCAAAAAAAATAGGACTTACACATTTATTTAGGAAGTTTGAATAACTCCCGAGCTTTTTAACCCGACCTGTAAAAGCCCATATCGAGCTGTGTAGCCCTGAAAACCCGCAAAAAACTGAGTTACCGAAAAAATGTAGGGCTTACGCCTTTATTTTAGAAGTCTGAATAACTCTTAGACTTTTTAGTCCGGCTTGCAAAAACCCGTATCGGGGCGGATGACCCGAATTACCAGCTCTATTCCCAACATATATATATATATATATGCATCGATTTTTCAAACCATATTTTTGCATCCTTAATGCAATTCTTAATCTTTTAAATGCTCATCCAAACATGCTATATTACCAAGTAAATGAATTATTTGAAATAAAATTTGAGTAATATATAATAAATTTAATAACAAAATATTTAATGCAAATCATAATATAATATTATGAATTGTCAAAAATATATATCACATTATCTAATAGCAAATCAAAATATTAAAATCAGCTGTATTTGACATAATATATTATCTTCTTTAATAATTTTGGTATATATGGTGGGTTTTTTATTTCATGTTAAAGATTTCAGCTTGTATATTCGAGATATTTCATTTTATGATTATGATAATTTTATATTTCTTATATGATGAATCTTATTATTTTTAAAATGAGCCATGTCATGCATCATGTTGGTGTCATGTTGTGCTCATGTTTTGTATAATGATGATGCTTTTCCTAATTAATATGATAAAATACTTGTAATATTCATTTATAGTAATTATATTTGTTAAAAGGCTGCTTAAACTTGACCTAGCTAGGCGATGAGTTTATCTTGATGTTCTTGTAAATTAAATGATGTTGTTATATATAGATAGATCTATGCATGCATGTTTCCCAATATATTTAGCTATATACAAGTTATTAAGAAATATACGTAGACTTATTGTACCAAAACTTGGCAATATCAAAGATGACAAATTAAATTTCTCTCCTTATCCATCCAATTCTTTCATTTCTCACTCCCTCGTAGTACCTTGAAAATCTTGTAAGACATGCAATCACAATT